>VXBR01008235.1:1709902-1816100 GCA_013400215.1 Cisticola juncidis
CCCCCAATTTATCATAGTGGATGATGAATTGCATTACAGAACAGTATAAGCAGTAGAAACTGAAAATTATTTCCTTCTCCAGTTAAGTATTAATAGTATGTGATTTGAATTTTTGTATTTCTGTTTCAAGTAAAGATAAAGGTGGGGTTTTTTTCCTAGACCTAAATGGCATTATATAAATGTCATTTGTGGACATTTATCCCACAAATAACTTCTGAAATTCCAAAGTATCTAAAAATGGTAAATTGATTGTCAAAACTCTTCCCTTTTAGCCATATGCCTGAATATGGTGTTCAAGAGTTGTTCTGTTGATTGCCTGTTTCCTGCAAATTTCATCCTGACTAAAATCTGGGATATTGCAGATGGACCAGCAGAGATGTGTATCTTTGATATTAAACAGGGTTGCCTCTGGTAATTTCAGAGATTCTGGACAGAACTTTGTTTATTTTACAGAAGAATTTGTGGTATTTTGGGTGGGGGAGGGGAAGAGAAAATAGAGTCATCTTTGACACATGACAAACACATGTTGTGGAAAAGGAAAAGGAAGAACTCTACAGCACACTCTGCACTTTGAAGTTCATTTCCACTAAAATTACCTATGAGAAATTTGGAAACAGTTTCCCACCAGCAGGGAGGTTGCAAAAAGTGTCTGAATGATATGACTTGATATTACTTACGGATTTAAGTGCATTGTTGTGTTTTTTGACCTTATTGAGGGTTTTCTCGTCCGTTCAGAGCACTGTTTTTTGCAGAGAAATGGCCATGAAAGCAGCTGGCTTTGCTGTATTGGTCTTTTCTTGTCTCTGCATCATGGGCTAAAAGTGACTGCAGAAATGTTAGATATATGCCCCTCTAACTAGTGACTGCATGGGAACTTCAGCTAAGAAAAATCTTATTTATTCCTTTCTAAAACATATTTTGAGTCCAAAAGAACAGAAGCATGATCATTTTTACTTATTTGAAAATGGTTCTTTTGGAAGAGCTCTGCAGGTACTTGCTCTGAGGGAACTGGACAAACATTTTGACACAACCCTCTGTGAAGGAAGAGGGGCTCGTTTCCACCTTTGCTGGTTCCTTTTCAGGGATGACTAAGCCTTGTAAAACCAAGGATAAGTCTTGTTTGGGCTTGCCTGTTTTCAAAGTGGGCTCTAGAGAGAAAAACAGTCCTTTTTCAGTGGACGTGAGGAACCAACAACTTACCTAACCTATCCAAGTGCATTAGTGAAGGCTAGTTTAATGACTTAAGGTTGACTTTATTTCTTCTTAATTAAATTTTATTTTTTATGCTTGAAATCTGTATTAGGGATTCTTTTAATAATCTGTCTGAAGAGGGAGAGGAACTTGATGGTGCTTTTGGCAGAATTATGTGCTTTATGAGTGAAGGAGAAGGGGGAAATGCCATGTGTGAGTCACTTGGATGCAGGGTGTTATCCTTTGTACAGAGTCATGGACATGCTCTGGCTGCAGAAACTTTTTTTTAATTGGTAATCCTGAAATTACTTTCAAGTTGCATATTTGAAGAAGTGCCATGGTACATCTCCACCTCTGCCAACTTCAGGGGGGAAAAAAGTTTGCAGCAAAGGAGAGGTTGAAGTCAACAAAGTTTTACTCCAGTGCTTTATTTTTAGCCTGTTGCAGCTGTCAGAAACCAGAACATGCATCAGATAAGATGAATACAGTGGAAAAAGAAAGTATTAAGTGGGTATTTGTGAAGAATTGGGTAATCTTTGTTTGGAAAGTTTTAAGAGGCAATGTAATCTGTATTACCATTATGCCTATTATTCAGAAAGTTTTATTTTTATTAGTGTCAGTTTGTGTGTGTTTTGAGAACTGAGAACTTTCAGAACCCCTAATGTCTTTGCAAAATGAATTGTGATTTGTTTATATTGCTTGGCAATAGAAATACCTTTGCCTCTCTTATTTAGCAGCACTTTCACATGAGAAAAAAAAAGAAAAGAACACGGGGGAAACACTTTTATTGTAGATATACATATCTAAAAGGATCATTCTTAAAGATTTTCTTTTTAATGCTATACAATCTGATGTTGAGATGTATCAAAATGGATTACATTTTAGCTTCTATTTTCTGTGTCTTAATAGTGAATTTTTTTGCTGTTTTCCTATCAAGTAGTGTCATCTTGGTTAGCAGTCTGTAAAAATGTCAAGCATAAGTTCCTACACAAATGGTATCTTCTGCCTACAGTAAATAATGAGTATAATCTGTGATGAAACTTAAAATTTTGCATCCCAGTGGCCTAAGGATTTACAATAATTTACATACATAAATGTATAACATATAAATGTATGCTAAGCCATAATGCACAGTCTTACGTCATAGTCCCATTGAAGGCAACACCAGGCAGGTGAATATGTACTTAGAGTACTGAGTTCTGAAAGAACAGGAGAACTGGTGTAGAGACATGAATGAAGAATGAAACACAAGCTGAGCAAACTCAGTCGTTGGAAATTACTTCAGTATCATTAGCTTTGTATGGTGGTTTGTTAGTCCAGTTGTGTTGAAGGGTTGCTCACAAAATCAATGGAGAAGGCATTTGAAGTATACCTGGGATTGTAGGTGAAGTGCTCAGCTTCCAGGTGCCCAGTGCTAAAGTGCTTAATAAATGATCATCCCTTTCATTTCTCTTTCATTTTGATGAGCAATGCCAGCTGAGATGTCATTGCGATTCTTCTTATGGCATTATATGGATCTTTTGAAACATTGGTGACTTTGCCTTTCAATTTCTCAGGATAAAAGCAACTGGGAAGAAAAGCGCATTTCCAGCCCCCCCCAAAAAAAATTCATAAAAGTCAGCAATTAGTAATAATTACCAGCATTAAAATTCGTAACAAACGCAGACTTCTCTTTACTTAGAATGACCATTCACTGAGCTTCCCAGTTATGGATTTTTTTTTTATGGTGGAATATTAGACAGTGTTCTGTTGAAATGAACTTTAAATCTTCATTAGAAACAAAGCTTTACATTAACTGGTGCGTCTGAAGTATCAGAAGATACTTTATTTCATAGATTTTTGTAAACTACATAAATAGATTTCATATCTCTAATACTTCTGAATAGTTTAATTGGTAATTACTAAATATAGTTCTTAGCTAATAACTTACAGTAAGATCTATGTATTAACAGAATATATGTTGTTAATGAATGACTGAACACTTAAGTATAAGAAAAGTATATAAAAATAAAAAAGTTTCAGTTAAAACATATTGGCTTTGGGAACAGTAACTGATTTTGAAGATATTATTTGAGGAGCAAATTTGTGCTTATTATGATAATTGCTTACATATTATATGAATTTTATCTGCTGTGTTATTGAGAGTGGTAGCTAAAGGAATTAATGGAATCATAGAATGAGTTGAGTTAGAAGGGACCTTCAAGACCATCTAGTTCCAAACCCAGTGCCTCACCACCCTCACAGTGAAGAATTTCTTCATAACACTTACTGTAAAGCTATCTTCTTTCAGTTTGAAGCTATTTCACCTTGTTCTATCGCTCTTTGCCCTTGCCAGAAGTCCCTCTCAGCTTTCTCCTAGGCACTAGAGGTCTGCCTGGAGCTTTCTCTTCTCCAGGCTGAACAGCCTCAATTCTTAAAGCCTTTTCTCACAGAAGAGCTGCTCCAGCCCTCTCATCATATTCATGGCCCTCCTCTGGAGCTGCCCCAGCAGGTTTTCATCATTCTTAGTATGATGGAGCCCCCAGAGCTGGGTGCAGCACTCCAGGTGGGGTCTCACCAGAGCAGAGTAGAGGGGCAGAATCACCTCCCTTGGCCTGCTGGCCATGCTGCTTTTGACAGAGCTCAGGATGCAGCTGACCTTCTGGGCTGTGAGTGCACATGGCTGGGTCATGTTGCTCTTCTTGTCAACCAGCACCCCCAAAGCCTTCTCCTCAGGGCTGCTCTCAATCCACTCCCCATCCAGCCTGTATTTAGGCCTGGGGTTGTCCCAGCCCAGGTGCAGGACCTTCCTGAAGTTTTCATGGGACGACCTCTCAGGCCTGTGAGGTCCCTCTGCATGGGATCCCTTCCCACCACTCTAACCCCATTGTAGAAGATCACCAAATATTCAGGCATGATTTGTCCTTAGTGAAGCTTTGTTGGCTGTCACCAGTCACCTCCTTATTTTCCTTGTGCCTTAGCAAAGTTTTCAGGAGGATCTGCTCCATGATCTTGCTAGGCACAGAGATGATTCAAACACACAACTACTTGACTGTGCAAATACGCAAGGTTGGTAGAAGAATAAATTGCAATTCATGTCTGCAACTAATTGCAAAATCAAAATTACACAGCAAAAATATGCCTTGATCCTATAGCTAGGATTAAGCATCATTGCTGATTTGGTTGTATTGCATTGGCATTAATAATGTGGTGAATAGTCCTGTTGATTTAGGACAGAAAACATAAGTGGGGAAAGCTATGTATGAGCATGTGTGTCTTAAGGAAGCAGGCTGAGGTTTTCAGAAGTACTCTGCTCTGCTACGACTGTGTGAGCATATAGTCCTTTTAAAATAATTAAGTCTTTTAACAATACCTAAACTGCAAAATCAAAAGCAATGTTTGTACGCTGATAAGTTTTTTTTCCTCCACTTGAAGGCTTTTCTATTGAAAGAGAAGTGTATCCCTTCTGTTAAGTGTGCACAGTAATGTTCCTTTTCCTATGTATACTGTAAAAGGTCCCTGCAGCATAAAAGTATTTGCTCCATCTTCTACAAATTTATTTAGGAAACCCTACAAAACCTCCACAGTAACTTATCTGCACACTTCATACCATCATTTGAAAGGACTCCAAAAGCTTTGCAGTCAGAGTAGGCTAAATCCACAATATTAACTCCTGAAAACTTTTATATGTTTTCCTTCATCTGCTTATTGCATCTGTTTTTTGAGGAAATGGCATCAAATGAAGCTTGGAACATGCTTAATCTTAAATCACCTCAGTCATCACTAGAGGAATGTGTTGGTGCACTGAGTGCACCAGTTTTCCTCTCACTGTGTTGTAAGAGTTTAACCTTTCTAGAATGCAGCATTTTTTTTTTCCTGAGTGGGAGCCATAACCTGGAGAAAAGTAAAGCCAGTGCCATTTTGTAAAACTTGAGTTCAGCTTGCAGTGACTTCTGTACCATCGTGCCTCTCAGTGTATTCTGTGTTTGATCATGGTTGTAAACTGCTCTTTGTGTGCACAGCTTTGTGAATAACACTGTTAAAAAGAACTAAAGAAACATTTCAAACTTTAGGTAAAAGAGATGAGATGGTGTTTCAGTTGCTGTTTCTTGGTGGTTTTTCCCAGCCTCAGTGTTACATCACTGCTGGTTCATTCTGTGAAGCTGATAACTCCTAGGTCACCAAATTTCTAAAAATGCAATTCAGACTGAGTTTCTGCAGTACTTGGGGGGTGATTTGAAGTTGATAGTTTCATGTCTGGAAGTTCAACTTAGTAACACTTCCCTGCATCCAGCTGTTAATTTTACCTTTAGTATGTTTATTGTTTTGTGAGCTGAGGATGGTAGGAATAGTCCTGAGGTGGAAAGGTGGAGCAATAAGGGCATAGCAGCCTCCATATTAAGACCACTTGTGATTTGCTTTCTGTTTGATGTTGTGAGGAAACAGCTGTACCCTTCCACTATCCTGCATGTGACTCTGTAGTATACGCATTTTTCTGTCTCTGTCCAAGGAATTGTCCAAATCCCAGATAATCTGATGCAATACTCCAAGTACAGACACCATTAATTGAGCAATAAGAGAACCTCATCAGGAAAAAAATCTTGATCCTTCCATTACTCTTATGCAATAGTGGCAACGTCAGACTGAAAGATGAGACTCTAAATGGTATTGGATGCAAACAATATTTTCTTAAAATGAAAAATAAAGATGAGAGGAAATTTCACTGTAAATAGGGTGACTGCAAACTAATAACTCATTTTTCTTGAAAGACATTGTGAATCAGTTGTCTGTCACTTGCTGCATGAGATTGTAAGCTTTTTTACAGTTGACTTTGAATATCCCTAATGAAGAAAAAACAGGGTGAGAATCTCAAGACTTTGAAAAGACTGGTGTGGGGGACAGGGGGGAAATGAAACGTATATTACAATGTTTATAAAGTAAGGCTTCTACTCCACCTTACAATCCTGTTTTGAGTCACTTATAAGTCTCCCCCACTGAATGCTACAGTTGATGCTGTACAGTCTTTTGACTTTGAAGTCTGCACTTTTAATGAGTATATATTTGCTGTTGTCGTTATTACCTGACATTGTTTCTATGTATGCATGTTCAGGGTACATCCTAGTGATGCTCTAATGGGAAAAAATGATACTCCAAGAACATGACTAAGAATGATGTAAACAATCAGAAACGCTAGCTGTACCTGAAACAACCAGTTCATTATTCTGCAGCACAAATAAATGCCTGGTCTCTCTTTGCCTGAGATAACCCTTTGAGATACAGAAGCTGTGCTGGGCCTGGTGATGCCTTTGTGGAGGAACTTGCTTTCTTTTCCTTTGAAGAGAAACTTTTCTGTGGGGTAGGCCAGATCAGAAGCCAGATTATGTGTTTTGGAGAACACAATTACATTATTAGGTTAAACACAAAGTAAGGACTTGATAGAGCTGACTTAATGGAGGGTGTTTGCATCAGATTCATCATTCGCTATCAGGTAATTGTGAAATTGCTTTAAGCCATAACAACAACACTCACCCCCTCCCTCATCCTCCAGTTCGGTTCCTCTCCTTTAAAGTCTCTGGGGTCATGACCTACCTGGAGGCCAAATATGTGGTATCTGGTGTACTGAATGATCTGATTATATTTTTACTAGCAGAGCCTTCAACTCAATGTGCAGTTCTGGCTCCCAAGAGTTATTGAGTAATGATCCACTTTTCAGAGGTGATTTTTTTTTAATCTAAAGAAGCGTAGTCATCTTTTTTCCTATCTAAAAGTGGGTAGTGTTTACTGTACTTACACACTGCTGGACCTGGGCTCTGGTTTTTCTCAAACATCCATGTCATGTTTCTGCACAGATCTTTTGAAACCTGGGTGACCACATGCAATGAGATTATTTGCTTAAATTGACAAGGCCTTTTTATAAGTTCAGCTTCTGGGTTTGAAAGAATGATTAGAATTTCCCTGAATCCTTCACCACACAGTTAAGTGATGCAGTGTTAAAATCAATTCTCTTTGAAATTTTGCATTTGTTATTTCCATTTCTGTCTGCTATGATAGAAGCTCATGGTAATTGTAGTTTTGCTTTCCACAATGAAGGGGCATATTAATTGTTTTATTAAAAGCTATAGCAATAATCCTCCTTTACCTATGGTCAGGTTAGAGGAATTTCACAACTGCCTTGTTCCATGTGTCTTTGTAAGGAGACGGATTGGAATGTCAGGGCTGCCTTCCAGCTCTGTAGTAAGGGAGTTCTCACTCCAGCAAATCTCATGGTTAATCCTCTTGTTCAGTGATGGACCACTGCAAAGAAGACTTGAAGTGGGTTTAGGAAATTTGCTCTGAAAAAGCACAGCAGCAATGGAGATGTGTTGGGTGGTGCTTTAGTATCTCAATCTTTTCAGAGAAGAACACTGAGAGAAATAGAGCCTGGAGGTGGGGGTGATCCAATTTTTAGGAAATTGCCCTATTATTTCATGTTTTCTTTCAGATTTAATTTTGAAATTATTCAATTCTGATAATGTCTTCTAATCCCCACCATAAGTTTTAAAGAAATTACATAAAATTCATCTGTGTACAGCGGGAAAGTTGTTGAGATAGAGGGGAAACCTTAGAAGGACAAAGTTGCAAAAGAAGTTGCCAAATTGAATCTCCTTCCTTAGTAGGGTGGTGGGGAAGGAAAAGGTTTAGCAGCTAAATACACATAAACTTTGCACATACTAACATTCTGTAGAGTTCAATCCAAAACAGACCTCAAAAGGTTGCCAAGAAAAGTAGACATCTTAACAATTACACTGGTATCCCTCCAGTGATGCAGGTAAAAGGAAAGGTGAGGGCTGGAATACTGAAGCAGATTAGAGACAAGCAGCTTGCTCATTTCTGGGAATCTAACCAGTTCTGTGCTGAGCTAGCTGCAATTAGTGTGCATGCAGACATGGAAATAATTATTTACCATCTCAGCAAACCTCCTGCCCATTGGAAACCTCTTGGTGCATGCAGGTAGGCTCCAGCAGAGCTCCGTGCCATGTTGGTGGCTGTGGAACAATGGACACAAGGGTTAGCCCCGTGTGCCAGAGCTGGCAGCATAAAAACAGGTTTGTGAGATCGGGGAGGAGCTCCTGAGTCAAGTCTAGCTCTGTTTGCTCTCAGTCACTGTGTCAGATAGGCTCAGATGAACTCAACAATGGAATGTCTTTCCCACATCCTCCTGAGATCACTGATGCATCAGGATGGGCAGAATTTTAAGAAAACCTTGTCTTAATTTCACTACAGAAAGCAAGAGGGGTTGTTTTGTTTTATTTTTAAAAAATGACCTCATATATAAATGTTGGATAGACATATTATTTGGGTAACTTTTTAAACTGTGAGCATTAATTTAGTTATGTTAAATCATTGGCTTTGGTCATATTTAAATGCAGATATGGCAGACACATCTTAATAAGAGAAATGTTCTTTGGTTTTGGTGGGTTTTTTTTGGGGGGGGGAGGTTGCCTCCCTTTAAATTCCATCAATTTATTTTTCCTCCAGGCTCTGTTGCCTCCTCAAGTCCCCTCAGCCCATGTAAAGCACATTCTGTCTCTGCTGCTGCTGAGGTGTGCTCGCTGGAGGCTGCCTCCCATTTACACTGTGAGGAGGAAAATCAGCCATTTCCTAATAGCACCAGGCATTTAGGGGTAGAATCAGAAACACTAAGGAGTTACTGCCTTGAATTGGTGCTCCTGGCTTTTGGGGAGGCTGGATCAAGATGGCACAACCTGCAGCAGGCAGTAGCTCACTGCTGGAGGGTCTTGCCACCTCCTCTCCCCTGCAGAAGGAAAAGCTCCTGCCCTCCCGTTCCCAGCTGTGTTGAACTCCAGATGAGGCCCGGCTGCCCTAATGGCCTCGGGCAGTGTTAGGAAATGCGCTGCCCCATGCTGCTCTCCAGGGCTCCCTCAGCCGCAGCCCAGCGGGACCCGCGGCCGCTCTGCCCCGGTACCCCCGCCTGCCCCGTCCTGCACAAGCACATCCCTGGCACGCCTTCCTCCTGCTCTGCCTCCACGCTGCAGGGACCAGGACTCACACCAGCTGGGCTTCCTGAGCTTTTCTGTACTTGGCATTTCCACTTACAATCTTGTTTGCTCTTGGCAAGCTGGAAATAAATATCCTGTGGTAGCATTAAACAGCTTTCTCAGGTAAATCTGTCCATCCACAGGCAAGTCTGCTTGTATAGATGCCAGGGAAGCAAATCAAATAGCCAGCATTTTTGCTCTGTGTGTGCTATGCTTTATTAATAGCTTCCCATCAGAATTAAAATATCTGTCACAGATTTTATACAACAGGTAGGCTGTAGAAAACATGGAGAATGAACAGACGTCATGCAGATGTTCTGCTGTGGGAATTGCAAATTTTCTGGTTCATGAAGGTTGATTCATTTTCATTACAGTTTTAACTAAAGTCTTTTCATTTGAATACATTCCTGAAATCTTACCTTAAGCACATAACTGACATAAATAGCAGAGAAATTAAATTTTATTGCATGAAATTTTATAATAGTCATGATTTCACTTATATTTATGGAAGTATCATCTCTGATTTCAGTAAAATAAGTATTTCAGTCACTTAGCTGATTTCCATAAATTCTTTTTTTCAAAGGCACCTGACAAGCTTTAGCTTACTGCAACCTTAATACTGCTTCAGTGTAGTTTTTTCCCTAACACACTTTCTAGTTGTGTGTTTGTACACAGGCCCTACCATTTCCAAATAATATGAAAACTTATAGAAGAGAAAAGAGAATCTACTAATCTTAGGTATTTCACTGCTGAAATAGCAGAATGTGTCAGGTTAAGAAATGTTTTTTTTTTATCTTCTATTGTCTCTGTTTGGGGTAGAGAAGTGTAGTTGCCACAAAACTTATTAAAAACCAATCTAAATCAGAGATGGGGAATTCTTTTCCCAAAGCTCCATAAAGTCTCTGAACAGGGAACTGACCCTCTCTCCTAGGTTAGAAGTGAATAATTTGATTTGTTTCACACCTGTGTATCCAGCAGTGTAGTAATAATCAGCTCTTAGATATTTGTCTACACCAGCAGACCTCAAAGGCTGCTGGAAGTGGCTGTCATGATTATTGCCATTTTACAGGTGGCCCTGAGGACCTTGAGCCACCTGGTGATAAAGCAGGAGTGGAACTGTAGGTTTTCAAAATGCCAACTTGGCATTATCTTTTTGGCCAAGGTCTCTTCCTGTTTGTAGGGCTTGGTGACATCTAGTGAGGGGAAGTACAAAGATAATGTTATACTTTTGTGTCTGTTGATTTAACTGGGAAAACTTTTCTCTGTTGAAATAAATTTCTGTGAAAGGTCAGTCTTGTGTTCTGAATATTGGAAAATGTTAGATTGCTGTTTCTTTGGAACAAATGTCATTTGGTGTAATGATCTAGCAAAATGGAAAATTTCCTAAGTCGTATGTCTCGTTCGTAAGTCTCCCTGAGCTCGTTTTAAAACCTTATTTGGCCACCGTGTTACTAAACGTTTAAATCTGAGAGTCTGTATCCTAGTGCTGGGTGCACAAATACAACAGTCTATGGGCTGTGTGATGCCATCCAAGGAGAAGAAATGATTTACAGATCTGTTTGTGCTTGAATATTTCATTAAGTTCCTAAGTTCATCATCAATGTAAACAGAATGATTAATTATTAGAGCAGATATTTAAATGATTGTTATCACTCTATGAGTGTAAAGCATAATTTCAAATAAAGACATTTCAATGCATTTGCTGAATGTGGTTTAGAAGTTATTTCTCTCTTTTTTTATGTATATCTTTTGCTATAAGAATATAATTAGATTCTTTGATAGGTCAGACTACATGTAAATTGCAGACTTACACTGAAGACAGAGGTGAAGAGATTCTGAAAAGACAGAGAAGGTGATCTTCCATGTCATTTCAGTTAATATGAGCAAGAGTGAAAATTCAAGTTATTGGATGTCTTTGTGAAAAGTTTTTCTTCAAATATGCCATATTGACAAATGCAAAATTGTGTAAACACACTTTTTGACAAAAACTGATGAAGCCAAACTTGATTTTTTAATTTTTTTTTTGTTATGTACCCTTCTGTATTCTACCGTGAATATCCTAAAAAACCCCAAATAATATTGATTTTATCTACCCTCCATTAATTTTTTTATACCAGGCAGATTCTTGAGGCTGCTGAGAGGCCATGTATGCAGAAGATACAGGATCAGTGTGCTGGAAATGTGCTCAAAGCTTAGTGGAACAGAAGGATACAGTGTGCCAGACTGAGAGAGAAACATGAAGGTGTAGTGCTAGTTAGAGGTGTTGTTTCCACAGCATATTTTCTTGCTAACTTTATATCACTGTCATGGACGATAGCAAGACCTCTGTCTTCATTTGTAAATTCTCACTGCATGGACATTCCCCTCCCCTTATGATCTATTTCCTTTGTGTTTTTAGATCATGGGGAATTCATATGCAGGGCAACTAAAATCTGCCCGTTTCGAAGAAGCTCTTCATAATTCCATAGAAGCTTCTCTGAGATGTAGCAGTGTTGTCCCACGGCCGATCTTCTCACAGCTGTACCTGGATCCTGACCAGCCTTCTTTCTTGCCGGAAGGTAACCATGAAAGTATGGCACATTTCAGTTGTTTTTCTGTGTGTGAAAAGGGTGGGGTATATTTCATTAAAAAAAAAAAAAAAGCAAAAACTGCACAGCAGTTCATTGTGTGACAAAATCTGAATCTTGGGCATCATTAAGGGAAAAGAATGGCATGCTGGTTATTTTAAAAGGAGATAGATATTGTATTAAAAGCAGATACATTAGAAAAGTTTGATTTTCTAAGTTATTTTTATTTTTACTATATTTTATTATTCTTTCTATTTTTATTCTTCAGATGTGAAGCCAAAGGTAGAAGAGTTGGATAAAGAGTTAGTACATCGCTATTCACAAAATGGAAACCTGGACTTTTCTACTACCAACCAAACTGTTAATGAAATGGAAGATGAAGAAGAGGATGAAGACATGTCAGATTCAAGTAGTCCACCAATCCCATACTCGCAAAAACCTGCCCCGGAAGGGTCTTGCACTACTGATGGTTGGTATCCTTTTTATTACTGTACAATCTTCACAACTGATTCTAATGATAATGTGCACTGTCTAGAGTTACAAGTTCTTGAGCTAGAAAGTCAGAAAATATAGTCAAAGCCTTAGATCTGGCAAAATATGGATTAGAAGGACTTGTTTGAGGACATAAAGTTTAATGTTTTATTTGAAAGCATGACTGGCTATGACCTTCCATTAGTTTCTGAAAGCCCTTTTTTGTCTGTGATTTTCATTGATTCACTGTCCTCAAAGAGATTACCTGAGTTGCCATCAGTATGGCTCATTGTCAGTCTATCCCTAAATGATTCTTGGAAACATTGGCAAAGCTGGATTTAGTTGCTTCCATGGGTAGAAGGAAGAGTTCAGAGAAAGAAAATGGGGAGGACACTTAGTGTACTTTCTGCTGCTGAAGTGATAAGAAGGTTGGTAGTGGAAGCTTGTCTGTTTTGTTTTCCCAGTGTGCCAGCTGGCCATTGCTTCCTTACCCTGAGCTGTCCTGATTTGCTGTTGTTCAAGATGAGCAAAATTGTTGACCATACTATATTTGTTTGGGTTTAAATGTATTAAAGAAAGAACCAGGTCATTATACATGTACCTACTTGGCCAAAGAAAAATTGATGTGATTGGTTCATCTTATCCCAAAATTATTCTATTCTTAAGGTTTAACCTCCTCAAAAAAGGAAGATGTACTCATTAAAGTAGTAGTAAAGTGCTTCTTGTTAAAACATCTCACTGCTGACTTCAGACGCCTGAAAACAGGAACTGTTCCCACCAGGTCCAAATGCCCTTCTTGACATTTTATTCAATATCCCCCTGAATCATGGAATTCTTTGTGCACATAAAGCTGTACATCAAAAGCTGTAATTTGTAAAATGGTTTTGTACCTTACTGAAGTATCTGGTTATATGAAGTGATAGAAGTAAGGACCAATCATTTTGACATTTTGGGGAGACATTAGTGGCATTTGTTGTCATCTTTGCCTTTTCCACATCCAAATGCAGCTCACACGAGCGTGTTTACCCTCTGGAACAGCGTACTGCCCATTCCCTGTAGCACAAAGAACAGAAGGGCTGGCTGGCTACTGTGAAAAGATGGGGAATATTGTTGGGAGAATTTGTTATTCACACAGAAGTGTGGTTTTCTGTTCTTTGAAGGCTTGTAAATTTGAAGGAAGAGGGAAGGAGAAAGTATAAGAGGATATATTCCCATGAAAGTGTTTTCAGTTGAGGACAAGTATCAATAAAGTCAGCAAAATCTCCTGTGGAGAGCAGGAGCAGTACCTTTTTCACTTCACATATTGTATGTATGTAATACTAAACTTAGTATGTCCTGGAAAAAATTGACCTTTCAGGGGCAGTTTTGTGTTTTGATTTTTATCTCTAAGACTTTTATGATCAAAGCACTCTAGAAGAAAGTGTTGTGTGTTACATCTGCAGAATTTTAGGGTTGTTCATTACTCATTTCTAAGTTTACCATTCTGGGTTTACAAAATCTGCCTTACTTTTAGATGTTCTCTAGGAACTGATTTAGGAAAGCAGTGTTTTTGTATCTGGAAAAGAAAAGGAAAACAGATTTTTTTCTAAATACTTCTGGTGATCTGTTAGGACAGCTTTACACAATTGTTTAAATTGCCCTGGTTCCCAAACATTCATGCTGCAGACTATATCTCAACAAGATATTAATCTGATTGCTCATCTTTCATCTGACGGGTATGCCTTCCAGAGATGTAAGACAGGATCACTGCCATTGTTTGCATCCCTTATCTTAGTTATTTAATTGCAAAGGTAAATAAGATTATGAAGATGTTAAACAATACTAATAGACCATTTGAACTCACTGTGTTTGGATACTTTAAATTAAGCATGTATTCAATTGCTTATCCAAGAGCAAAATATTGGTAGTAAAACCTGCAGTTCATAGCTTTGCTTGCTGTAAAACCTGTTTCCCACCTCTTGGATCAGGTGGGATGAAATCTTTTTCCCTTTAAGGTATTTGTGCTATTTGCTTTTCCTGAATTTAGGATGTGTGCCATAACCATGATATTATTTTCTGTGGTGGCTTGTTCTTTTATTTAGATGCATTTTTCAGTCACATGGTTGCGGAAAGTAGATCTTAATGCCTTTAGTTGTCAGCTAAAAAAAAAATATGTGCCTCATAAGTGAGTTTGTTGGAGATTCCTTCTCAGCTGATTGTAGTATTAGATCTCTTAACTCTCTCCTTAGCCTATGGGAAGGAGCAACTGCATTTGCCACTGAGCCTTGCTATTAGTCATGAAAGTGATTCACTTATTTCAGGGGCTTGGGAGGGGCTTTTTTTTTTCCTGCTCAACACAAATTTTTGTAACTAAAACGTCCATGAAAATAGGGTTTCAAGAAAAACAATTTATTTGTTTGCATATGGGTACCTCAAATAGTCAACAAAATTCTTGCATTAGCAAGAAGCTGTTCTGAACACCTTGTTTGCTTGCCGCAGCTTTAGAAGAGGCTGCTTCTAATTTGTGGAATAACATTCTATGCAAGCTGTGGGAAACACAATAGTATCACCTTTCTTTTGTTAGCAAATCCTCAATTTACCTGATGCTTAAAGAAAGGCCAAGGTAGTTTCAGAAGCAATTAGGCAAGCAGGTACTTAACACCTGATCAATTACCGGGAGGTTACAATAGCGAGTGACAGTGACCCCTAATTCATATGTAATTCCTGGAAGCTAATTCCTTATGCAAATACTCCATTTACTACAGTGCGGCAAGGGGCTGGTACCCCACATGGAAACAACTTCTTACAGTGGGGAAAGGGAAGATAAATACAAATTTCACTTTAAGGAAGATTCTAGCACTTATAGTCGTTGACAGCTGTGGAGATACATTTCCAGGAAGATGGGACTGAGTTACTTGAAGTTATGTTGGAGAATGTAGATGTGCTTCTCAGAGCAAAAACTAGTGAAATTTCTTTGAAAGAAATGAAGATGTTTGTAAAAGCTGTTAATATTTTAAGTTTTGGATGACTGCTCTTGGTATTTGCAAATCTTTAATCGAAATATAAGTGCCTGTTCCATATTTGAAACGAAGTAGAGATCCTGTTGGTTTGGTTTTTTTAAGAAGTTCAGGCGTTCAGCTTTGGACTTTTGCTTTTTATAATTACATGTTGATAAAAGATTTCACAAAGAGAAGTTGGTTTAGTTTACTGACTTGTGTTTTCTTCTCTTTGTATTTAGATTTTCATAAAAGATACACAAGTAAATTGAAGTGCCATTCTTTCTTCTTTAGAGGAAATGTTTTCCTGCTGTTTGACATAGAAATGTAGGTGCCAGCACAATTATAAATGAATAGCTATAAAATGTAAAGGGATTTTAAATGTTCTAAGTCTTAGATACTGACAGCACAAGTTCATCTAGTACTGAGACATTATGTCTTGTGTTTCCTAAGGTGGAAATTATTATTTCCAACAGATAATTAATTACCAATGCAAAAATAATGCAAAACAGAAAAGAAAATAAGGTTGGGGTCTCTGTGGTGCTTGCTAGTTAGAAAAAGACAATGTAACAGAGAGAGGGTTAATCCCCCCTTCATCTCCCCACAGTCAGCTACTTGCTTCCAAATCAATGTGGTTTGGGTGGAATTTCCTCATTCAGTTTCAAAAAGGAGCAGAAACTTAAAAGAGTGCTTTTCAGCCCTAAAAGTCAAGGGAAAGATGGATAATGAAGAGCTCTTGAAGTATACCATCTGCATGTCTTTGAAGGAAAAGTCAACCCTTTTACTGCACAGAAGCAGATTTGCATCCCCTCCATATCTCCTGGTGGAAGTAAGTCCCGGCTGGAGCTCTGCAGCCCTCCCTACTTCTCCTGTGGCAGCTGTTCAGTGAGCACAAAGCTCATGGGGGCTCTCAGGGTCTGTCTGTGCTGCCTCTCTCACTGCCCACCCATCGGGATCCCTTCCCTCTGCAGCAGGGGAGCCAGAGGAAACCATTTGGTAGCAGCCCTGTTTATTATCTCACCTCCTCAGAAAACGAGGTTTTGGCAGTCTCCTGTGAGCTCAGGGCTGGTGTCTGCTTTCTGCCATTGCTGGCAGTGGGGTAGAGATCATAAAGGCAGTCAATTTCAGCAAGATTTGTGAAGTTCAGGAGCTGGTTGGATGACATCGGTGTCCCCAAACTTAAGTCCCCCAGGGCAGCAAAGTAATTATAGCTCTTTCAGGGGCTGCACATCACAGAGGCATGTGCTGGTCAGCCAGTCTGCACATGCATACCTCTCTGATGCAGAGATGTCGCCAGCCAAAGCAGAGGAGGATGCCAAAGGAGATTGTGAAAGGAGGGAGAAGAGGGAACCTGCAAGGGGTCTGGGAACACTGGATAAGTAAGAGATGATACTGGGGGTAAACTGCAGGTAATGTTTGCAGATTAGGTAGGATGCAGCATTTTTGCAGTTCAGTCCTACCTATCCTAAATGGTGGGAAATATTAAGTATATTAAAATCTACAGCCTCTCAGGTAAGAGGCAGCTGTTCCCATAATAGCAGGCTGTTACTGAATTGTGCTTTTAACTTACGAAGATGTTGTTTCTTTGGGTCCTCTTGTAGCTTCTCCCTTGGGGACTGATGCAGAATAGTGACACACAGCTGCTCAAAGCGCAGCTGAAGTTGTGCTCGTAGCCCAGACAAAGCTGAGTCTTTTCTTTCACCTGGGATGTCATGGAGCACTGCTTCATTTCATTGGGACATCAAAACCCTCGAGCACTCCAAGGGGCTCAAAGCTTCTCATGTGATATTCACCCTTCTCAATGTTGTGTGCTCCTTCAGAAAGCAAGTCTGTATTGACACACAACAGTGACAGCCTTGCTTGTGCTAGTCTTACTGTTGCTAGCAATTCCTTCAAAAGCCTCCTGCTGGTTACCATTTGTGCTTCTGGGCATTTCTGGAACATTTTTAGGTAGAGACTGGGCTAGAAGCTAATTGTGTAAAAGCACGTGTTTAAATAGGTGTTGAAATCTTACTGCACTTGCTCTTTCATAATCCTTATCTACAGATTTCCTGTTTGCCCACATTGTCAGCAGTGTGTAATTTCTCTATTTTAAATCGAGATGTAAAGTGGTATTTTCTAAGCATGCCAACTACTCAGATTTCACTGAATGCCTAAATGTTTAAAGTCAGTTTTGAAAATTCTGGATATAATACCCAAGTGGCATTGGAATAAGCAAATCTTACTTTGTATGTAAGGGACTTTTCCCCTGGACAGTTTCCCTGTGACGTTTCTTTCTGAATTAGATCAAAAATCTAGATAATTCTTAGTCTGGGACCTGGCTTTCTATTTGACTAGGATCAATGTGTTTTTAGTGGACATAACTTGAGAAGAATTTACCCAATTAAAATCAAATGGCTCCTAATCAGAAAATAATCGATTGTGTTTTAAATATGCAGATTTAATACTTCTCTCCTAAAACATATAAGTTTTTATTGGTAAGTTGTTGATATAATTCACTGATTCATACATGAAAACTTTAGGTACTACATTTCAATTCATTGCCTGGAAAAAGGTGTGTGGGAGGGGTGAATCCAAGCTAGCTTTTCATGAGCTGCTGCTGGAACTGAGCTGGTTGAAGAACTGAAGAAACCATTCAGCCAGGAACTGGTTCAGCAGATTGTGAGTGTAGGCAGGCACAAGACTGAACCTGTATTGGACCCTGCTTTCAGCAAGCTGCTGCTTGTGAGGAAATTCATGCAAGCTGATTCTGTGCATTCCACTTTGCACATGCTCTGTGCCTGCTACAGTTCTGAGATAAAACCAAAACCCATTAACTTCCATAATTTTTGCTGATGTTGCTGTAGGTTTTGGCACACGAGCTAAGAGCAAAGAAATAGGTATCAATAATGGCTGAGTTGGCTTTTGATTAAGTTGTGATCACATTGTGGTTTTTTTCTTTCCTAAAATTTCTGGGACAATTAAGGACTACACAAATAATATTTAAAATCAAGTGTAAGTCATAGGTATTGATAGCTGAAGTCTTAATATCTATTGCAGTAATTTCAAATTTAACAGTAACCTTTATTCTTGTGATTCTGGTTTTCTTAATAATTGTTTATTTAGCTGGATACTGCTGTGCTTTTTGTGTGACCTGCCTGCTACCTGCTCACTGCAGGGCATAGAACAGCAGAAACTCTCTCAGGTCCCCATGTTTGCCCACTTCTGCTGCTTTAGCTCTTGGTTAGAAGCCCAAGAAGCAATGCTATATCCTTATTTTGTGTGCATATATTTGTCTGCATATTTCTGCACTTATTTTGAGTGCGGAAAAAACTTAACTGGGGACTTAAAACTCATGCAGTCCACTGAGGCTTCAAGAGACTCAACTGGAGACTTAGCGAAAACGTGATTCACCTGTCTAAAACTAGTGAATTTATTTATTTGCTGAAATTTCCAAAATGTATAGAAAATTAAAAAATTAGATAGTTAATTAGTTTAATGCAATAAAATAATTTTTAGTAGCCACTACTAAATTTAGTCATCAATTCTTATCGTTCTTTTGTATTATTTAATGGTGTTTACATATCAATGCTAGACTTCTACAAGCAACAAAGACAAAATTGTTTCTTTTGAAAAAAATGTAAACTAAAGATTGGCAAAGAAAAAAAAATCCTTGGCATGTTTTAAGAGCTGTTTTCTGTTACTAAATCACTAGCTTATCCTCTTACTTTGATTGGTTTTGAAAAATTGGTTTTTGGAGCCATTTGATGTCTTATGTTTGGACACTTAAATTTCTTTTGTGCCTGTATATGTTCAACATATTTAAAATAATGTTATCTATTGCCTCTGAAATCCTCAGCTAGTGGTTCTGATGAGATGCTATCTCAATTTCCTTTATTTCTCTTAAAAAGCATATATTAAAACTCCAGTTACAGCGTCAAGTTGTGAAGCCCATTTGCTTTTGTAATTGATAAAGAAAATTAAATGAATTCTTTTGAAGAGTTATCATTTGTTTTGGTTTGTTTTGTAGGTTTTTGTCAAGCAGGCAAGGATTTACGGTTAGTATCTCTGTGCATGGAGCAAATTGATATCCCAGCAGGCTTCCTGTTAGTAGGAGCCAAATCTCCCAACCTTCCTGAGCACATTCTAGTCTGCGCTGTTGACAAGAGGTTTTTGCCAGATGATCATGGAAAAAATGCACTTTTAGGTAAGACATCTTTTTTCCTTTGTGCCATAATAATTCAGAGGAAAAAGAGCCAGTTGAAAATGATATAATATCATTTCAGCCAATAACTTTCTATTAGAAATATGTTGAGGAGAGAACTGATTGTGTTAAATTAACTCTGTAGATGAACCTGTCTTAAAAGCCCATTTTAAAATAGGTCCCTGATTCCACAATTAACCACAAGTGAAGCTCCTAGATTTCTGTATGGGTAGAAGCCAGTTGCAGCCCTCGCATTTTAAATGTGAACTATCCATATGCTCTTCATCTCTGCTGGAGCTTACAGCATTTTCATTTAAGAAGAAATATGCTCATGCAAGTATTGAAAATGAACTGTATAATTTTTTTTGATTAAGGGATGATTTCTTGCCCTTGGCTTCACCAGGATCATTGTTCTCAGTAGAAGTTCTGGGAGCCATTTGCTTCCCAAAACCCAATGCATAAGGACATCCCCCCTGCCTTTCCCAACTATGTCATAATCTGTTACATTTACGAAGTTTAAAATTTTAATACAACAATACCTCTTGGTAATTGAAGACAGGCCTTTGTGCACCTGGATTTCCTGCCTGGGTTACTACTGGTACACCTTTTAACAAGCTAGTAGAAGTGCTTTAATGTATTTTGGCTCCTTTAGCCTGTTTTGAATTTACTCTCTCGTTTCTCCCTCCAGTCATTGTTCTGCCTAGCATATATTCAGAAAGACCTTTCAACAGGAAAGACATTACAACAAAGGATAAATACCTTGATTTAACTGCATTGCTCAAATTCTGGTCCAGACCAGCAACATTTTGTGTAACAATTGGAAACAGCTTTGTTTTGTGCTTTTATGTTAGCTCTCCATTAAATCCATTTGATATGCTACTACACACTGTAAAGCTTTGGGCCTAAGGCAAAAATGTCACTGGCCTGAGCTAAGTAGAGGCTGTGGCGTGATGTGCCCTCACTGGGTGTGGCTGGGGATGTGGGATAGTGGGGTACTCTGATGTACACTTCAGGATTCACAGGAGCTTCTCCCTGCTGAGCAGGGGAAGTGTCAGGAGCTGACCAATGAGAACTGATAGACAGGCAGAGGGTGTTTAAACCTGATTAAATGTGGTACTGCTTGTCTTTGTTGGTGAGCCTCCCCCCATCCCAGCTTTATATCCGTCCATCCTCTCTGGTCTCATTTGATAATGAGGCTGGTGACTCACATCCCTGGCATCGCTGATGTATTGAAGTGCCTCCAGGCTTCTGTGACTGGCACCCATGAGCAAAAAACTGACTCAGTGCCTCTGTGAGACCCTGGTTACACTTTCTGAAAACTGTGGAGATGCACCAGGAGATCCTGTGAGCTGCAAGGGAGTAAAGAAAGAATGATTCAGTCCCAGGAGAAACTGGATGAAGAAATTTGCATCTTGGCATCCTCATCCAAGCTGATAATGAGGCACAGTAAGGCTAAAGACAATGACCTTAATTATTAAGAGTTTTATGGATAAGGCATTCTGTCAAAACCACTAAATATCTTTGTCATAAATGTATTAATTTGGCTGACCTAGGTGGGTGTAGGATCCTGCTGGGTGTTTGTCATTGTGGAAAATAATGACAGTAGCAAGAAAGAAAAATTGATTCTCTTACTGATCTTGAACTCATTAATAAATGGAAAAAAACCCAACCAAACAAAAATAAAGCATTTCCACTAGGTATTAATATGTAAGCACTTTTATAAATCATTATTGATATTCCATAGAAAATCTGTTTTATTAAGGGTTGAAAGCATTTCAGAGATAAGTGGCATGACAAGTAAGACAAGGGGGCTTAATTGTTCAGCATTAGATAATAGAGGGCTGAATCAAACATCAAATGTTTTAAGGCTGACCCATTTCAGAACATGCCCTGTGCTTTGTTCTGTGAAATGTTAGACTGGTACCATCATTTTGCCCGATTCCCATTAACACAGCTGTGAATGGCACTGGAAATCAAGACTGCTTAGTCTGGATCATATCCTCCAGACTTCAGCTCAAAATTTCACCCCTTTCTGTGAAACCCTGTTGGGAACGTTGCAGGAAAACAGCCTTTGTCCCTAAATATGTTACTTCCTTAAGAGAGAAGCAGAAGGTTTTTGAAACTATTCTGAAGCACTCCTAACTTTGGCCATGCAAATCTTGACATCAAGTGCTTGCTTTCAAGACTTTAATAAAATGTAAGATTCAGCTTACTTTGAAAGCATTTTATGTAAGCCTCAGGAAAAATTTATTTGATGTTAATTTCAGTCATATGAAATTGCTCTGATGGATTAGCCACTGGGGTTTTAATATAGAAAAAATGGCTTTTCCCCCCCCTTTTCCCCCCCCATTTCCACGAGGAAATGGAAATTTCCTAGTGTGGCAACATAGTTCTCTCCGTGCCAAGTACTTATTCTTCTCTGCACTCTGTAGAGTGCAAAATTGGTGGTAGGATTTTGGTGTAAGTTAGTATGCCCCAAAGAGATGGAGGAGTTTCAGAAGAGCTAAGACTGACACACATGTGCTGTGTCTACAGAAGCTGGCTGGCTGGAGGCCTCCAGTCCTTTGGAACTAAATATGCAGGTAGGTTCCTAGCAAATAGTACAAGACATTTAATCTGTTTGTGCATCTTCTGCTTCGTTCTTCCAGGATTTTCTGGGAATTGTATAGGCTGTGGAGAAAGAGGATTTCGGTACTTCACAGAGTTTTCCAACCATATCAACCTGAAATTAACCACTCAGCCAAAGAAGCAGAAGCACTTAAAGTACTACCTAGTAAGAAGCTCGCAAGGTGTACTGTCAAAGGGACCCCTTATTTGCTGGAAAGGTAATAAAGGTGTCCATTCAATTAGGGGTGTTTTATGCTGTTAGGGGTGATGTTGAATGAAAAATTGCAAGTTGCTGTTGAAAATCTATGCATTCAAAAGCAACTGCTTGAAGGGAAAATTCTCACTGATTTCACTGAAGTTTGGATTTTGCCAAAGAGGTTTAAGTCTTGATAAAAACCATGTGATTGTAAACACTTCTTTCTTCTCCCCATACTTTTGGTGGCAGCCCTAGATCTGTCCATCTTAGAGTGTGCAGTCATCTTGGTGGAAGAAAAGAGGTTACTCAGTCTGATGAATTCTCTTATGTGCCTGAAGCAAGATGACTCACAGCCAGGGCTGCAACATTGGTTTTCCAGTGATATTCATCTTTGCAGGTGCAGTCCAGTCTGTCTCATGCCTGAGGATGGCTAGCATGCCCTAAGATTAAGAAACCTCAGGTCACTGATCTCAGGGAAAGAAAAGACTTGGAAGCTCCTGCCATTTGCAGTGTTTTACACTTGGTCTTACCCTCTACCAGAGCAGCCTGTGCGATATTGCATGGTACAAGAGGGTACATTAGTGACCCCAAGGCACGGTAACTGTGGGGTCTCTTATTGGAGGATGAAGGTTTTTGAAACTAGAACCATGCAAAGACTCAAGGAAGGAGTGGTTTACCTACTCATTGTCTACTGAGTTGGTTTATGTGCAGACTACCTGACCTTTTCATCTGTGGTATCACTCAGTGAAGACAGAGTTCAATCTGGTCTCTGTTGCTCCAAAAAGTTGATGTGAGGAGAGGGGAAGCTCTGCAGGAGGACTGACAGACATCTGAAGAGTCACATCCTCATGTGAATAGCAGCATGACACCAGAAAGAGATGGTTATCACTGGGCTGTATGAGTGATTATAGTTTGTATCAGTTAGTGGTTCAAAAGAATCCTGGCTTTGGCTGCTTTTCTCCGTTACAAGGATAATTAATTACTGCTTCAGAGTGCATGTGGCTTTTCAACAGAATTTTTCATAAAAATGACACAAATATTTAATTTGGTAGTGAAATTCCAAATACAGGCAAAGAAAGCCTTATTTTACTTTTGGAATTTTTTTCTGAAACCTCACCCTTATGCTCATGCTGTTAGAGTTGGTGCGTGTCCTGGTAAATGCAGGCAGGAGTAATTCACATGTGGAAGAAATAGATACTAGTTTCACTTTTGGTTATATACTAATTGCAAGTGTTCTGAGCACCCATGAAAGTTTAGAAAATCAACCAAAAGTCTACTTCATGGGCATTACTTTTATAGATTCTATCTCCATATTGCTGCCATCCATCCAGTAACTTTTCACTCTTCACTTACATCAGAGGTCTAATTAGAAGAAGAGTGCTTTTAAACACTTAAACTCTTCTCTTAAAACAAATCCTGATTAGATCTCAGCTTTAAAAATGGATTAATATCTGATTTTCAAGGTGACTTTCTCCCCCCTCCACTCAGTTTTCATCCAGACAGACACTAACAGTGCTGAGATCTCCCTGAAGGTTTGTGGAGGCATATTAAAAATCTGGGTTTCAGCACAACTTCTCCTTTTAAAGGCCAACATATGACGGTTTGTGTACTGGTTGTGCCACAGAAGTCGCTGAATGTTTTCTGGGACGTGTCCAGATTCAAATCTCAATGTCCTCTTCAAATCTCTTGGAAGCTGTGATCTGAGGGCTCTTGCTGTTTTGCAGCATCTGGTCTGTATTTGCCTGGCCCCCTGAGTGGCCTCCAGGGAGGTTTTCTTAATTAGAAGACAAAGTTGACTAAACTGCAAATCCGTATTTTCATTGAATGCTGCCATTTGCCGCTGTTTGTCGTACGTGCTCTATGTATGCTCTTAACATTTTGTCACCTTTTGCCACCGTGTTGCTGAACTGTGCTGCTGGAAGGCAGGCCTTGTTAATATGTACTATAGCTGCTTCGTTTGCAGAATGTAGAAGCAGGCAATCATCTGCTGCTAGCCTCTCTGCTAAACCAAATCCTTCGGTGTCACCGTCCACGACCCCAGAGGGTGGATCAGCTAATGGATACAAGTCAGGGTTCACTCAGACAGGTAGGAGCTGAAAGTGCTGTAAAGATAACATTGGGGGTGGTAAGTTACCTCAGACACTGGTGGGTCAGGGATGCTGTAAACAACTGGGTATTTACCTTGAGCCATGTATAGATTACACTGGAGAGGATGCCCTTCAAAATTTACTTTGGCAAAAGATTAAGACCCAGGTGAGGCTGAAGGTTAGATTAGTCTCAAAACAACAGGTGATGTAAAACCATTAAATGAGCTTTTGATTGATTTATTTGATTCTGTGCCTCACTGTCTTTGTTTCATTTTTTTTTGGTGCTTCTCAGAAAACTTCAATTACGCATTTGTAGGGAAGTTTACTTTGTATATAAACTAGGCTATTTGTCTGTAAAAGGAAAATAATTTCCTTTTAGGGAGAGGGTGTCAGATTTTATTTTATTTACTTTATTATTTCCTTAATTATTTAATTTTTTTTGCACGCAAAAGCGTGCTTAGAATTGCAGTTTCCCCATATGCATACAGTGGGTTTGTGTTATGTTACCTAACAGGTCTCTCACAACTGTTCTAGAAAGCTATTATAATGATAACCTTAAATAAGGAGAAAATATAAAAATCAAATAGACACTGATTGACAAAGAAGCAGCATCTTAATATCATGTATCTGTTTATTTATTGCAAGTAGACAATGTGCTTTTGTTTGAGCTTTCTTCCTCATTGCTTTGTTGCAGCTTCATCTGTGCTGTTGTATGTTTTTGTGTCTATTAGTGCTGTTTCTTGAAAAGCTAAAAACAAGAGAAAACGGCCTGTTAGTTGTTGTTATTAATTGACATGAATGCCCAAAAACATATATTTCTTTAAAGGAGTATGAAATGCAGCTATAAAGCAAGATGGCTAAAGTATTTTTTACACCTAGAAAGTTTGTTAAAAGGAATAACAAACAAAAGCTGAACACAGGCATTCATATGAAATTATAATCACTGATTAGTATTTTCAGAGGCACTTCCCTCAGGTGGTTGCCCCTGTCTCTGTTGAGGAAGCTAAATGCTTTAGGCTTTGGATAAAATTAAATGACAGTGTGGTTTAAAGACATCTGCATTTCATTGCATGATCCCTTGGCTTCCAGATCCAGGCATGGAAACTGTGCAGATGCATGAGAACCTGTTTGTTTGGAACAACAAGAATTCTAATATTTACACAGCTTTGTCTTCTATTGTATCTGCGAAGTTAATAGATACACCTTTTATATACAGCTTTCTCCTTATCACTCCCTGCCATTTTCAGTCTGCCTCGTGTTTCTGTGTGTCACTGTTTGTACTCCTAGGTCATGCTTGTCAAAACCTTTTCATCTCCTTCTGCTGTTATCTTCTAGTGAAGATAATGCCACATACATACACATGAATACCCTGTATTCATGGGTATTCTTCCCATCTTCTGGGAGAAGCGGGGAGAGCACCTTTTATTCAGTGGCATAAATTCTGACATGTCACCTATGATGGAGGGCTTTTCTGGCTTTTTCTCTTCTAGATTCTGCATAGCTCTTTCTACTGGAGTTTACTTCTCGGTTGTTTTAAAACAGGACTACTTATTAGCAGGTTGTTTTCCGAAATGGTTTCCAGTTCATCATCAACTCATACCCCTTTTTTTCTTTAAAATTTGTGTAAATATTTCTGGTGAGCCGTTCAGTCTCTGAGTTACATAAGATATATGCAGGTAGTTATGGGCATACAGTCTCAAAAACACAATTTTGGGCAGACACTTGAGAGGGGAAAATTCATGTGCTAAGCAACTAGAAACAAGGCTTTACAAGAGAAAGATGAAGAATTTTAATAACTGGTATTTTAATAAGTTCTGCTTAGGTAACAGAGTGGTGTTTAGACATATACCAGCCACTTCCACAGTCTCAGATAAAATTTCAAGAAAATGTATTACAGCTAGAGATGGGGGGTAAAAATCCCCAAAGCTTCTGGGCAGTTTATTTTGCAGAAACTTTAACACTATCTATTTGCTACCTCATATTTAATGACAGACCAGCATCTCCCTCCAAGGGCCCTGACCTGGTGGTCTATTTTGTTAGCCATTCAGCGTATTTCCTGTGAACATGGACAAGATTTTCTGGCGGCCCAGCAGCAGCAGAGGCTTCTGTGTTTGTTCTTCATGTCATTTACTCTGTCTGGCAAAGCAGAGCTTCCTCCCACCCTCCTTCACCAAATGGTGTGTGGCCTGAGGGTGAATGTGTTTGGCAGATCAAGTTAGTCTTTGTTTTCTGTTTTCTTTAGCTGGCTGTTTCACTAGGACATCTGTAGGTGAACTTAGCCTCCTTTGCCTACTTGTTGCAAACTGTTTTCTGGACTGAGACTGAGCTAATATTCTTTCACTGGTTATAAGAATTTGGATCTACAAGTGTATTAGCATCTGAATGCTTCCATTTTTTCTTGAAGTAAATTGCAGCTATGAAATGGCTGATATTAAAGGCACTTACATGCTGAGAGGTTTGGAATCAGTTTTATACTGGGCAAATATTAAAATTTGTTTGTTCTTCAGTTTATCCTTATATAAAGCAAAATTTATAAGTTTTAGCCTTGGTAAAGTGCTCTAAGAAGTTTGTTAATTCATGCAGAGTTTGGGCTCAAATGTCTTTAATTTTTTACCCAGATTTATAAATGGGCATATGCTTTTTATAGTTTCAAAGACAATAAGGAGGCTATGTTTTTGGATATTTTTTTTCTGCCCTTAGTCAAGCTTAGCTGTGTCTGAAAGAAATTCAGTAACTTGTTGAAAATCACAGGTGATGGAGATTCCATGACCTTTTTAGGCAACTTATTCCTGCTTATTCCCTATGCTTACTTATGGAATACAAGTTCCATAAGCTCTTTGTCTTAGCTTCCTAATGTGAACCATTAGATAACTGCATTTATTTGCCTATCCCATGAGGCTATTTTGAGGAGCAATGAGATAGTCCTTTCTACAGTTAAAATTTTTTTTGAGTGTGTATGAGTGCAAAATACTGTGGAAGACATCAACCAGTAGATTATAAGATTGTATAGAAACGCCCAGTTACATGTTTGTTAAAACTCCTGAAAGATACATGGTAATTTCTTGGGAATGCAAAAAAGTTGTTTGCAATTTATGTAGAGATGAGTTTTGATAAATGTGTACATATATAAATTTTAATCATTAATTAAACAACTTCTGTTCTCAGATTCTTCAGTGTTCAGTCCAGCGAAATCATCATCTGCCGCTGTTAACTTAAGTGGCACACAAGACCCATCTCGGAACAAGAACATTGTGAAACCTCTGGCTCTGTCAGTACAGCTTGTAGGAAAGGCTTTTGCTGCAGGTATGGCTTTGCTTTCCAAAACACCTGAGAGCCAAGGGAATGTCAGCCAAAGAAAAAGTTTAAATTTTTTGGTGAAAAAGGCGAAGGAAAACATTCACTAGTATTCTGCAGAACTCTCATCTTCTTGCAGTCTTCGGCTCAGAAGTTTTTGCAGTTAGTACTGTACCCAAGCTTGAGCCACACCTGGGCTTTCAGATCTAACATCCTGGTAGGAGTGCAATGATATCTCTCTCTGCACTTCCTAGGATATGTGTGAGAGAGAGTAAATGCCACCTCTTGATATCACACTGATTCCTGCCTCAGTAATTGAGAGCAGGGTGTAGTTCTGCATTTCTAACAGTTGTAGTTCCTCAAAATATACATTTAGTGGAATTTAGTCTCATTTTAAGGAGTTGTAATATCTCTGCTGTTTTAATTGTTTATTTCTGTATTGTGTGTTTAGTAAATTATAACCCTCAACTGTGATATCTAAGTCCCTCACTGACACTCTGTTGAGATGATCTGATTGTTTTTTACTTTAGCTGGTTAGTCTTTAAGCAATAAAAAAATCATCACATTTATTGCAGGACAGTATGCTTGAACAAGAAAATATACTCATTTATTTGGTATATATATGCACATGAGCATCTGCTATTTAATACAGTATATACTGTTATGGTACATAATGTAATTATATTGTATCTAATAAATCATTATCAGTTCTTTATGTAAAGTACCTTTTACCCCTCCATACTTGTGCGATTTTATTTTGCACTAAAATTTCTTCCCAGCTTTTCAACCACTTCTGTAACTGACCCGTGTCCACCATTTTGGTCCATAAAAATATTGTTGACCCAGAGTACAAATGGGGAGCTTACAATGGGCAAGTGAGGTTATTTGTGTTTTGTAATTGGCAGCCAGAGAATCTTGTGCCAGAATTTATTTGGATGTCTGCAGCCAGGAAGTTGCATTGTTTTAAGCCACATACCCACATCTCTAACACTTCCAGTTGCAGCTGCCATTAGCAAGCTGCTGCACCATCATCTGGTGT
Source organism: Cisticola juncidis (assembly GCA_013400215.1). Lineage (NCBI taxonomy): Eukaryota > Metazoa > Chordata > Aves > Passeriformes > Cisticolidae > Cisticola > Cisticola juncidis. The sequence continues at coordinate 1,738,531 of VXBR01008235.1, forward strand.
TGCTCCTGGAATATGTTCTTGGAAGCTAAACCCTTGTGGAGCTGGCCAATACCAGCAAGGAGTTGTAGTTTCCACTGGCCTCCATGTTGGCACATTATGCCATTTTTTTTCCTGCAAAAATTGTGTCCTGACAAACAATGAGAGTGAGCTCAGATGAGTGATGGTAACTTCTGATGATCATCCATTGTTGTAGTTTAATTTTGTAGCCTGGTTATAGTGGATCCTGCCAGAGTATCAGGCTTGCTGAGACTGGAGGATCACCTTAGGCAGAGGTAGCAAAATGAAGTATGGTGTGCCTCAGTAATGCTCAGGCCATGTACACTTCGCAGCAAACTGCCCTGTCTTCCCCTGCCCAGTGTCCTTTGCTGAGACTTTTGATGAGAGCCCTGTAGTGAATTACTGTTCATAGCATATGGATGACTGGGGGAAGAGTCTGTAGATACACACAAGGGGCTTAGAAATCTTCACAAACTGAATTCGCGATGTGTATTTAAAAAAAAATTATCTGTGTGAAAACATATGTCACAAACTTCCCAATAGTTTTGTGTGAGTGTAGTTTTTTATTATATTTTGGTGAGGCTTTTTTTGTATTTTTTTCTTCCACCTATTCCTCCCCACCTTGAAATCTGGACACCCCTTTCCAAGGCTTGGATTTTGCGATCTGAATGTTTCTCTGCCAACGCATTTCGTGCTTTCCCTAGAGTGTGGTTTTTTTCAGTCACGCATCTTGCCCTGTTCTTTTGCATCTGTGTGTGGCTGTATTATTTTATTTGTTTGTTTTCAAGATTGTCTCAAGCCACACACACTGTATTTTGTTATACTCAGCTCCTCTTTCAGTGCGTTCCACGGATGTTGCTAATGGAAACGCTAATGGAGGAAGAAATAACGCATTGAGTTCTACAGTCTCTCGGCCACTGCCTCACTCGACATCTCCAAGTCCTGGCTGTGCAGCTGGAGACCAAGGTAAAGAAAACCTCTTTTTTTTTTTTTTTTTTTTATTCTAAGCATTGAATGTTGAGCTTGAAATTTGTGATTTTGTTCTTCTTCTGATTGTAGCTCTTCCTACCATTCAGTCTTTGCAGAACCATTTGCTTTTTGGCATGGCCATAATGCTAGACTTTTTAACATGGGTAACAATATTTTTCACATCATAATCTGGTTTTATGTAAATCTAGGTATGAGCTTCTGATGCTCTGCAATGTGATATCCACTCAACACCAGTGTGAAATGGAATGTGGGCTGGAATTTGGTCATTTGGGAGGACAGGGTTTTGAATTAGTTTTTGCTTTCCTTCCAGCATCTATGTCCAGTTCTGGACCTCCAAAGAAGCGTCACCGAGGATGGTCTCCTGGGTCCCCAGTCCCACCTCCTGGTTTAGCAGTACCTGTTCCTACAATTCGGCCTTCGACAAGAACAGGTAAGACTTGAATGACACCGACATTTCATGTGTTGAAACGTGAACTCAGCCAGCCCAGCAGCCCTGTGCTGCACCTCCCCCATCTTGCACATAAACATAACTGATCTTGTTGAAGTATTTAGGCACACCATGGGCAGTTTTTCAGGTGCCCCCAAAAAAGACATATGATTGCTTGGTCCTGGTTGTTGTCATCTAAGATGTGACATGAGAAGTAAAACTATTGAGGGAGAGAGAGGAAAGGAAGAGGCAAAAAATATTATTAAAATATAAAGCTAAAAGAAATCCATAGTCCCCCAACTGTAACTCAGTTGTTCTAAAATTGTTCAGGTATATGGATACATAAATATATGTCAAGGATTCTCGTTAGCCTTCACCTTGACTGTTGTGTCCCAGTCTGGTGTGGGATGCTATAGAAACTGTACACTTTGTTTCTGCATGGGGAAAACCAGCTTTATATAATTTTGGCTTAACAAAGGACACTGATATCCACTAGGTCATCTTCATTTAAAAGCAGACAGTGAGACCAAATGTTAGTTGTGCATGGAAAAGTTGTGGGAGTTTAATATCATGACATGGAATTAATTATGAGTACTCATCAGTGTCCATGTAGATACCTCTTTATTCATAACTGCTAATAAAACTATTCAGTATTTGAGTACTTTTCGGTTGTGAGATTGAAAATATTTTTCTAAAGGGGAATAAAGAGTTAATTATTCTCTCTATACAGTGAGAGAATAAGCATGCAATGAATGAAAAAAGCCATTCATCAACATGCACAATGGATTTTTAACTCTGCTATTGAGGACTTGGTTTTAAGATATTTTGCAATTATTTTCAGAGATATTCATCATAGGAGGAAGGGTTACATGGTAGTGCAGGCCTGCTTATCTGAACAGCTCAAATTACAGCTTTTGTTGGTTTCTGTCTTCAGAAACCTGCTGAAGAGACATGATATAAGGCAACCTGCCCTTTTTGTTGAGTGTGTCTGCTAATCTGCTACCTCTGTTGTGTACTCCATTTTCTATGAGTCTTTAGTAGTATTTTTTTCTGTTGGATAAACAGTTTCCCCTGCTAAAATGTATGCATTCAGTCATCCTGCCTTTGATGTTTTTCTGTTGATGGCATGGTTTGAAAAAGTGTTTGCAAACCACCAAATGAAGCCTAAGAAACTTGTGAAGCAGGCCTTATGCTGAAACCTGATTACAGATTACAAAATTCTTGCAATTGGTTTCCTTTCCTTATGAATGCTGCTGCGGACCTTTCCTGAGTAAAGCCTATCTTTTATCCTTGTAGCAACTATTTAAGGGCAGCTTTGAGATTTTGGCCTGCTTTTTTTTTTCTTATTTACATATATTCTAGGTCAGAAGTTGAAGCAGTTTCTTCCCTTGTATTGAGAGGCAGTACTGGGGGGTGGCCTTTTGGCTTAGTACTTGGCTTTGTTTAAAGATGCATATTCAAACCTGTGTTTTGCCCTCTCATTCTCACCAACAATACAGTGGTCAGAAAAAGTTTTATTTTAGGGGTGGAGCTACAGGAGGATGTAGACCCTTCATTTAACTTACTTAAAACCATAGCAGGAAATGCAGAGACATTTTGAATTTTATTACAGTTAGTGATTTGCAGTAATTTTTTTTCTTATTTGTTCATAAGGCCAAATCACAGTATGAGCCTTTTAGTAATGGAAGTCTCTCTTTTCTTTATTTTATAGAGCCTCTTTTGTCAGTCCCAGTTCCTCAATCCATGTTAACTGGAATTTTACAGCCTCAACCCATCCCAGCAGGGGAGACTGTAATAGTTCCTGAAAACTTGCTGAATAACTCGGGAGTCAGACCAGTGATTCTGATAGGTAAGTCTCACACTGGGAATCAAATGCTGCATTTTGTACTAATACACGCTCCCCAAGAGAAAGGGGGGTTTATTTCTTTTTGTTGGTTCTGGCATTCAGTACAATATGAAGCTGGTTTGTCACAAACAGTTTCCCTTAGCTGCTCAATATTTAAAACTGAGAGTCAGGCGATTTCTGTAGAACCTGATTTGCAAACAGGTCACCGCTAGGTCAAATTTTATGCAAAACCACTGGCCAAATCTAAGTTTTATACAAATAAGACTTTTGCAAAACTCAAGAAGAGAAATATTTCCAAGTAATGAAAACAACTTTCCAGTATACAGAACTTATAAACTAAGCAAATATTTCCTGCAGCATTTATAGTTCAGATCATGAAGCCCCAGAATTCTACGTGGGAACCAGAAAATTGATTTGCACTGACTAAACAGAAGTAAATCATACTAACTTTTTGTCATTTATAGTCCATACTTCTTGTAAGCAATTGAGATAACAGATCAGGCTTCAGGCTTTTAAAATCCTTTAGCTGTATAAAGTACTTTGTTAACCCTTAGAAAGACATTGCTTTAAGAGTGTGACTTTTAATGTGAATATACCTTTCAACCTGAGCTATTTGGGCATAATATATAAAAACAAATGGGTCAGCTAGTGCTGCCAAAATTTTGATGAGTGATTTTTTTTTTTCCACTCTAAAATTCTTTTAGGTTCAATATAGTATAGATGGTCATATAAAATAGCTTCAGTGTCAACAGAACATGCCTATCAATACAGTCCGTGGAATAATTTACCATTCCTGAAGGAGTGGAGAAGTTCTCCAAGTCCTCACTTGCACAGATAATTTTAATACACACAGTTCCTGGAGAATTAATAGGGCCATCTACACCAGTAAGTCTGTCAAGGATAGGGTTACGCTGCTGGTTTGTTTTGCTTAGTGTTGTTTTCTGGAAGCCGATTATAAAGCTCTAGCATGGTGCTCTAATGGTTTTCAGAGAAACACTTCCTTATTAAAGATGAGGGTGCCTACAGCCATCAGCTTAAGTGCAAATTGAATGCAGCCCTTAGGCTCTTGGAGAGCTGCCATTAAGTCCTCAGTTAGGCTAAATGTTAGTGGCCCTGAGATACAGCGTCCTATTAATAGTACAGAACCAGATGTACCCAAAAGTATGGATTTGGCAAAATCTCTGTGGAAATGCTTCTTTCAAAACGAAAAACACTCTGAAAGAGGAGTTAGCCTGTGCTCATGTGCTTTGCCTTACAGAATGGCTTGTTTAGTTGTTGATGTTTATTTTACCTGTTTATAAAAACAGAATGGGAAGGTGGCCAAAAAGTGAAATCAATCACAGCAATACCACAGTGGCTGAATCAATGCTAATGTGACTTATGCTGCTTTTATAATGTTAAGATCAATGTACTTTTCTTTCATTGATTTTTCTTCTTTGTAGACTATATTATGGAGAATCTGTATTTAAAGGTCAGGGTAAGATGCAAACAGATAATATTCTTATCTGTATTTGGATAACAACAGTTGTCCTGCTGGATATCATGCAGTTAATGTTAGTTCTTGCAAATGTATGTGATCATTTGCTGTAAAACACAGCAGAGGATCCCTGGCCTATAATTTATTTTTTAAACTATTATAATGCCAAGAATTGGTGCAATGTATTTTGTGAGACAGCTTTAAGAAGTTTGGAAATACATCATTGTGCAAGATTTCATGTGATGGCAAATTTTGTGAATTTCTGGGGGGATTTTGTTTCTTTTATCATAGGCTATGGCACTTTACCTTATTTCTATGGAAATGTTGGTGATATTGTTGTAAGTCCCTTGCTGGTGAACTGCTACAAGATTCCACAGCTGGAAAACAAGGATTTGGATCTCTTGGGTTTGTCCAGCAGTCAGCTGCTAAGTGTGGAGAATATGATACTTTTAACTATTCAGTATCTGGTCCAACTAGGTAAGCAATTTGTCATAAGCACTTCGTTTTATTTGAGACTGTCCTTGTTTCTTCATACCTTCTTTATGTCCCTTTTAGGGCCAGTTTTCTGGCTGCTTTTGTGGCTGGAAGAGGCAAGTGGCTCCATCTAGTGTGTGTGACTTTGCCACTTTCTTCCTGAAACGGAAGAAGTGAAGTGAATTTAAAGGCTGATACTGCTTCTGCTCTCCATATGGGGATTGACCAGGTCACCTTTGTGAAATGGATTTGCAATGCAGATAACTCATTTGCTTAGGGTATCAAACCATCAGTTATCACAGCCCTTTCCAAGGACACTCGGTCTGTTTTATTCAGTTTTGTGACAAATGCTGGCAGATGTGTGATGGTTGTCATTGTTTTGGTGACAGCACTGTTTACATGAAAACCACATTTGTTATTCAGACTAAGGCAAGTGATTCAGTGAATATCTCATTCTTGTAAATGTTTTTGAAATGGACTTTTGCAAGTTTGAGAGCAAACCAGCAAGGCACTTTTTTTTTTTCTCTTATTGCAGGTCCTGTCATTTCCCATACCTTAGAAAAAAATGAGCACTGTTAACAGCAAGGTTTTAGAGGTTAAAAATGCAGGATAGTGTTGGGAAACTTCCATGGCAGTCTCATCCTAAGTTTCTATTTGAAAAGATGCCACTTATCATAGAAGAGTGTGAAGTTATTTTTGTGAAGAGCACAGTGCATCTGTAATACATAATGGTATGAAATATGCAGGTGTTCCAAAAGCAGCACAACCTTTCAATCTGGGGAGCAAACGTGCTCCATGCAGGTTTCACCCATGAGTGCTTACACTTCCCTGCAGTTCTGTAAGAGGCAGGAAGGAAACCATTTTCCATGTCATAATATTCTCTAAGTGACCTGTTAGCTTTGTTTATCATTCTATGCTCCACTAGTCTGTTGGATGCCATATTAGAACTGACAAAGAGTCTCTTAATTTTTTACAGGATGTTTTTCTGTTACCTTTTTTCAGTAGGCCTAAATTTGTTATTTGAGGTTTTCATGTTTATTGGAAAGTTTGTAGAGTGTGTGTGTTTAAACTAGCTGCTTCACAAAAGTTGGGATTGATAGAAGCAGCTTGCAAATTTGTAGCCAGCTGATAACAGCATTTCCAATTAAAAATAAACTATTTATTGAAACCTGTGAGTCAGTGAATCACGCTCCATGAGCAAGTCTAACTTTAGATGGATGCAGCAAGTCTATACTTGCTGCAAACTAGAGGAGGCTTCAGGCAAAGCTTCTGTAGCAGAATTGTGTGTATTGAGCACTGTGACTTCGGCTTAAAGCAGTTCTCTTATTAGCAAGTGTTTAGTTTGACTTCTGTTTTTAGCTGTGCAAAGCTGCATAGTTTGCTATTTAACCTTTGGAGGCATGTGCCAGTACTGTAAGATGAAAGAGCCTAATGTGGAGAAAAGTAAAAACGTTTTGTAGAGGAGGGGATCAAAACATGTTGCTGGTTTGAATATTGCTGTAAACTTAAAACTGTTGGAATTGTGACAGCTGCACTGATCTGTAGCCTGTGTCCCATGTTGTTAAATCAGCGTAGATTAGAGATGATTGGAGGGCAGCCAGACTCAAAAGTTTTTGACAAAAAGAGACAAATACACCTTTAAAATAACAATTTATTCATGTAAGCCTTTTTTTTTTTTTTTTTTTTTTTGAGAAAGTAGGACTAAAGTGTTTTTCTTTTGTCCAGAGTGTATTATGCAAGAGTAAGATAAAGGCAAAGATAAAAAAGCAGGCAAAAGCACAAAAGACAGAGCCTAATTTTTTTCAGATCTCACTACTGGTAAAAAATGCATTTGCAGATGACCATGATCACAGATGATAAGAATATTATCTATGGAAGTGCTCCTTTTTTGGAAAAAAATTATATAGCTGAGAATTCCTATCAGTTTTCTTGAAAAATTATGACAACGTTAATTGTAGGACCATGGTGTTGTGTTTTTGGAAATCAGCTGAGCAACTTGTGATGATATTTACAAATCAAAGTAAAAAAAACAAATGCATTTCTGATGCTTTAAGAAGAAGCACCTTCTATGAAGACTATATATAGTTAAACCTATAGTGATTGTGAGCCATAGCATTACTATAAATAAATTTCACTGACTGTGATAAAGGAATAAGTAAAAAAAGGTAAAGAAGTGTGTTTGATTTTAGTGTCTTTTTTTTAGTCTACCTCCTGGACTTACTCAGGGTTCAAATTTGTTATCTTAGGCAGCATTCATGGTGAAGTATTCTCAAGCTTTGCTTTTATACATCAGAGTGCCCATGTGTGCAGTACGGGTTACATTCCATCATCTGTAATCGTCAGTTTTTGCTATTGCGCTGCCATTTCTACAAACATAATCTCAGCCTATGCAGTGCTAAGGTGGTCTGTGCTCTGGTTGAAAAAGATTTCTGGACCCTTTGTTATACCACCTGTTTAGAATTCTGAAAACATTCTCCCTTCTCTCTTGTTGTGGTACATATGAATCATGTTGAGTATATATGTTGTATGCTGTGACACCCAGAGGTGTTCTGTAGTTTTAATATCCAAATGCACGTCCAGACTCAAGGGTCTTGCAAGGCTTTGTCTTGAGTGGAAGGCATAGTCAGAAATTAAAAGCAAGATCTTATTCCAGCAATTCTCCTGTCTTAGATGGTTGGAGAAGTAGTCTCTGTGGATGCACCCTGAAGTTTGTCTACCCAGAAATGAATGTCATCCAGAAATGGATGACATTTGAATATGTTGACTTAAACTGTATAAAATAATAGAATAGACTAATAGCAGCATTGAATCTTTTAAGTTGAAAAAATATTTAAGATCAGTGAGACCATTAACCCAGCACTGCCAGGTTCAGCACTAAACCATGTCCCCAGCTGCCTCCTCCATGTGTCTTTTGAATGCCTTCAGGGATGCTGAATACCCCACTTCCCTAGCAGCCTATTACAATGCCTAACCACCCTTTCAGTGAAGAAATTTATCCTAATATCCAATCTAAACTTCCCCTGGCACAACTTGAGGCCATTTCTGTCTGTCCTGTCGCTTGTTATCTGAGAGAAGAGACCAATTCCCACCTGGCTACAGCCTCCTTTCAGGTAATTGTAGAGAGCAGTGAGGTCCTCCCAGGCCTCCTTTTCTGCAGACTGAACAACCCCAGCTCCCATTTCCCATAGAACTTGTGCTCACCAGCTCATTGCTGTTCTCTGGACATGCTCCAACACCTCAAGGTCCTTCCTGTAGTGAGGCACCCTGAACTGGACACAAGACTTGGGTTGGCCTCACCAGTGCTGAGTACAGAGGGATGACCCTGCCCTGGTCCTGCTGGCCACACTATTTCTGGTGCAAGCCAGGCATTTGCCTTCTTGGCCACCTGGGCATATGCTGGCTCGTGTTCAGCCAGCCATCAGCCAACAGCCCCAGGTGATTTTCCACCAGGCAGTTTTCCAGGCACTCTTCCCAGGCCTATTGCACTGCTGGGGGTTGTTGTGACCCAAGGGCAGGACGTGACACTTTGTTTTGTTGGACCTCAAACCCCTGTCCTCAGCCCATTGATCCAGCCTGTCCCGATCCCTTTGCAGAGTCTTCCTGCCCTGCAAACTGTGTGAGGGTGCTCTCATACAGAATTACTGAATGTTCTGAGTTGAAAGGGACCCAAAAGGATCATGGAGTCCATTTTTTAAGGGAATGGCCCATATGGAGTTTGAACCTACTACCTTGGCATTATTTGCATTATAAGCACCGTGTTCTGACCAACTGAGCCAATCTCACTCAATCCCCTTGTCCATATCATCAGTGTAGATATTGAACAGACTGAGCCCTGGGAAACACCACTTTGACTGGACACCAACTGGATGTGATGCAAATATTAATACTTTATTATACTGGTTATTATGCAGTTTTGTTTTGAAATCAAGATGATCCTTTGAATGCTCTTTTCTGTAGAGAAGCTGCTTTATATTCCCTGTTAGCATCGACTTTTTTTAAAGAAACTGTTCACAAATCAAAATTAATATCTATAATTCTGTCTTACATCTCATCTGATATTTGTTCCATTATTTTTCTGGACATTTGTGGAGAAAGACTGCCATACTTTCTTGTAAGTAATCCGAGTGAAATTCTGTGTGTTCTCATACTGAGAATCTGCTTTTCCATTTGTACTGTTACTTTCATCTTCTTGGATGACCCTTGTGTTTAGAGCCTGTCTATTAAATAGCCTTCCTCAATCAGCAAAAGTTTGCTTTTATTTCTGTTAGTGGGTAGCATCATTTTCAGGGGTTGATAAGTTTCAGTGCAGAGGAACTGATTCCTCTCTACTGATATTTGTCTAGTTGTTTCTTTGTTTTCTTTTTTTAATTTTGAGGTCTTCAAGGACTGAGAATGTATGATGCTTTCTTAGAAGATTAAAGAAAAGACATTTCCAAAAAAGAACTCTAAAAGAGAGAATCACGCCCATAGACTCATCAGAATTTTTCAGTTTGCATCAAAAATGGAAACAGCATTGCACTTGCAAGTTTATAGTTGTCTTACCATCCTATAGTAATTGGGTGGTGACACTTTCCATATGTTACTTATCAAAAAGGCAAAAATGACAACAGGTGGCAATTTTTACAGATTCTGTGCTGTGGGTTATTTACCCACACCTTGTTTCTCACACAACCTTTCTGTTTCCTGGCCTGAAAGAAAACATAAAACCAAACCAAATATTTCACATATCTCTGATATTTAAGCCCCCTCCGTTTTATCATAGAAAAGCAAGCTGCTGAAGTGTGAAGCAGCCTCCTTTGGCACTGATATAATATCTTGGCAATATAAGCTATGGTTACTTTTTACTCTGTGTTCATGAATGTTTTTATCTATTCCTGAATATCACTGACAGTGAGACAAAGCTAACTGAACAGAATGTTAATTGAAGTTCAGTTGAAGGGCTGATGCCAAGATAAGATGGCTTATATTTGTCTTTTCCAGTTCAAGTTGACAGTGCAGTTGATAGAGTCTAGGGAACGTAGATCTAAAGTTGCATATTCTTCTGTATGTTAGATGCTTGCAGATTTGCTAAATTAATTTAATTTAGCTAAGGAAGAGGTTAAACATGTTTATTTGCATCCATGCTTGGGTGATTAGTATACATGATGAGAAAAAACAAAGAGCACTTTCCAGGCTTTGTTGGGCTGCATGGCTGTGATTAGGCTACAAGGATAAGCATTTGGGTTTTCTGCTGCAAAAACATATGGCTGCATGCTTAATCCTTCTCTTCCAGGCAAAAGGCACATATTTTCCCACTCTCTTGTTTGTCCCACCAATTGCTGAAGCTATGAGTGAGGTGGAATACCTTATTGTTTGGAGGAGAAAAATGAAAAAAGGCGGTGGTGGAACAGAAAGGCTTCTAAAATAAAAACCAAGAATAAGCCATGTGGGTAGCTATCCACTGAGTAGCAAGTGGTTTTTTTTAAATATTAAAAAATGTGGTGAAGGAGCTTGTCAGAGCAAGACAGACATGTAATTATTCCTGGTTCAATAACATTTTTATATGAGACACTGTTCTTCTGTTTGCTTGTTTTCATTGTAGGTCCTGACCAGATACCCCTGAGGGAAGAATTTGAGCAGATCATGTTGAAAGCTATGCAGGAGTTTACTCTGAGAGAGAGATCCTTGCAAATGAGTGCACAGTGTATCTCTGTGTCACCAGGTCAACTCCCTTGGCTTGCCAGGTTAATCGCTAGTGTGTCTCGGGATCTCGTGCATGTGGTTGTCACCCAGAATTCCCTGGCAGAGGGCATCTCGGAGACCTTGAGGTCTCTCAATGAAATGAAACACCAGCAAAAGCTTCCCGATTATGTAGTTGCCATTTGTGCATCAAAAATTAGAGGAAATGAGTTCTGTGTAGTGGTTCTAGGTGAGTATATTTGCAGACTGCTTCAAATGGCAATGCCAAATTAATTTTCTTGAGTTATTGTTCTGGTTTTTAAATCCCTTTTGTTCTTTTTATTCTCCTTTGTATTGTTGCGCTGCATTATCATGGTTTACTATATCTTCAGCAAGATTTGGAATACTGAGGTCCCTGAGGATATTGAAAAATACCTTTATGCTAGTCATTACTACTTCTTGAGAGGCCTGAGACTTTATTGTTTGTGTGATTGCCTTAGAAAATATCTTGAAGTGATCCAGTGGCAAAATAGTTGGTTTGTCTTTGTTTCATGTGACAACTGCAATATTTTACATGGCAGAGTCTTATGCAGACTGCTTAAACCAGAATGTGCTTTTCAATCTTTTTTATTATTTTTATCTTTTTTATCCTTATTTTTATCCTCTGTATTCTGCTCTGATGACTGGCTGTGTTGTTTGTGTGTGAATGGGTGTGTCTGGATGGAAATGAACTTTGACTAGTCATCTTTCCTTTGTAGGCAGGTAAATCAGTCATGCCATTTTTTAACTTTTTTAACTTTTTCCCCCCTCACACGGGATAGTTACTTTTTTCGTATTTATCCAGAATCCTCCATTTCATTTAAGGTACAAATACTTATTTTGAATATCATTTGTCGTACAAGTATGCAAAATGATGTGCAATAGCAAAGAATCTGCTAAATTTAGTTATATCAACTAATTCTGCAGTCACTAGTGAAGTAGACTTGGTAAAATCTACTGGGTAAAGGCAGTGGAGATCCATGACTGAAGATCAGAGTGGCCCAGACTTCTAGGATGAAAAGGTTTGTTGACAGTAAACTGTATTAAGGTTTGCTCACACTCTTTTCCCCTCTCTTGTGCAGGTCAGTATCAATCTCGGGCACTTGCAGAGAGCATGCTTACCACCAGTGAATTTTTAAAAGAGATCAGTTATGAGCTCATTACGGGGAAAGTTAGTTTCCTGGCATCACATTTCAAAAACACATCTTTAGGTGAGTGATTCTAAGAAACAGAAGTTCTAGCCAAGACAGTCTTCTCTTTAGGGTTGGTGTGTCTCCTGTTCATCACTTAAAATGCACAAGGATACAGCTCTGCTCTCTCCATTGAGAGGCATTCTGTTCTTCCCTCCTCCTGTGTAGAGAGTGCTTGTCTCCTTCACCTGTGTGGTGGCAGTTCATAACCCTCAGGCAAAACATTTTTAACACGGTCTCAGCTGTTGAATGTAATGGCATTTATGTCATACACCCTTAAGTACACAAGTGTTTTCTACTTTGCGCTTTTAGCAGGGTTTCAGACGTTGTTTTATAGTGTGTGTTTCTTTGTAATCATCAGATGTTACCAGTAGCTGTAATGCCACAGACCTGAAATTATACAACTGTGGTTCCTTTTTTTTTTTTTTTTTTTAATTCATTCATTTGGTAAATCAGTAAATGGAAAAGTATTTTCCCTCCCTCTCTTCCCTGTATCCCCAGTCCCTTGCGCAAGTGCAGACTTGACATCAGCTGTATGAGAACATGGCTGTATGCGATGTTCAATGTTGTTTCTCTGAAATGGTTTCCACATAATTTGGTGCTGCTAATTTTGATCTAGGTGATGATTTGGACAAGCTGCTGGAGAAGATGCTACAGCAGCGGGGGGAAAGTGTCATTATTCCTTTTAATGGAGATGTTAGCGAGTGTGTTTCATCTCAGGAGGCAATTGCCATGGTTTCTACACAAGAACCAGGTAATTTTTTTTGCATGCAAGATATGAAATAAGTGAGTAGCTTGTTAAACATCAAAATGCATACACCTCAGGAGAATCTGAGGGCACATTTGCAGTCACTGTGCCAACCTTAAAATACTAATACTGCCAGCTAAATGTAGTAATACAGCAGTTGCTCAGAAAATCTCTGTAATAAGCTTCAGCAAATTTTTTCCCCTGTTGTTTTTATATTCTCTAAGCTAAAACACGTTATCTTCTGTTAGGCATCAGGCAGAGTAGAGATGTTTCTTTGTACCACTGGCAGAGTGGATTCATCTCATCTTTTTGCACTGAGAAAAGGAATGTAACCTTGCATTTAAGGCAGAGGGGAATTGTGTTCTCCGGATCTCCTCAGGTCTTTGTGCCTGGTAATATGCATTAGAGACTTTTGCTCTGAGGCTTAACCTTTTAGGGAATATGTTTTAAGGTCTTGGACTGAAAGTACTAGGCAAGTGTGATCTGTAATTTGTTGATCTGAGATGTCTTATTCAGCATAGTGTGAAAAGATACTTAAGCACAAAAGATAAGCTAGGATATTCTGTCTAAAATTGCTGCTTTTCAGAATTATTTAGCTATTCAGAGTTCTAGACATACTTTCCTTTTCATATCACAATAAATGGCAAAAGATACACTGAGCTGTTGTGAACATTGAGATTCTTTCAGGTCTACTATCATAGCAAATTCAAAATCCAGTAAAGCTTTTTTTTGTGAAAGAAGGGTATGCTCTTGGTATGCTCTTGCTCTTTATTACTTAAATTAAATTCATCTATTTGGTGTTAAATCTGAATGAAAGTGAAATGATTTATGGTCTTCACATGGATCAGGAGAACCAACTAGAAGGGCTGACAGGCACTTTGTGCTGGCACCTTCAGAAGTACAAGTCTTGAGCTTCCTCAGACGACTAATTTAAAGGGAGAATGAACTTTAGATTCTGGGCTATTTTTTCTTCTTACTGTGTACTTTTTTTTCCACCTTCGTATTTTCTCAAACATTTGTTCTAAGTTCATTTTGTCATTAACATATGGCTGTACAGTGGTTGAAGCTGTTGAGAAACTGCCTAAATAAAAAATTTAAAGGGGTATCCTAGGCAGTGGGAGGGATGTTTCTTCCATAGCAGATCTGTTGAAATGGACACTAAGGCATATTTGAACAGGAGACAAGCACACATGCACTCACACACACCAAAACACATCCCTGTGTAAAACCAACACAGTAGAAAAGTGGCTAAACAAAAACTGTAACACCATTATAGGATTTAATCTGATAATCTGCAAACTGAAAATACTCAGTGGTTAATGAAGCACGGATTGTTGGACATAGAATTTACCTAATGGAAATACTGAAGTGGAACATGCTTTTTATTTTGAGGAAACATGAATGCTCTGGTCAGTCTCTCAGTTCTCTGTATTTAGTGTGATATTGACATTTATTAAGCCCAAATAAATCTGAGTTTCAGGAGAACATTAGAACCTTGTACCTCTCTCTCTGCTTTTTATTATACGTACATATGCACATCTTTATATATATCTATGTATGTGCATGCATATTATGTATGTGTTGGTTCATTTAAAAGAATGCATTTCACACTTTTGGCATTGAGGTTTCTTGGGTTGCACTGTTAGAAATCCTTAAGACACTTAGGGCGTTTTAAAAAATGGGCAGTGCTGTACTTGAGGTCGTCTGATATATGACCACATTTTGATCAAAGAAAGAAAGTTGGCATTTGTGATCTGGACCAAACTCTCCAGTGTTGAGATTTATTCTGGTGAGTGATGTTTTTTTTCTCCTGATAATAGAGGGTAGTCCGTCTGGAGGGTCATGTTTTGCTGGGGGGGTGGGAAAGTAAACACGTTTCTTGTTGTGTTTTGTTTTCTTTTTCAAACAAACACACTCTAGATTTGGATGTTGATACCTTCCAAATTTACCAGCCACAGCTCACAGTTGCCAGAAAGCTCTTGTCCCAGGTTTGTGCTATAGCAGACAGTGGCAACCAGAGCCTGGATCTGGGCCACTTCAGCAAGGTGGACTTCATCGTCATCGTGCCCCGCTCGGAAGTCCTGGTGCAGCAGACCCTTCAACGGATTCGACAGTCAGGTAAGAGGGAGGGCAGGGCACACAGGCTGATCAACCCCAGTATGTGATGTTGTTACATCATTGCTGGTACAAGGAGAAAAGTAAGGTGCTTCAATATATCTTTTGTCCTCATAGTTTGCATTTTATTTTACTTTTTTTAAGAAAAGACCCTGGAAAATACCTGATTGACACATATTTCAGAGTCGTTTATTCCTATGTCTTTAATTCAAATGACATTCAAAGTCATATATATTGTACCATGCCTAATTTATGAATATGACGGCAATATATCTTTACAAAGACTAGTTGTTCTGATGCAAACATTGAAGCAGAGCATGGAAAGTATGATATGATATGATCGATATACAATATGATAGTAGGGAAAATCACTTTTATATAAATTAATGATATTTGCAAAGGAAAGGTCAAGATAACTAATTCTGACTCAAACAATATTGATATTTTAGCTTAATGCAGGGAAGTTTGGCCTAGGATCATGGAGCACAGTTGCCTGGGTGGTGCATTGCAAGTCTTTGTGGAGCCCTGATTTTTATCTCTCATTTTTTGATAATGTGCAAAGTTTTTGAAGGGTCTTCAGGCAGTTTTTGGAGGAAACTCAGAAGCCAAGGAGCACATTTTGGTCTCCATTGTGAGAAAAATTGCATTTGGATAACAATTTTCTTACTGGGGCTTATCAGTGTCTTGGCAGACAAGTGGCAACTTCTCACTGACTTTTCATTTTTGGATGCACTTAAAGATAAAGAACTTTGTTGTATTCTTCTTTTTGACAGGTGTGCTTGTGGACTTGGGCCTAGAAGACAATGGAACAGCCTATCAGAGAGCTGAGAAATATGTAGTTCGGCTGGACAATGAGATTCAAACTAAATTTGAAGTTTTCATGAGGCGAGTGAAGCAAAACCCCTACACGCTCTTTGTGCTGGTTCATGACAATGCCCACGTGGATTTAACAAGGTAGTGCTTTAATCTGCTGAAGGAAAACTGTCTTCTCCCAGTGTCTTTCTATTATATTTTTCAAAAGACTTACCATCTTAGACACCTATTACTTTCTCTAGGCATTTTTAAGGTATTTTGTGCCTTATATATGGAAAGAGTCTCTTCTGGTTGCCCATGATATTTCTTACCTAATTCTGATTCAGCTGAAGGTAGGTGAGACTAGTTTCAAATTATTGGATGCCTAACAGGAATCTATTTAGGGTTATGTGCTACAGTGCTGAAATCAAGGGGAAATACTGGATTTTGCAAATTTCCTTGCTCTTCTTGTCTTCTTTTCCTGTTCCTCCTCTTTTTCTGGACTCAAACCCAAATGTATCCAACGTTCACAAGCTGGTTGTACTTTAATTTATATTTTTATCCCTGATAATAGTGTTCTTTGTGATATGAGAAAGCTTAGAGACTGAGAAAGATGCCACAGCTTCTGTAAGAAAAGGATTTTAAAAAATAGCTGTATTAAATTTGGCTTTAGGTCTAAACACAACATGTACACACATGCAAAAACATTTCTTCACACCAAATCACAACTTGGTCTTGAAAGAAGAAAGAAGTAAGTAAAACTGATTATTCTGTTCTTGTTCCATGAGTAAACTAAGGAGAATAATGTGGTTTAAACATGGTGTATAAGGTTGTGAGATTCATTTCAATATCAGAAATAGCGAAAGGTGTCCTGGCCCATTGAAGAGGGGTTGTAACTAGATGGTCTTTAAGGTCCCTTCTGACCCAAACCATTCTATGGTTCTATAATAAGCAAAATACTGTTCTTGAAGAACAGCTGAAAATAGACAAAAACAGCATTATTTCTACCTGGTTTTCCCCATTATGTTTTTTTACTGTCTTTGCTATACTTCAATTTTGGAATTTCTGAATATGTAAAAGTAATTTCAGGAGCTCGGAACATCAGAACATCAGTAGACTTTCAGGCTCCCTAGCCTTGTGGTAATTTGTTGTTTCAGACTGGAAAAGCCACGGAATTTCTTAAAATTACAACTGTATCCTACTGCCACACCTCATGGAACAGTATTTCTTAATAAGAGGGATTTAATCAGCTTTGGCTTATTTTTGGTTTCCTCTGTGTGATGCTTTTTTAAATTGTCACACTAATCCACCTTCTCACTGTCAACAAGTTTTGATCCTTTGTTTAGGTGTTGTTTTCCCTTGTTTTCCTGAGTTTACCCACGGAGAACAGTCAAATGTTTTTTGAAGTCTTTTACCTTTCCTAAGAGTTTTTTTTTGAGCTATGGTTCTCTGTGTCATGGTCATTTAGAGATTTTTCTGTAGGGAGAGAGTAATCCATTGAATTTCAGGATGTTAGTAAGGTGCACTTCTTTGCATTCTTATTTCTGCAGTGCCATTTCAAGTTCCCTGTCACATGGTGAGCCTAATCATGGTCTGGCTGACAGAGTTATTAATTGCAGGGAGGTGCTTGAAGCATTCAACCTCCTTGTTCTTCAGGTCAGCTCTTTCCCCTATGCCCTGCAAACGCAGCAGTCCAGGATCAGCTCTAGCAATGAGGTACATTGGATACAATCTGACACTGTGGTAAGTGTTTAACTGTTAATTTTAACTGTGAATTTTAATGCGGAATTCACACCAACAGAATCTTGAAAATGTGTGTCTTAGGAGGGAGCTCTTTCTCTGCTGGAGTATATTCTCTCAGGTTCCAGCTGGACAGCCCTGAGATACTGATGGTAGAGGTAGCACCTGATATTTAGGACCAGGAATTACAGTTTTCTTAATCCAATCATGCTAGATGAGAAACCACTTTCTGTGTTCTGGTCAGACAAAGCTATGTAGACATGCCATAAAGCTCAAGAGCTGGCTTTCCCTTTTCAAGCAGTCTGACTTTTGACTGTAAATTGTATGTCACATAGCCTGTCAAGTCTGTTCATTACTTTCCCAGTCCTAATTAAAGTTATGTGCTAGGTTTACAAGTTTTGGTGTGGTGGGTGCTGTCATTGTGCAGAGGAAAACTCCTGTTGGATATTCTGCACAATGGACGTTTTTCATCATTTCAGCCAGCTGATTTTGAGGATGTTTTGGATAAACCTGCTAAAAATAGCATTTTCTCCTGTTACTTGTTTGACTTTATTTGACTTTACTGTGCTGAGTGGACCACTGGTTTCTGCAGTGTCTTAAAGTGGGAGCTGTAAAAAGTAGTTAATGTAAAATGACAGAGTGAATGAATATTCTAATTGCTTTTTGGTTTATTGTTAATATAAACCATGTGGTGACCTTATGTAAAATGGTCTAGACAATTTTTTGTTTCCCAAAAGTAAAAAAATTGACAACTTTCAGTCTTCTGATTAAAAAAATAACGCATAAAAAAGGAGGAGACTGTAGGTGATTAATTTCATCCCTAGAGATTACTGCTGATATAAATGCACTGGAAAACATGCTGTGCTTCCATCAAAGGCTCACAGAATTTGAAACACAAATATTCTGCCTTTCTGTAACTGTCTGCAGACTTACATTCCAACAAAAAAATTATATTAATTTATGGTTTCCATTAGAAAAGCATGTAGACTCTGTAAGCTTTGGGAATTAATAATCCTTGTCTTTTCAGGTTCTACTCTAAATAGAAATGAGATGACAGTTGTCAGTAGATATGAAGCCAGAGATAGGGATTCAGAAAATAATTAGCAGGATTTTAGAAACTCCATGCAGTCACATGTAGGAGATACACTGAAAATTTTGCAAGAACCTACACCTGGTTTTCCTAGCTGTAGGCAAACAATAAGTTAAGTAAAAGAACAATTTATATTTTATTGTATTCGTTGGAACAAATAAATGGCATCACTTAAGGAGAATGGATAAAAAGAAAGGATTCTTTGGTTTGGAAAATGCTTTCCACTTATTTTTTAAAATGACACAAGAAATAAAAATTTGTTTCAGAATACCTTATATTTTTGCTGTTTGTGTATGAAACAGGACGATGCAGCAAGTGAAGAAAAGCTATATTTTGGTTTGAATGAATACAGCAAATCCCTCCAGTGGGGAGTCACAAGTCCCCTTTTGAGATGTGATGAAACTTTTGAAAAAATGGTCAACACGCTTTTAGAAAGGTAAATAGTAACATGGAAGCTTGGGATTCTGCCCAGTTGGGATCCTAAAGATACATCTTTATGAGCCCCATTATGGGGGATGAAGACATGATGATATTTGATGTTAATCTTGGAAAACATGAAGTATGTGCAGTTTTATTTTTGTAACAAATTTAGCGCAGTAGAAGAAGAGAGAGGATATGCCTAATTTTTTTTTAGACGAGATCGAGCCCATTCAGCAGCAGTCTGGGCTCATCTGTGCTTCTGTTTTCTTTTGGCTCAGCCCTCACTGAGCTCAGAAGGTACCAGAGGCTTCATACCTCACCACTTCTGGTGTCTCTCTTATTGGTGGTGAGGGACATTGTTTCAAAAACATAATTCTTTGTTATTTCAGTAGTTGGCCATGGTTTTGATTGCTGCAGCATAGGGTCTGTTTGTACCCTGCATCTGACTGAAAAAGCTACTTTTGTGGCACATATCCAAGATACAATTAAATGCAACCACTTCAGGAATGAAGGGAGTACTGTCATTTCTAGCAATATGGAATTAACCTGCTGTGCATATCAGCAGGACAGATCCCTTACAGCACTTCAAATAATTGGTCTTGTGTTTTCATATTTACTAGAACGGGATTGTTCTGTGTTCAGTACTGTGGTTTCCGTTTTAATTAGGTCAATATAATAGTTGTAAACATACCTGTATTTATTAAGTAAAATTCAATATCAACTGTGTTAAATTAGCAACATTAACAATTAAGTACATTATTAATACTTAATGTTTGTTATTATCTACAAATAGGCAAGAGTAATTTGGTCAGTTCCTTAGGTTTCCCCTGTTCTTTCTGGTCGAATCCAATGGAAGAGACAGTGGTCACTATCACTCTTTCTGTTTAGGTGTGGGAAGGAGGATTTATGTATGTGCAAATAATCATCCGAGATTAAGATATTACTAGAAATTGATGACAGGTACCTTGGAGCCGAGTGAATCTCTGCCTTGGAGCCAGGATATATTTTTGTGTTATAGTTTATCCATTTAGGCTCTGTTTTCAAGAAACTGGGCTATTCTGTCTGGGTTGATGAGCCATTCAAGTTTACAAGCTGAAAATATTGTAGACATATGTGTATTATAAGAAAGGCTCCATTTCTTTTAGTAGCAGAAGTGCAGTAGGATTGCAGGTACTTTTACGACAGGAAGAGTAAAAAGTATTTTAAAAGCCTACTAGTTTAATGACTGACTTACGGTATCCAGAACAAACTACTCTATCTACTGTCTAAACACAAACCCAAAACTTTCTTTAAATGGATATCATATTGTCTATTAGGTTACTCAAGAAAGAGACCAGAGAAAATTGGAAATTCTAGTTATTTTAGTTTTTTGCATTTATGTGGCATATGACCAGCACTCAAGGCATATTAGTGTAGTGTTTTTCTATATTATGGTGGCGAGTGAGCTCACGGGAAATGTTTATAAATTGAGTGGGGTTTTTTGCTTGAGTAGTTTTTAATTTTATTTCTCTTAAAATTTTACTTCATATTTGTTGTCATTGCATGTAGCTATAATGGAAGCAAAGATGTTTGGCTGTGTAAGTTAAAAGGCAAAATGGAAGTTCAGTTTGCCCAGTAATTCCTATTGGTATGTCCAAATATCTGTCATCTCTCCTCTGTGAGAGGTTGAGAGTTTTGAAATTCTGAAGTACTTCTCCCACAGACCACTTGAAGCCACAATGGTCCTCAAGTTTGTAGAGGAAAAAGCTTGTGGAAAGCAAAGCAATTATAAGCACGTGCTCTTGGAATAAATCAGATCTGAGATGTTCCTTATCTCCATCCAGTCAAAGATCTTTAGCTGAAATTTTGGACCAGAGAAGGGCAACAAAAGTTTGTAATTCCTGTTACTTGAGCTCAGGACTTGGGCCAAATGCAGATAATTTTTGTTCAAAATTTTTGTCTATGAAAATGGAAGACTTCGTTCTTTGAGCACTACTGGAAAAACTAGGCACTTCTTTACGGTGCAGTGCTGTGTTTTGACTGATTTTCAGACAGTAGTGGGATTTTGCGTGTGCTAATGCAGGACTGTGTCTCCCCCAAGGTACCCCCGGCTGCACAGCATGGTGATCCGCTGCTACCTGCTCATTCAGCAGTACTCCCAGGCTCTGATGGCCCTCACCACCATGGCCTCTCTGCGGGATCACAGCACCCCTGAAACACTCAGCATAATGGATGACCTTATCACATCTCCGGGAAAAGATAAGAACGGCTGCGGCCACATGCTCGTCATCCGGGTGCCGTCGGTGCAGCTGGCCATGCTGGCCAAGGAGAGGCTGCAGGAAGTGAGGGACAAGCTGGGCCTGCAGTACCGTTTTGAGATCCTCCTTGGGAACCCTGCCTCGGAGCTCACTGTCGCCAAACACTTCGTGACACGGCTCAAGGTTAGCAGAAACTGAATGTTTGTTTGTGTGTTCACTGCAGTCATCTGGCTGTTGGAGTTGTTTTGTGTTTATTCCCACGTGTTTATAGGTTAATTGTTCTATAGGGAAAGGGTAGGTGTTCTGTATCTGTCACTGTGATTGCATTTCTGTACTTTGAGCATAAAAGATAGAGAGACTTGGAACAAACCTGAATCGTTACTGGTCCATGAGGTCAAGCACCAGCTGTTATTTCACTTCTTAAAGTCGAATAACAGCATGCATCAGATAGAATTCATCTCTCAAAGCAGAGCTGAGGTCTCTGTAGGCAAACTAATTATTTCCACCAACTTATCTGTCTGTCTAGTGTATCTGTTGTCTGCTCTGTTCATCCATCTTCTGCCCTTCTGATAACTGGTAAAGTATGCTGTTTGTCACAGATTTCTTTCCTCAGCCCCCTGCATGCTGAAAGCCTGAAGAGGCTACATGCATATATGCCTAGCATATCTGCACCAGCCTAAAATTGTGCATGGATTTACAAGAGCATGGTTCAAGTAGCCAAACTGACTTCATGAATTGACCTCACTACATTAAACAAAGGGACAATGGGTTGCCTGCCTTAGATATCAGCCTGAAAATAATACTGGTTATCTGTCCTGATCCTTGCTCTAAGTCTCACAGAGAGGTTAATTTTCTGCTTCCACTGTGAGTTATACAGTGTATTCAAAACCACAGAGAAGAGCAATGAATTTTGTGAGCCTGTGTGAAAGAGCTTATCTACAGCCAAAAGCAGATAAAATGTCGTTTAAAGAAGCAATGACTCCTGCTTCTCAAACTTTGTCTGCAGCAGGAGAGGGAAGAAAATACTCATTGAGTACTAATGTACTAACAAGACAATGACGTGAGATAACAACTCTGTGCTGGTGGGTTTTTTTGGATAGGTATTTTTTTCCACCCTTAAGTAATTCTGGATTGAGTCCTGTGGGGGCTTCTTAATAGTGCTTTGCCATAATAAGTTGTAGTCCTTACACAGTGCTAAAGTAGCCTGTGAGTCCTTGACTGTGGAGCAGTTGCAAGTGGATATCCATGTAGACACTGTCGTGGAATAGGGAAATTTTACCAGGTAGGGAGTGAAAAATGTTGTAAATAATTATTCTTATTCCTCTCTTCAAAACATAACACACACTTTTGGACTAAACAAAGCAGTAGGATTCTGGATTTGTTTCTTTTCTTGCAGTTTACTAGAAGAAAAGCCCTCAAATCTTAACCATGCATATGAAGGGAGTGAGGAGAGGAATTCAGTTGCCCAAATACAAGCCTGTAGTGTCTTTTTAGGTGAGGTGTCCCAGCAGTATTTTGGAATAATAAAGGTCACCTATGAGGCTGGTGCTGTGCTACCATACCTGCTAGTCTGGTGCCTGGGATAACACAAGATTTCTGACATGGTGTGAGCATATGTTTGGGGAACTGATTCCCATTATAAAATTCATCAAACTAGGTTATTGCAGAAAATTTTGATTTAGTCTCCATGCTGCTGGGCATTTGTTCTGACATTAGGTGGAGTACTGAAACTGAAGGACTGGAGCCAGTGGAGAGCTTTCGCTACAGGCATCCCAGCCATTTTTCTGATGTGTCTATGGAGAGAGAGCAACATGAGGCCACTGAGTGCTGAGGCTCAAAATGTGGTCCCACCAATAAATACTTCTGGTTGCAGGAGGGATGAGACCTCATCAAGACCATTTTCAGAGGCAGGGAGGGAAACTTTACATGGGTGTTAGTGAACCCAGCTGAAAAGTGTGATTTAACTTAGCCTCTGTCTCAGATGGCATTGGCAGGGTGTGTGATACCCCAGCAGGGCAGGGAGGGAGGGCAGCTGTCTCTGCAGTGCTGGTGGCTACATTGTTTCCCTCTCTGACAGCCAAGCCTGCTGGTCAGCCAGTCCAGCCAGACAGGTCATTCCTCTCCATCAGGGAGCCAGAAGTGCAGAATGAAACAAGAGATGGAAGGTGGAAGACAAATTAAATAACTATTTCACTGACTAGGAATGTTGTCATGGCATACCCTTTAAGTGTAACAAGAATCAAACTGTTTGGGAGACATTCAGAAATGAGGAGCCCTGAGGGCTGCACCTTTCTGACCTTCCTAAAAGAGATGGTCAAGAAATACATCTTCTGGATGCAAGTTTACAGTTCCAGGCACTCATTCCTTTTAGGCCCTTATGCTAGTGAAAAGAAAATCAAGGAAAATTCTCTCCCCTTAAATTCATTTTCTAGTCAGGCACTTTGACAGAAACTTTGGTCATTTGGAGAGGCAGGGGATCACACAGCTGGGCTAATCTTGTTGAGCCAGAAATTCTCTCTCTGCTGTCAAGGCTGCTTTACCAAGTCATTAGATACTGCTAGGTAATTGGAGAAATAAATCTTTTCAGTAAGCTCTGCTGAACCAGGGGAACTGAAGGGTGTGAGGATATGGGACTTATGCTGCAAACCTTCCCAGTGCTAAGGGGAAATTGTTCCGTTTTGTGGTCTCAGGCCTTGACAGACTGTAGGTAAGGAGTTCTTTTAGGGGCGGATTACCACCTCCAGGAAAAGGTGGAATGTGTTTCTGTCATGTAATCTTTCATTGTATAAAATAATTTAACATGTTTCATTGGCCCATTTTCATACTCCACTTTAAAGTCTTACTTTAGCTTTACATTAATATCTTTTGTCTGTGCCAAATTGAAAGCATCAGCTGCTTTTTTCTCTGACAGACCACACTAATTCCACACCAGGTGAATATTTCCAGCACTGAATAACAGATGCTATGCACCCATTTTCTTTGCATTTAATGCTTGGCTAACAGTTGGCTACCAGAAAAAAAATGCATGCCTGCACCCAAGGTCTCCTTCCTGTTGGCCGTTGAATAAGCAAGCCCAATATACAAAGCAAAAGCAGGAACTGATGAAAAAAGGAAACAGCTGAAGATTTAGAAGATGTCATTTGTGTGTGACTGGAATATTCTCTGTTCACAGGCTTGGAGGGGCAATGAGCAGGATGACTGGATTCCTCGCACCTATCAGGATCTGGAAGGTCTACCTTGCATTGTTATTCTCACTGGCAAAGACCCTCTGGGAGAGACCTTCCCCAGGTGCTGTTACTACTCTTTCAATATGATTACTCTTGAACATGTTTAGATAATTGGGTTTGATACCATCTAGCTGTCTTTTCACAAAAGAAGTGTATTTTTGTGAACTTTGGTAAGGAACCATTTAAAGGTTTGGAAAGTGCCATTTGTGAAAAGTCATATTACTGTACTGTGTGGGTCAGTAAGTGTCTGTGCAAAGTAACAAAGAGCACAACTTATGTGCTGAATATTTTTAAATTATTGTACATGTATGAGACAATAAAATTGTTCATGAATATTTAGTAAGCAGTTAAAGATAGTAAGTGTTCTTCAAAGTCAGAGGAAACAAAACTTCTTTTTTCATTTGTGTTGGCTTTCCTAGGTCGTTGAAGTACTGTGACCTTCGACTAATTGACTCCAGCTACTTAACTCGTACTGCGTTAGAGCAAGAAGTAGGCCTGGCGTGCTGCTACGTCTCCAAGGAGGCAATTCGAGGGCCTATTGTAGCTCTTGACCTCAGTGAGAAGGAGCAGGAGAAGGCAAATGCTAGTGAGAATGACTCTGATGAGCTGCTGATAGACTTGGACCGGCCCCAGAGCAACAGCAGTGCTGTCACTGGAACCTCAGGTCAGTTATTCTGCTGCTGTTCTGAAAAACAAGTCTTTATTCCTGCGTCATTGGAATTTGAATGCAAACAGTGAGATGTTTTCTCAGATGTGGGTTGCTTAGCTGGATCCAGCTGCAGGCTAGACAATGAAATGGTAGTTGCAGATTCTTCACACAGTGAGCAATTTTCCTGTCTACTGCTGAAAGGAAATGGTGTTTCAGTGGGAGGGATGGTATGCCATGGCTAAGCGTCCCTTGTGATTTTGATTTTTAAGCTAACATTTCACGTTTGTTGCTAGCTTTGTTCATTGGATCCTGAAAAGATCTTAAAAATCAGATCAAAAAGGGCTAGTAGAAAATTCTAGGAATAGAAAAATGCTCTATAACTCTGGAAGTACCTATGGATGAGGATGGATATCTGCCTCCTTGCCAAGACCAACAGAATGGTTGAGTGTTGTCCTGCCTCTTCAGGCATCACCTTTTACCAAGCCTTCTCTTCCTTACATTCTGCAGACACTTCTGGTTCCTTCTCTTTATTTCCCTATGAGTCTGAGGTATTAAGACAGCTGAACTGGGTCTTTGCTATGCAACAGGTCTTCCTATGCACTAACTTAACCTGACAGGTAGGGAGGAGGGGACATAGCCCAGTTCATGTGCAAGTTGCAGTGAAATAAATGCTGTTATTCATAGAAAGGAAGATGCAGTTGATCTGTGTATACAGTGGTCTGTTAAACTTGACTTTCAGAATGTTGTACCATCAAATTCCAAATCCTAGATGGCAAATCTCATACAGAGATTAGGATTGAACACTTAGAGTCCGAACCCTGTTGCAGCAGGGCATTTGCCTCTCCAGCCAAAGGGACAGACAGATGTAAATGATTTCTTTTTACATCGTGAAACACTGACCTAAACCACAGCAGCATTCATTGAACAGAAGAATTTGTATGTTAGGATTGTTGCATGGATCAAATGAATTTGTGGTTTCCTTACATCAGTCAGTCACTTTTCATTGCCTGCTTTTTGTTTTCCCAGGTTCCCTGGCTGACAATGGTGTGAGCTCCTCGAGTGCTGCAGACAAGTCTCAGAAGCAGGCACCATCCCTTAACTTCCAGGCTGTGGCACACAGCTCAGTAGATGAGGGAGCTTACTCCAGTTTTACAGCCAGAGAGTCCCTGAAGCAAGAGTGTGACTCTCTGGGTAACCAGATGGCGAGCAGCACCACTCCCAAACTCTCCTCCCTGTCCTCAGTGTCCCAGACCTTCCAGTGGCCCGCCCAGTCAGCCAAGGACAGCAAGGCGCTCCGTGTGGCGCTGCCACGCATCGTCATCCTGTCCAAAGCTGCCTACTGCCTCCTGAGCTCACAGAAAAATGGGAATTTGCCTTCCTCCTCTTCCTTGCTGCCTCACGCTGACGTGTCTTGGCTGAGCTCTCTGAGGCCTCTGCTTCACAAGGACATGAGCAGCGAAGAGCAGTCTCTGTACTACAGGCAGTGGACGGCAGCCCGACAGCACCACGCTGACTTCAGCAATCAGGCTGAGGCGTCTGGCACCAGGACTTTCCACCCCAGGCGGCTGCTTTTGACAGGGCCACCACAAGTAAGGGCACAGCTCCTTCCTCCTGCCTTTTTAGCAGTCTGAGCGGGTCAAGTTTGCAGTGACAGGTTTTGAGGTCAAAAACCAAAGTCAAATTTGAAGGCTAAGTCCATGCTGAGAGTGGTAAGGAGAGGAAGGGTGATGCTTTATGTCATGTTTTAGCCTAAATGAAACACATGTGGGTGGCACTGGGCATAACATAGCTGTGAGCACGTCAGGAGAGCAGCAGTTATCACTGCTGATCTCCCTGCATACAAAAGTGACAGGCTGTGGCCAGGTTGTGCTCAGAGACCAATCTAGTAAAAGTGTTTTCAGTGTAGTGGGCAGTACTACATCTTGCAGTGTTTTCAGGCAGAGCTGAACATACAGCTTTGGGGTAAGCCTGGAGATATTTGTCTGAAATTTAACCTTCCACTGTAGAAGTTTGGGTTGGCATTTAGACTTTTTTTTCCATCTCTGGCTCAGGTTGGAAAGACTGGCTCATACTTGCAGTTCCTAAGGATTCTCTTCCGCATGCTAATCCGGCTGCTGGAAGTAGATGTGTATGATGAAGAGGAGATTAATGCCAGTAAGTATTTAGTAGGTATTCTTAAGATGTATCACAAGGAGCCTATGTTGTGTATTATTCAGCAAGGAAGTTTTTAGGCTCACTGAAAGACTATGAATTACACCTACTACATGTTCTCTCCATTGGTGTGCAGCTAGACTCTATGTGTCTGCATATATTTCAGTATAGACTGATAAAAAAAATAAACTTTGTAATGGGCTTATCCGAGAACTATTAGATATATTTTGGGTTGATACATTTGTGTAGCATTCAAATGGAAGTGAGCACAAAGCTGTAAATGGGCAACATCTGCCCATGTTATCTCTCCTTTTAAGTGCTGTCTGCTTTTAAGCAGACAGGACATTTAAGAACATTTTGTTCCTGGCTGAAACCTAGCTATTATTTATGTTTTTTTATAAGTTACATACCCATTTTCAGTAAGATTGTGTCTTGTCTGCAGTTTGCAGGTTTTATGCTGAGGATAAAGGGGAATGGGATCCTCTTTGAATTTGTGCTCATTTGTCAGATCTCACAGATCCATTAATTGCCATGGCAGCACTTCGCCTTGAGAAGAGCAAAACCTTTTAAAAATTAGTCCTCTTCATGGTTTTCTTGTACATAACTCTTCACCATTAGACTGGCATCCTGATAATGTAGTTGTTGAACTTCTGAAAAGACTAATTTGTGTTTCTCTTCATACAGTGCTATTAAATGGGGAAAAAAAAGAATTCTTTGATTTGGAGCTTTGTGGGCAGTTATTCCCTCCTTATTTGACCTAAAGTACCTCAGAAACTTAGGATGAAATATCAAAATGTAAGAGATGTTCTGCATCATCCTGACTGGCCTGTTGAGATCACGGTGGTGTGATCACACCCCTGCCAGGAATGCATGGAACCCCAGCAGAAGAGGAGTTTGGGTTTGCTTGGGGGTTTTGGTGGTGGCTTTTTTGCTCCCACTACTTCTGTTGGAATGCTTCTCCAGAGCCCTGATGTTCACATTATTTTAAGTACTACTTTATTCTATACCCCAATTATGTTTCTGTCCCATTTATACATTCTCTCTGGGACCAAAAAACATAGTAATTTAAACTGAAATACTTTTTCTTTTCTTTGGGGTTTGTTTCTTTGGAGTAGTCAGGCAACTATCTTACCTCCTCTTCAGCATTCACCCAGGTAGTTCTTACAGGATTCTCACAAATGACAGGCTCTTTATTCTTCTTATCAGTTTGGCACTCTGGCCTACACATCTATTTTCAATTTATCCTTCTGGTGCATGGGTGAGCAGAACTGAATGTTTAACCAACCCAGCCTACAACAGCTCATGTATTCCCCTGCCCCCACTGAAAGCCCCATGACTGATGAAAGCTATGATTGCACTGGTCTTTTCCATTCTCCCTTTTCACTGGCATTGATGCTTAGATTGTACTCCAAGGTTTCTCAGCAACTCGGTCATTTCCAACCAAGGTGCTCCCAACCTGCTGCACAAGTGCTTCTTATTAATCCTTGAATGTACCTATGACTCACATTTTTTTCTGTTAAATATCACCAAGTTTTTGTTGTTATAGTTTTCAAGGGTGTTGAATTCTTTCCAGCTGATCTTTCATTCCTTCTCCATGTTGACAATGACTCTTAGGAGTGTGCCACCAGCAAACTTAAGCAATTTTTTTTGTTTAAGCTGGTGACATTAATGAGAATATTAAACAGTGTGCCCCTCTACTGACCTTTTAACTTAATTGGTAATCTCACTTGCCTTAATGCTTGCAGTTTACATTCTGCCATCTTCTATTTAGTCAACTCTTTCAATTTATAAATCATTCCCTGTCTCCATTTTCTTAGCTGTATTAATAATTTGTCCTGGTGTATCATATTAACTACTTGAGTCCAGAAGAATAATTCAATGCATTTCCCTTGTTCAGAGAAATAGGTATTTCATAGGCATATAATGAAAGTAGCACAGGATTTATTTAGTCAACCTATTTGCATTTGATCACATTTTTCATTTAACTCAACTTCTTTAATTACTTCCTTCACCCTCTCCAAATTTTGAATATTACCCAGGTCAAAGTAATGGACTCAGAGCTCTGTAGATAACTGTCTCTCCTCTTGCATCAGGGTAGGATGAGCGTGTGCTCATCCGTAGACCCAATCTTCATTTCACCTGAATTCACTTTTTTAAAAGCAGTAACCTCAGTTACACACCTACTTTTTGTGTGTTCTTCCATCTCATTTTGATCTGAATTGACTCATGTTCAAGCTGCATTCCAACGTTGTTTTCTGTGGCCAGTGTTTTCTACCATTCCCATTGCTTAAACTTGATTTTCTATTTTAAACTTATCTCTGTGGGATCAGTGCAGAAAAATTTCATTTGATTCTTGCTAGCCACATCTCATTCTGCAATACGAGTGTGTCTTCTACTGCCTTTATCATGTAACACCAGCTACTAGTTTATAAATATATACAGCCTCTCTTTCCTTGCTTTTATCCTTCTGCCTTTGGATACTTTTGCTTCTAATTTAGCCAGTGCTCTTCATTCCATCACAGAGAGGCTCAAAACTACTACACCCGTGCCTTCTGCACAAATAGGACCATTCATCTGAACACTTTATGCTTAAACCAGAGTGAATTATACCTCAGCAGCATGTTGAGGAACAGTGCAGAAGGATACCTGGGAGGCTCCTTCCCCTGCATGCAGTTTCTAAGGAACTGCCATTTCTTTGAAATGGCTTTGTGTGGATTGAATTTCACTGGTAATATTTATGATGTTCAAAGATATTGCTCTGTGTGCGTGCCTGTGTGAGTTCCAGTGCAACTGTAAAGCAGCAGCCATCACATAAGCATCATTTGGTGGGTGTCTGATTCTGCTTACCTGAAGTGTGTTGTTGCAGATCATACAGAAAACAGCGAAATTACTCAGTCTAGCAACGACCACTGGCCAGACATCGAGATCTTCAGCAAAATGTCTTTTGACCTGAGTGTACATGACCCTAAGTACAGAAATATAAGTCCTGTATACACAGAACAACTCTCAAGAGTGAAACAAGGTAAGTAAAATGTAAACTTTTTTAGAAATACTTTCCTTCAGAGACTCCGTGTTTATTGGTTCATTTGAACACAAGTTCACAAGAACTTTTAATCTCCAAAATTAAATGGAAAAAATAATTTATTTATTCTTTTCAGTTTTCACCAGGATCACAATCTGTTTTTTAATGCTCCTAAAATTTCTGTTGCTTCTTCTCTTTGTGCACAGAAACAAGCAAAGAAACAAAATCAGAGGAACCCAAGAAAAGGGAGACAGTGTCCATGATGCTGACTAAATATGCAGCTTACAACACCTTCCATCACTGTGAGCAGTGCCATCAGTACATGGACATTAATCCTGCTGCACAGGTTGGTGTCAAGGTCTAAGGGTAAACCGCATCCTTGATTTTTTATTGTGGTCTCTCCAGGCAATCTGCTCTCATCTCAGGACTTGTGCTTTCACCTTCCCTGAGATGGAATTGTTTCATTCTTCCAGTCTCAGGGGAGATATTGAGCTATAGACCCAGGAGCATGAACTGTGTCTGCCACATTCTGAATGAGCAGTTTTCCTCTGCAGCTGCCCCTGGCAAAGGGTGAATATTGTGATTAGTTTTCTCAAGCCAAAGCATTATTCAGCCTGCCCAGAGGGCTTGCAGTGTCTCACAGGAGAAGGCTAAAAATGAAGAGAAATGCTTGTCTAACCTAAATGCCAGCCATCCACACTTGTGATGGGAGGTGGGGAGGCCTATTTCTTCCTTGCTTTGTATGTAGCTGTGCATCCTTCTCACTGGACAGAAATGAACATTTTAATCTGTTTAGTTAAAAAAACTTTAGTTTCTAAGGCAAACAGGAGACTGACAAGTAAGATTATTCCTGGTTAATAGCTCACACATTATTTCTTATCCACCAGGAGCAGTTTACCTGGAAGTTTCTTCTCTCAATTCATTCCTTCCTTGCTAGCTAATGTTTTCCAACAGCTTGCTATTAAGATATGGCAGTGTTGACACCCTGACCTGGCAGTGCACAATGCCAGTTCCCTCAGAGCAGCACCAGCAGGTCTGATCTAAACCTCATGCTTCATTAAGTTTGTTGACAGAAGCAAATCCTCCCCAAGGACATCTGTTGTTCCCTCCACTCATCTTTGTGCATGTGCATTAAATATAACTAGTACTAATAAATATAAACATCTACTTGTGTGTGCCAGTGTGAGATGTGTATATAGAATTAAGATAATTAAGCTCAGGGAAATTACATTTTCAAAGGGGAATCATTGGATAGCAAACATTATGAAGGGAGAGAGATTCTTAAATGCTTTAACAAAACCTAAATAAAGTCCCTTGCATTTTGCATCTTAGGCTAATTATTTCAATTTTTAGCTAAGATTATAGAAAGCTCATTGGTAAGAGTAAGTGGTTTGACTTTGAAGTAAGACAGATGCTTTTGTAGATGAAATCTATCAGCTGTGTAGGCATTTGTATACACTTACATGGTTCAGCAAAGTGCTGTGCAAACTTGAGCTCACCCAAATTCTTCATAGCTTTGTTAATGGTGTGGTCTGCTTTGGTCACTAACTACTTGGGAGAGTATTGCCACAGGAAAAATACTCTACTGTTACCAATACATTGGTGCTCCTGCTGAGGTGTCTGAATGACAGTGATGCTGCTGTGGAGGCACCCCACGTGCTGCACTGCTCTTTGAATCCTCTGGGGAAATTGATTTGGACGGGTTTTTTCCTAGTATGTATGCA
This sequence comes from Cisticola juncidis, assembly GCA_013400215.1. Classification (NCBI taxonomy): domain Eukaryota; kingdom Metazoa; phylum Chordata; class Aves; order Passeriformes; family Cisticolidae; genus Cisticola; species Cisticola juncidis. The sequence continues at coordinate 1,770,544 of VXBR01008235.1, forward strand.
TGTTTGTGTGCGTGTGTGTGCATATACATATTTGACTTCTCTTTGTAAATATTGATAAATAGTTCCTAGCTGAAATGGACTTCAGAAGAGTCCAGTTTGGCCAAAGACCATTACTGGTAAAGAAAGTTGATTCCTTTAATAGCAAGGCCTAAATAGTGTACCTTATTGTGAGGAAAACTATTACCAAAAGAGAGTGGTTTGGATGTTCTTCTCTCATGGCTTCCAGTACTGTGACTGTAAGAACTCCTCCTCCTTACACACTCCTTATGCGTTACCTGCTTGGAAATCTCTTTTTTCTGCTTGTTTGTATTCAGGTGTCTGACTCCACTCTGCATGCATTCACGTTTTCATCCTCGATGCTGGGAGAAGAGGTTCAGCTGCATTTTATAATCCCCAAGTCCAAAGAGAACCATTTTGTCTTCAGCAAGCAGGGAAAACATCTCGAAAGCATGCGACTCCCACTCGTTTCTGACAAGGTTTGTGTGCTGCTCTTGCCCATCTGCTGCATGCAGTCAGCTTGACATACATAAGCAAGTTAATGGGGGGAGGTTTTTCCTGTTGTCTTTTTGTTTTAGTCCTTTGTGTAAATCTTGCCTGACTGTCCTTAGAATGGGTTTTCTGAGGGCAAACATCCTTTCTGTCGTTCCTAGCATGCAGTTTGTATGTGTTGCAATAATCAGTGATCTTAAAGTACACTATAAAAAATAAACAAATAGAAGTTCCTATCAGAAATAACCTGGTTTTTTACCTAATCTTGCCAAAATATCTTGTGTTCCAGCAGAATTTGAATGCAGTTAAGAGTCCTATCTTCACCCCATCCAGTGGACGTCATGAACATGGACTCTTGAACCTCTACCATGCCATGGAAGGCATCAGCCACCTGCACCTTCTGGTAGTCAAGGAGTATGAGATGCCACTTTACCGGAAATACTGGCCCAACCACATCATGCTTGTCCTGCCAGGCATGTTCAACAACGCTGGAGTAGGTAAGAGGCACCATCAATGCATTGCTGTGAAGGTATCAAAATCTAGGTTGGACAATGTGGATCATGCTGTTTCAGGAAACATTGCAGCAGCTCCTCACATACCTGCTGTGATAATAGCAGTGATGTCTGTGCAAAAATGGGGAGGAACTGCTGTCAGGGGCATGGAATACATGTTTGCATGGATCACTGCCTTCTCAGCTTAAAGTCTGATGTTTTATGGGTCATATTCACTCATTTTACTCAACCCTGCTGAGTAAATGTTCATTCTAGGTGTTTCACACATATTCAGATTGCAACGTTTTAGCTAGCAGGAGGTAAATATTAACTGCAGCTGAACACTGGGGGCTAGAACTTTGGAATTTGTTTTCATGGATGCTGAGTTTATTCTGCAAGAAATTTTAAGTAGCTTCACTTTTAGAATCCTAGCCCCTTCTTGGTTTAAATTACATCATTAATGCCCACAAAGCTGTGTTCTGCAGAGTGTCTTAAAGCATCCAGTCTTCTTGGAATCTGCTTTTTAGATTTAATCACGCTGAAAAAGAGACATACAGATTTCTTTTTAAACTAAGGTGTTATGAGCACTAAGTTCAAGAAGGGTAATGACTGCAGATGTTCATGTTACCTTTCTCTGGCAAGGGTGATGAAGTCTAATAAAGATGTCTGTACATCTTCTTTATGGTTTCCTCAGGTGCTGCCAGGTTTCTTATTAAGGAACTTTCCTACCACAACCTAGAACTGGAACGAAACCGCTTGGAGGAGCTGGGCGTGAAGCGCCAGTGCGTGTGGCCCTTCATCGTGGTCATGGACGACTCCTGCGTCCTGTGGAACATGCACAGCCTCCACGAGCAGTCCAGGTTGGTTCCCTCCCACGCTGGGTCCTTGCACTGATCCGGCACTGACAGCAGAACATCTCTGACTGGGGCTCATCTCCAACATCTGGCAGGGTGCTCAGAGCAGTAGGAAGGCCAGATGTTTGTCTTGTTGACCACCAACTGGTTGAACACTTCCACATGACTGTGCCCTTACGTCTGTGTTAGTACCACCAACAGACCTCTGCTTGTGTTTGTTCTTTGCCTAGAGCCACTCCTGGGTCTAGTGTGATTTTTCAATATGTTACTTTGATTTCATTTGATGTATGTCTCTCAGAGCAAACAGTTTGTTTGGGGAACTTAGAAGGCATTAAGCTTTTGATCTTCTCAGTGCTTACACTGTCCAGTACAGAGACAATAAGATTCCAAAAATTATGTGTAAGGTGACTTCTTTTCCCTTCCTAAATTTCTGTGTAAGAATTTATTCTGCTGAAAGGCTAATTTTCTGAATGCATTGATAGGGTAAAGTTGCATGTTGCTGAAAAAATCTTCACCTATGTATATATTTTTACAGCATATGGAGTAAACATTCTCAGTTATCAATGGAATTTGTTTGGTCCTTTTTACAGACACATATCTATATATATGAAATATATGTAATATAAAAACAATAAAATATGTTTGTATGTTGTGTATGATCATGTTTTGCAGCCAGTCCCTGGACCCTGGGGGTTTCAGCAAGAATGTGTCTTTGAAAAGCGTCCTCCAGCATATTGAAGCTACCCCCAAAATTGTTCATTATGCAATACTGGGTGTTCAGAAATGGAACAGCAAGCTGAACACCAGGAAATCAAAGGCTCCATTCTCCAGGTGCCACGTGCATGATTTTATACTGCTCAACATAGACCTGACCCAGAATGTGCAATATGATCTAAACAGGTAGGCAGTACATATATATATGTGGAAAAATAGCATATTGACTTGATAAGACCCTTGTCACAATGTTTCTGAATCGAGATAAACAGAACAATCCTGCCTTGGGTAATGAGTTCACAATCACAAAAATAAAACACAGTGTGTTATACATTTCATCTGAATGAGTGAGGGATCAAAATAAACCTGCCATAAGCCAAGAAAACCTGGGGAAGACAGATCAAGGTCAGTGAAGGGCTTCAGAGGACTGAAAAAATGAGGAAAGAAGAAACTTCAGGAGAAAAAATAATTGGGACACCAAAAGTACATGGAAAAGTGCAAAATGGCATCAGTTATAGAAAGAATGAGGAGCTTCTAAAGTGCCTTGGAGGAGGGATTCCTTGTATTTTCTTCAGAGATAGCTGACCTCCCTGTTGCCCCTTGAGTTTGCAAGAAAAACAGATGAAAAAATTACTTTCTACTATTTCCTTCCTTTACTTCTCTCCACCTCACCTATCTTCATCCTAAAGCATTTGCAACAAAGCACCTCTATAATGGGTCTTTATTGCTAGCTCTCATCACAGATTGAAGAAATACCCAATTCTTCCTCTTCTCAGACAGTGAGTTCCAAATTAACCATGTCTCTGCTGGCCCTAAATGGCCCTGGGGCTTCTTACCTTGGGCTCCTGCTGCTGCTTTCAGGGGTCCTGTGTGTTTCAGCAAGGAATTGTAGCCTGCCAGTGCACGCTGATGTGACTTTAGGAGCTCTTGATTTCACATTCTGTGTCAGGTTGAATCATGAGGTGGGAGTCAGCCCATAGAAGTGAACAATGACATCATGACTAGTGGAGGACTAACATTACTTCCCAGCAGCTTTTTCTCCTATAGCCAAGTATTTGTTAAAGCCATACTTTGCCACTGATTCCAATTTATGGAGAAATATGTCAAATGCAGCTGGCTTGTTCAGAAGTGAAGGTTGGTCACTGCAGAGCTTCTGTCAAGTCCAAAACATAAAATACAAAAACCCCAAACCTAAAAAGAATTAAAAAAAAAAGTTAAGGGTGGGGAGGAAATTATTGATGCCAGTATGTGGTGAGCATGAGAGTGCAAGCCAGATTTGGTGTGGGGAAGAAGCACACTGAAAAGTGAAGACTAGTTTGGGTTTAGGGTGACCAGCAGCTGCTTTCCTTGACCAGGAGCACATTGAAGGAATGAGTCTTCAGAGCTCTGCAGAAAATCTGTAGTGGTGCCATTCAGATGATCTCCAAAAATCTCTGCTGAGCCCATGCTGGTGCATTTCAGCAGGGGGTGTGTGAGTGCTTGTACCACACAGCTGGTTTAGAGATCTTGTGTTTAATGTCCAGGTATTTCTGTGAAGATGTGGATTTTAATCTGCGGACCAACAGCAGTGGCCTCCTCATCTGCCGCTTCAACAACTTCAGTGTCATGAAGAAACACATTCAGGTTGGAGGACAGAAGGACTTTGTTGTTAAGCCAAAAATCATGGTAAGTCTGGCAGTATACTCTATTGTACTTAAGAGGTAAAATCAGGACCTGTTTTCCCTAGAAATATTGAATTCTCTAGTTCCTTAGATTTAGTTTTTGCTTATTTGACATCTGACATACAGGGCTTAATCCATGATAGGGTTGCCACATCAAAAATAGAAAACGAGAAACATTTTGCTATTTACAAATTACTAAAAACCTTCTCCTAATCTATTAGAAGATATACTGAGATTAGGAGGCGTTTGGTCTAGCTTTTCAGTGGTGTCTCTGATGGAGGAAGAATTTGAAGACTCTGATCCAAGGCAGCCAAGTTGTACCGGATTCAGTTTTAAAAATATTAGCACAGCCAGAAGTTTCTGGTGTTTGCTGATTTGTGGTGACTTTCAGTCCTTGCACTTCCTAACAAGAAGAGGGCTGAGGAAAGGCTCTGAAAACTGCAACCTTCTGAAATTCCCCCAGGAAATCAAAATCCCAAATATTTTATACCGAGTATGTTGTACCTATGCCAGCTTTAAATGGAGGTGTATTTCAAAGGATTGTCTTTAAACTAGGAATCTTACCATTTGTGTTTCTGGTAGCTCTGAACACATCCTACACCCCCTCACCCTCTCCCTTAAAAAAAAAACCACCTCCCATACTTCACAACTTAACTGACTAAACTCTGGGTTTGAGTGTTTTTGAAGATCATTTTTTGATTTTCCTTTTTTTGTGGTTGCAGTGGAATCTGTAGTGACAGACTGGCCTATGAGAAAACTCCATAGAAAGCACCTGTTATGGATGACTCCACACAAGGAGTATGTAATTTCATATAATGCCCAGGAGTAAGGCAGGATGAAGGTCACTGTGACAGTTTGAACTCCCTATTTTATGTCTCTTCTTTAGGCAAGCAGATATCCACAGAAGTATGCAGCAAGCACAGAGCAAGCAATTAATTTATTTCTGTGCTTTGGTGCTGTTTGAAAATCGAATGGGGAGTTTTGATCCTTCTGTTCCTCTTCTTTCTCTTCCATTGCCATGCTCTGTCATGGCAATCCTTTCCCCAGTTAGAGGAACTCCTGCAGAGCAAATACTCAGAGTAGGTGGGTTCAAAGGCTCTCCTTGGTTTCACTGCAGGTCTCAGAGAGTATGGCACCAATAATGCCTCTTCAGTACGTCTGTGCCCCTGACAGCGAGCACACATTGTTGGCAGCCCCGTCTCAGTTCCTCCTGGAGAAATTCCTTCAACATGCAACCTACAAACTCTTCCCCAAGGCCATTCACAACTTCAAGAACCCGGTATTGGCCATTGACTGCTACCTGAACATCGGGCTCGAGGTACAAAACATTTGCAGGGATGATGGGGACAAGGAAGTACAAACCTTTACCTGAATATCTTTGTTGTGTTGAAATGCCCTTCTTCAGCGTCAAGGGTGACATTTGAAGACTTTGGTCTCAAACAGATTCTGGTGCTGGAAGTAAAGGACCAGTCCACTGGAGGAGCTGGTGGTGAAGCCCTCAGCTGGCTGCTGTGGGTAGAGACCAGAGGTCTGTGATGGATTAATGGGACTGCTGGACGTGCCAGGTCCTGCACTTGGATGCAACAGCTCCATGGAGTGCTACAGGCTTGGGGAAGAGTGGCTGGGAAGCTGCACAAAGGAAAAGGACACAAGGGTGCTGGTCCACTGAACATGAGCCAGGATGTGCCCAAGTGGCCAAGAAAGCCAGTGGCATCCTGGCCTGGATCAGCAATAGTGAGGCCAGCAGGACTGGGGAGGGGATCATTCCCCTGGCACTGGGGAGGCCGGACCTCAAATCATGTATTCAGGTTTGGGTCCCCTAATTCAGGAAGGAAACTGAGGTGCTGGAGCAATGGGAGAAGGGCAATGGAGCTGGTAAAGGATCTGGAGCACAAGTCTGATGAGAAGCAGCTGAGGGTGCTGGCATTGTTTAGCCTGGAGAAAAGGAGGCTCAGGAGAGACATGCCACTATCTACAACCACCTGAAAGGAGGCTGTAGCCAGGGGGGAGTCAGCCTCTTCTGCCAGGGAACTAATGATGGGACAAGGGGAAACAACGTCAAGTTATGCCAGGGGAGGTTTAGATTGGATATTGGGGAAAATTTCTGAGTGGAAAGCTTTGTCAAGCACTGGAACAGGCTGCCCAGAATAGTGGTGGGGTCACTATTCCAGGAGGTAATTGAAAGATGTGGCACTTGGCAGCATGGTTTAGTGGTGAACTTGGTAGTGCTGGGTCAACAGTTGGAGTCAGTGATCTTGGATCTCACTGATCCATTATAAGAGTGGGATCTTGATGAACGTAACCTGAACAATTTCATGATTTGCAAAGGAATTGGGCGTGCCTGGCTGAAATAATATTTCATACAAAACAAAAACCTAAAAGTGATGCCATTCTTGACAAAACCTGGTATTCATCCTTTGGTGCTTCTCTTTATGAACCTGGGTTCCAAGGTAATTAGATTTTTGAAAATACGTTCTAGATGTCTGTAGGTGGGCAGAATAGAATTTTCAGCCCAGTGGTCAGTTTGAACTGACATGGGTCTGGAGAAGGGCCAGTGTCCAACAAGGGTGTTGTTCAGACAAATTTTATGGAGGTCAGTGGTAAGGTAGAGGAGACACCCTTTGACATGTAACAGCCATCACAGCAGTGAGACACGAGAGTGCTTGGAACCACAAGCATCAGCATTTCCCCTACTTATGGAATTGCTTGCTTTGTTTGACAAATGTATCCTTATTAGAATAGCCTGTATAATCTACACAGTCATTATGGGCAGGTAATTCATAGAGGAAAAAAAAATCAAACTGAATTATAGAGAGCCCTGAAATAACATGTTGCAGTCTCAGTGACCAAATCTGAATCTAGAGGTTTGTTCTGTGTGTTACTTTGGGAAAGTTAGCTCAGTACTGCAGCCTTGTTGGGTTGGATTTTTATCAGAGCACAGCTGACTTGCTGGTTATCAGAGTTGTATTCCATTCCATGTAAATCATCCTTAGACATTTCTGAGACAGAAAGCATTTCATCCCCCCTTGTTTCAGGTGGCCATCTGCTACATCAGCTCTCGCCCACACTCGGTCAATGTCAACTGTGAAGGGGTGTTCTTCAGTGGACTTCTGCTCTATCTCTGCGACTCCTTCGTCGGTGCAGACCTCCTCAAGCGGTTCAGGTTTCTCAAAGGTAATCTCCCTTCTCTGCTGGGCATCCTGGGTGCCTCTCGCCAGCTAATAACAGCATGGAGGAAAAGGGAAGGACAGACGAATAAACAGCTCCCTTATTTTCACAGTTTGTTTTGGCACTATTTTCAAAAGAAATAGATGGAGTGGTTTTTGAGGGGTGTATCAAACTTCTGTTCCTATTGGCAGATAATTGAACCTTAAGTAAGCATTGATAAATGACGTTAATTAAGTTTTTTTGAAGTGACATCAGCAAGGATTGTAGAAATCAGGCAGTGAATTGTGCAATCAACAATATGAGAGTTGTGAGCTTAGATGTTACTGATGAGGATGGGAAATGCTGCTCTGGCAATCAGTCTATATTATATCTACCACAGCAAATAAATCTTCAGTTCTGTAAATAAGGACAGTTCTGGGCTGGAGGATGATTTGGTCTGCCCCACCAGAACTTGATAAACCTCATAAAAATCTTTCTTTGTGTCTTTATGCTGACAAGTAGCAAATTGCCAGAGGAATTCAGTAATGCTGAAGTGGGTTGCAGAGCTCCAGTGCAGTGGTGGTGGCACAGCTGAGCCGTTTCTCTCTCATGCTGGCTGATGATGGCACATGTGCAGGGGCACCACAGGGATGACCCTTAGCCGGTTCCAAGAACCACATTTTGAAGTTTGCTCCTGTGCCCTCTTGGGCCTGCAGGGCAGGGACAGAGGGGGAAGACACAAAGATGCTGGGGATGGTGCTGCCCACCACCAGGTCCCCAGAGCTGATGCAGCCTAAGAGGGCAATTTGTTGTTTCTTGGGCAAGGGGTGGCTTCTTCCCAAAACAGGCAGTGGATGCCTGGTAGGAAGGGCTTTCCCCTGCTTCAGTCAAGCAGAGGAGGTGTCTGAACCAAAACTTTCCATGTGCCAGGTGCATGGGCTGGAGCACAGAACACAGTCCTGAAGGTGTCCAGTTCTCCTGCTTATTGAACAACCATGTGTAACACTGGGTGGAACAAAGTTTGTAAATTTATTAAGCTACAGAAGAAATTATGGGCTCTTAGAGTGCTTTACCAAGGGCAGCTCTCATACTTAAGGGAGTCAGCAGATTTTCTTAAGTCTGTTGTGGGACTGGTTTGGCTTAGAATTTCATCATTGACTGTCCATGAACCCCAATGTCCCACGAAACAAACAGAAAAGTAGGCTTTATTATTTGGGCGTAATTATCGTAGCAATTTAAAGATCCAGTTAATGTTCTCCCTGCTGCAGTTGATGATATTAACATTGCCTGACTGTCAGGCAGTGACATCCTGTGATCCAGAGCACCCCCCATGCTTGCTTCTCTGTGTCTGTGCCTTCCTGCAAATGGACACATTCTTTTCTGTCCTGAGGCTCCAAGGGCTGAGCTGAGCCTGGACTGGACAGTTGACAATAGACCCCTCTAATACTACTTTTTCCCTGCCTAGCAGCAGAGATTTCTTTAAAGTATCTCAGGAAAATCAGTGAAGGAAACGAGTTGTTACTGTACTGAGAATCTGACATGCTTTTCAATTGAAGGTGCCACCCTGTGTGTCATATGTCAGGACAGAAGCTCGCTGCGGCAGACAATAGTGCGGCTGGAGCTGGAGGACGAGTGGCAGTTCCGACTTCGGGATGAGTTTCAAACTGCAAACAGCAGCGATGATGAGCCACTCTATTTCCTGACGGGACGGCACATATAAGCTTCGCCGAGACACCGCCAACAAAGAAAAAAATAACTTTTGTTTTTTTAAAAAAAGTACAATCACTGTGGAGAAAAGTGCAACCAATATTTATCTAGACTGCTCTAAAGGATTCCCCACATTCTGAAGTAGCTTTATTCTTTGGGATAAAATTACCGCATCAGTTATGATTAAAAGGATCCTGGATTCCAGTTATTTTCGCATCATTCACAACCACCGACACTAAACCAAGTGGTAGGATCTGGGAAGAGAATGTTTTGTCAAAGAAGAATCCTTTATATCTTCAGCTGAGTTAGGGGAAGAAGCTGCTCTCCTCTTGCAGCTGTAAGCTTGAATGTGTTACATGAAATGCACCCTAGCATGTGGAATTTATCAAAGATAGGTGGAAGAGAGCCCACCACATCTCTTCAGCTCTGTGCTGTGGTACAGGAATACTCAGGGGTTTGAAACTACAATATAAAGTAGGTATTTGTATTACAAGGAATAGTCTTGTTCTCTGTGCAGTGTTAGTTTAAAATTTGTAATTGTGTACGTATTGAAACTGTCTTTGGCAAAATTTCCACAGGTGTTCAAAGTTTACTACTTAAACCTGAACAAATGGGCAAACGCATGGCAGGCACTGTGCACCCTTAGCAATGGTATTTTGCCCCAGTAGGCACCCCCTCCTCAGCTCCAGGGCCCAAAGCAAAAGGCTTCTCAGAGCTGCTCTCTCTTCAGTTAGAGGCCAGAGTAACTTCCCAGCAAATCACCCTCAGTTTCTCACTCTCCTCAGAGCTTTGGAAACTTGTGCTCCATCATCCTTTGCGTATGGAAATGCATTCTCCTGTCCATCCAGTGCCTTTGTAGTGGACTGTCTGCAACTCACTCTCCCTTTCCTTCACACTCAACTCCAGCTGGCTGCAGAGCTGAGACCAGGTCTGAGTTGTACCCGAAACAACAACACAAGAAATGTGCAGGAGTAACTGTGCCCGAGCTGGACCCAAGAGAAACGGAAAATATTCTGCAGTAGCTTCAGGGGGGAGCAGGGGAGAAATCACAGGGAGTTGGGACTGCTCAGGAGGGACTCTCCAGAAGCAAAGATGTGTGAACACATCACCTGATGCCATCATCTGTGTACTTCTGTAAATCCTGGCTCTGCAGCAGGCACACATGGCTGTCTCCAGCAGCAACACTGATCCTTGTGAAGGTGTTCCAGGATTAACCCGGTGTCACAGCATTTGAGTGTCAGGGGTGAATGCAGCATGCTCTGCTCCCCTCACACTTAGCACGTGTTGCCTCACTGAGGTTTACACACACACCCCCAAACAATGATCTTTCTGCAAATTGTGAGCCCCTTTATCAGTAAGAAAAATGCAGTGTTCTTAAAGGCTATTCAGGAATAAGAATTTACTCCCCAAAAAGCAGTGAAATTAATGCATCTTTATACCTGACCTGCAGTCATTGCAGAAGGACCTGCCAAAGCTGCATTTTTAAGGCATAGTGTTAAGCAACTTTTTTTTATCTTGTGGAGATGTTTACAGATGAATAAACATAATATATTTGACAGAGGCCAAAGGAAAATGGTTTGCATATGTCTGTGTTGATGTAGCATTATTTCTGATGCAGCAAATTTCACATGAACAACCCATTTCAGCAAATTCAGTTTTTGTTTTCCTTCAGATATAACCTGCCTTACCTATTTTAACACTGGGAAGAAGTAGGGATATAAAAGATGATTCTTGAAGCGTTTGCTACATGCCTGAATGTATTCCAGTAGCTCTGGTTTTGCCAGAGGGCTTAAGGCCAGCCTCCAGTCTTAGCAGGGTATAGAGAAGTGTCAGGTATTACATGTTCAAAAATGGTTTCCTTTTTGTTCGTGTATTTGATGTTTGCACTAAGTTCTTAAAATTCCAGGTGCTGAGACTGCTAGGAGTTGTTAGCCCACTGGTAGAGCAGAGCAAAATCATCCTGAAGGCTGAGAGTGTATTTAGAAAATCTTTATTTGCCTACCGTTGCCAGCTAATAGTAAACCCATTCCCTTAGTGCTGCCCCCTATGGAAGCCGGGAGTTTGGCAACGCTCTGGCCAGAGTGCTCTACACCAGCCCCAAGCGCGCAGGCCTGTCCCATGGAACACTTTAAACTGGCTGCCTGTGAATTCCTGGCAAGGAGACCCTTGATACACAGGCACACTATTGCTATTCCATTTTAGTTTTAAGCCTTGCCCTTAAGGCCATTCTTATGAATGTATGAAAATTGGCCAGCGTTTTATTTTACCTGTAGATGTTCTTGTCCATTCACAGGTTAAAAATGAATGTAAACTAAGAGTTAAAGAATCATATGCAGATGCTTTTTGCTTAACTTATGTAATTGCTTTTTGTGACTTTTGGAAGAGGGTTAAAAACATTGCTTTCCTAGTGTAAAGTTTTCTTAACCAAAAACTTGGTGAATTTAGCTTCACTAGTCAGTCTACCTCATGTTATTGTTTATGAACTGAAAACTGTCTGAAGTTGTGGCTATGGTATGTTTATAATGTGCTTTCATTAAATTTGAATATATTAAGTTACCATTTCAGACTGCCTGTCTCTTAATGGGTCCTGCTCTTGCTCTCTGAGCCCGCCACAGAGGATCACTTCTAGAGTTCCTGAGCACCTGCACCACTTTTCTGACAAAGCTCTTTACAGGCTGCTCACACTCCCCTGGAAAATTACACAAGGCAGCTTGGAACCAAACAGCACCTGCAGCCCAGAATTCACCACCGTTCTGCAACTCCAGCTTTCAGTACTCTTGAGATTGTTTGGGATGTGGTTGGTGCAAGGTTTTGCTTCAGCTCTAGACCAAGGCTAAGGACAGCACACCATAAACAAGTAGAACCTGAGTGCACACATGTTCCAAAATTGAAGCAAACCCTATGTTTAACCTTAACTAAATCTTTCCCATCTTCAATTAAGGTTTTAAACTGTTACTCAAGACTGAAAGTCTGCCTGCTCACCTTACTATACGCATTGTATCAGGATGGTTTTGATCCTGGAGGCACTGATCTTCAGCATGTTATGTTTTTCCCACCAAGAAAAGTATTGAAATACACTAAAGATTTATTCACACTTAGTATTATCCAGAGTAACTTTAAAAAAGCTATCAAGTATTTTATTTTGAATGTATCTACATTATGTACAGATCAAGAAAGGCCACAGCAGTTTTTCAACATACAAACCCTTTGAAAGAGAAGATATTTATGAAGGAGTGACAAGTATCAAAGTGAAGTCCACTAACAAAGGTATATACTCAGTACAATACTTGAAGAATGACGAGTACACCAGTCCTGGGGCTTTTCATTCCACCTTTTACTCCAAAACTAATCTGGGGAAGAAGGGGACAGAGGCCACAGGAAGGTTCCCGTGCTGCCGCCGGGGAGCAGGGTACAGGGGCACCCCCGAAGGCACCGTAGAGCCTGTGGGGGTTGTTGCCCCCAGCAGCTGCACTGTAACACTTCCTGCCTCGATGCCACTGGGCACAGCCTGGAACCCTGTCAGACAAGTGCTGGCAGTGGAGCTGGGGCAGGAGCCCAGTGCTCCAGCCCTGGGAAGCACTGGTATAACCTCAGTAAGAACTTCAGCATGTACTCGTCAGCCAGACTAAAATCTTTGCATTAGTTTACAGTCCACTATGAACAATTTTCTGCTGCATGTAAACATGACTAACTAGATAAAATACAATCAAACTTTTGTAAAAGTTAATAAAATATCTTTCTTTTAAAAAAACAAAGTTAGCCTATTACTGCATTGTTTACAATTTTAATAAAATAGTACAACCGTTTGGTTGTTACCAGTCCTGAGTTCACTGTAATAAAAATGGCCCTGGCTTCTGCTGAAGGTCTGCACCTACTCTATGCAGTTTGGCAGAAGTCTCCAATAAAAACAGAATTCCTGCAGAGCAGTTAAGTCTGGTGCTGTCCATTGAGGAAGTTGTATACCAGGAACTGGCCAGTGCCACAGTACTGTGTTGCAAAGAGCTTTCCATCAGGAGTGGGGTCAGAGAAAGCAATTTCCTCCTTGCTTAAGTATGAGCCATATATGAAGTTGCTCCTGTATAAAAGAGGGGGAAAAGAAAAAAGAAAAAAAGATTATTACCTCAGGGAATAATGAAAAAGATTTATGCTATTGGGCCACAAACCATTAATTAAGTGGCACAGACATTCAGAAGGAAGAAGTTCTGTTAGGAGGAGATGGATCTAGTAATGAGATTTATCTCCTCCTTCCAAAGAGCAACGAGGCCCACTTGCTCTGGGAGGGGTTTTGTAAGGGTCTGGTGTTTTAGAAGGAAGGTTTGCACAGAACAATTTCATCAAGACTTCAAATTCACAGTTAAAAATACTAAGTTTGAATTAATTCCAACTATTTTTTAACAGAAAAGATACCACTAGTGTTGTGACTACAGTCATCAGGAATGAAAACAAGCTACAAAGTTAAAAAGAAAAGCAACAAACTAGGGTGCTTATGGAGGGGCCTCAAGAGACCAATCTCAAGGTGTAACTCCTAAATACACATTAAATGTAATAAATTATACAGAAAGAAAGAATCAGTTTGCTTAACTTGTTTATGAAGAGTATTTCCTGTATGTTTTAGTCTTATTTGAAGGAAGAGTGGGAATCAAGGGATACCATCCTACTTCTCTGGCTGACAATGTGAGCAATTTTAGAAAACTGAACTCAGGCTTTAAGACCCTGACTGGGGTAGGAGGAAGTAATGTTTATCCTTAGAAACAGAAAAAAAAAATCCCTTTAAACCTAATTTTTTTAGTTTCTATAAAATAACCATAAATGTACTTGAAAAGAAAGCATGAGTTTAACTCACATGGACATCTCCATTAATACTGAGGAAAAGATAATGGGAACAAAACCCTTTTTAATTACTATCAGCTTTATTCTCTTCTCTTCCATGTGTTCAGGAAGATGATTCTGCAAGGCTGTTAACACTGTCTGACTGGATTTGTGTGACAAGGTACACTGTGAAAGCCTAAGCGAAACTGGGCAGGCAGTCTCAAAATGGACCTCAGCCTGTTATGACGCCTTCAACATTCTGAAGTCAGGATCTAGCAGGTTTCCAAAATCATTTTATTCCAAGTACCTTTTGCTATGGAAAATGCTCAGGTTGAAGTTTCACTGGCAGCTGAGCTGACCTAACTCTGCCATCCCAAAGTAAGTTTCACACCTTTCCCTGCCTTCTGCAACTTTCTGGGCTCCTTCATCCACACCAGCTCTAGAGCTCATCCGACCTTTCTACAAACCAGGGGAGCACCAGAATAACACAAAACGTTTTAGTGAACAAAGCAATGAGCTACTGGAAGGCCAAACAAGCACCAGAGCACAACAAAGGGGAGGTGCAGTGCAGCCTCACTGTAACATTCAAAATTGATTCTGGAGATCCTTTAGGGCTGTAGTAACTCCAGCATCACTTCGGGAGAGAAATCTTTGCTTTAAAAACAAAAGTTTCTAGGAAGCTACAGAACACACTGTTAAAAATCTGCCAAAAACATAAGCCAATCATGAAGTTAGTATGCTTATCTGAACACAGATTTACTGTCACTAGGTCAGCCAAAACATGACCTGATCATGATTTGCTCCAACAACCATGCAAGATAATTTGTGCAGGGCAGAACAGCTTTGTTGAGCTCTCCAAATACCCAAGAGGGTGAGGACCAGCAGAGGCAGCAGTACCTGTTCTAGAAACTCCAAGGAGATGAGGGAAGCACAAACCTGACAGCCCAGCAGTCCCTAAGAGTTGAGCAGTTCTTGCCACTACTCAGAACTGACATTTAAACTTTTGGAAAGAAACCTAAGGTTTGGAGATTCAACATTTTTAACATTTATCTAGACAATAGCACAGATGTTTGAGTCCTTTTTATGGATGCAGCACTTAACATTCAGCTGGAATACACTCACCACTCGCTACTAAAGCTCCGTGGAAATTAAAAGTATCCATAAAGCTTAGTGAACGAGTATATATAAAATCAAACAGCAGCTGGAAGCCACCAGACTATACCCAATTGTTTGTGCACTAGGTCTCTACTGCTTCCCTCTCTATACCTCTAAGGCATGGACAGTGAGCCAATGGCTGGGTCCCAGTCCGTGGGTAATCTCACACTTTGACCAGTGACAGTCCTGTGTCTTTTATGCATAATTACTGTGGGAGGTGGGGAAGTACCTGAGGAGAATGACACTCTCCCTTGGAGGGAGAGTGTGCAGTGAGGCAAAAGAACTATCCCATGAGAAAGTTTTCTTGACTTTACAAAGATAGTTTTACCCCCATTGGTCAAAAGTTAGAAAGCCCTTCCTTATTGGCTCAAAGTTACTGTCTCACACTATTGGTCTAAAAGTTACTTCACCCTGTTCTCAGACCATGATTGGGTCATTTTCAATCCTCCCCCTGATTGGGCCATTTCTCAATCCCCTCTGGGATTGGAGAGTTCCCTAACCCCACTCCCTGACTGGTGGACTTTCAATCCTCTCTCCGATTGGAGGACTTTCAATCCGTCTCGTGATTGGCCCTTAAGGGAAAACACACCCCTTTCAGCCCCCATAAAAGTGCAGAGTTTTAGACCCTCGAGGTCTTTGGGTCTTCTGATGTCACGGGTTCCGGCCTCCGATTAAAGAAGCTCTGCAGATCTATTTCGCCTCCCGCCTCTTCTTTCTGCGCCGCCTGGAAGCCAGATCTGCGGGCAAAGTGGCCCCAAAGCCCTTTCACTCTCGGCGAGCACAGGACTGCTGAGGTCGCCTAGGCGACCAACTCACAAAAGAGCTAAATCACTACGGCGAGCCTGTGCCTCTGGGGCAGGGAGTGTCCTTTGAAGGACAACTCGCCGCAGAACAGACCAGGAGTGGTCTGGGGGCTTCGGCCACAAGTCATCCAGCCGCATCAAATTACTGTGGAGGAATTTCCCCCTTGGAGTCTGCCAGGGTGACTCACTACAACTGCACTCAAAGATTTCTGTGAAAGACCAACTATTGTAGAGTACTAACATTAGTTATTGAACTCCACCTAATACTGGAACTTCAGCTGTGCTCAAATCCGTATCCCCAGTATCCCCAGCAGCTTGGAAATACAAGCGTGAGACATACAAAGCAATCCATGTCTTGGACTGAGTTCTGTCTGACCCCCATGGAGCTGAGGAATATCTTTGTCTTACCTAAGACACTCGATCATGCGAGAAGCGATCTTCTTCCTGCGCATCATGCTGAACACCCAGATGCGACTGATCCCGCAGATAGCAGGCTCTGGAGACGTGGAACAGCACCAGGCTTTCTGTCTCTCAAATATGACCTTCTCATTTTCGGAGCTGACTTCTGGAACCTTCTCTTCTATAACTCTGTAGCCCTGCAGATGATGTAATAAACACTCATCACTTTGTAAGAGCATCACTAATGACTGAAGAAAATAATTAATGTTTCATTTATTGCAGTTAAACATACCTGGCTGCTAAAATGCCTTACCAAAAAGATTGCATTTTCATGTCTCATTTAATTTCTTTTGACAGTTTCAAAAATCAAGCAGATGATAAAAGATTAATAAACAAAAAGCCCTCTAAAATTTTTCTCACTTAAAATAACAGCAACAAATAATCCAATTCTTATTATCATCTACATTAAAGTGTCTGCATCAATTTCTCTGGCTTTGCCTAGGATTGTTTTGCTTGTTGTCTAATACTCCCAAGTATCACACAGCAGAAAACACTCCAGTTTGGAATGAACAGATAGATTACGTGACATCAGTGATCAGTACTGCAATGACTTCTTGTCATGCTTCCAGTTCTGTCCTCTGCTTTTTTTTTTCCTCTGGAGCTGTTTGACCCTGTGGTGATTCAACTCAATCATACAGAGCATGCACTCTTTGATCCATGTTGGATTCCTGCTGGGTAGGTGTAACAGTTTTTGAGCCAGAGCTGCCTAACAGCAGCAGAAGAAAAATCCCACCCCTTAGCTGCAGCAAGTTTTTAGATGATGAGATCTGTCTGAGCCAAGTATGGCACCATCCATGTGTCTCTGCTCAGTGTCAACCACACAAAACTGAGTAACTACATTTCACCCAGTCTCTTCCTCTGTGGAACAGGCACACACAGAATACTAATTTGCTGTGAAAAACAGTTATTAAGCACTGACACGGATTATCTCCCTCCAATTCAATCACTTACCCACTGGATGTGTTCTGCAATTAAGCAGCCAATGACTTTTTTGTCATTAGAAATAAAAAGAAGAGTTTTAGTTCTGGAGTAGCACATGAGAGGAGTTTGCTGAAATCCCAAGTCACTGTCTACCATTTCTCTGATTTCTTCAACCTGTCAAAATAATTTTAAATGTTGTATAAGAAACATGTCTAAATGCACATTTTGATAAATTTACATTAAAATCACAGATTTGCAGAAATGTATTAGGGTATCTAGAACACTGAAGGCTATTCCAGAAGTTAAGGATCAACCTAAGTAACCTGCAACACATCATCCACATAAATGCTCCTTAATACCAGTCAGGAAATAGGAAGAGGTAGAGACCTCTCAGTCAGCTTCCATTAAGTCCAAACTTTATTAGTTAAAGGCTAATAGACAGAATGCAGATGATCAAACTGTGAGCTCTAACATTTTAGAAGTAAATTAGACCTACAAAGAAAGTTAAAGCAGTTTAAGATTTTTTGCTGTTTTTCAAGACTTGAAAGAACTAATCCATTAAGGGTTTTGAGCAGATGACAGCAGGCACAGTGCCAAGGCAGGTAGTAAATACAGGCATTTGTTTTAAATGAGTAACTGTTATCTCTTTCCTTCAGCTTTCCACTCTTCCATTTTCAAAGAGCAACTGAAACTAAAAATAAAATTTTGTTTAGTATTAGCAAATTCAGAAGAAACAGAGAAATTCCAGCATGAACAGAAATGAAAGCTTATGCATGAACTGCCTTTTTACTGAGGGATTCCTGAACAGACATCTGGACATTGGAACAGCCTCTATCATCCCTCATCTCCTGTAAGACAAAAAATGTGCCCTCACCTCGGCTGCATTAAATGGCATAAACTTCTCGAATGCATGTTGTAGTTACAGTAGTGATGCAAAAGGAGAACTACTGATGCTGTGAATATCACAGAATCACAGAACAGCTCAGGTTGGAAGGTATCACATCTGGTCCCACCTCCCAGCTCCATCAGGGCCATCCCAGAGCACATGGCACAGGATTGCATCCAGACAGCTCCTGAATATCTCCAGTGAGGGAGACTCCACTCCCTCTCTGGGCAATCTGTTCCAATGCATGGGCACCCACACAGTAAAGACAACTGTGTTAAAAATGCTTTAAAAATAATTTTTAACAGGTATGTTATGAGTTACTCTCTATTTTCTCACTTAACCTTCAGGTACTGATCATTTAACAACATGTCCAATTATCTGAAACACCAAGTAAAACTATTATTGAAATCAGGAATCCATGGTTATGACAGCTGTAAAATTCTATTAACTTCAGATAATCACAACTACAGAGAACTCTATCCTAAATTACTTAATTTGCTAAAGTCTTCCTTCTTTTTCTTCACCATTATATTAAAAATGAATGCGCAACAAATGTACTAAAATTAAGATAATCCCACCAGAAAATGAAAACTAAACAAACTTATCTGGGATCAATGTGAAAATTTGTAGTTTCTTTTTAGTTCATTAACTTAGACTAAAGAAACCTGCTACAGCCACACCAGCAGCAAGAGCTGTCTGTCCTGGGCATCAATTCAGTTTCAAGAGGTCCCTTCCAACCTCAACCATTCTGTGCCCCTGTGACAGGGATACTGTAAAAAGTCCCTGTTAGCCACAGCAAATCTCCAGCTAAGCAGAGTCAGTGCCAAGCCACAGTGAAATGAAACTTTACAATGTATGAACAGAGGTTAGCCAGCAGGACACTGAAGTACCCAAGTGCTCTAAGTCCCCATTAGTGTGCTGGGCCCAGTTTTAGAGCTTCAAGAAAGACATGAGTCATGGCACAAATGGAGATAAGCTAGAAGAGAGCATGACAACGAATGGAGCTCTAAAAAACATTAGGAGTATAAACTAAAAAAACCAGCATATCCAGCCAATCTCCCTAAGGTAAAAAAACCCCAATTGTTCAGGCACAAAAAATCTGCTGCAAGGAGGAAAAGAAGGATGTTTTCTATAGCTATGGCATATGATTAGTACTAATGAGGCTAAATTGCAGTATGGAGATTCTGTTAAAACATTCAGGGAAAAATTCCTAATGTTATGGTTAGCAAAGCACTTAATACAGTCTGAGAAGGTCAGACAAAAGTGACAGAATTTTTATAAAGTTGTCAGATGCATCATAACCAGAGCAAATCCTACTTTGGGGATGGCAAGGGACTAGATGACTTTGAGGCCACTTCCCGCCTAATTCTGTTTTTATCAGAAAGTTACCCAGAGAATGGTGCCACATTTATGCTGTGTTATAAAGTTAATACATTTCAGTTCATTTAAATGTAATGGGAAGTTTCTATTACATAAAATATCTGTCAGGCATTCTGCAAGGATACTCAAAAAACAAAACCAACACCAAACTTTAAGAGGTCAGTTGGTTGACACTCTTCCCACCCCTGCCCAGACCCAGCCTCTCTATGAAGAGACCACCAGTGCTTAAAAGTAAGGTATCTGTGGAAAAGGGAACAGAACCACTGCAGTGGTTCTGGGGTTTTTTGAGTCCAGTTTCAAATGTTCACATGTAAATGACACAAACTTTTCTATGAACATTCATATTAATTCTAAGAAAACATCAAACAAAGCAAGACATACAAGTCCAGTCCTTCTCACCGTACCTTTTTAAGTGCATACTTTGGGTCATCAGGAAGAACCATTATTATCTTTCCATCAGGATATTCAGCCAAGATTCTCTCCTTTTTCCAACCCTAAATAAAACAAACACTTATCTAAACCATATACAAGATGTACTTTTACAAACAGAAGTGGCAAATTCTTGTTCTAGACACTGAATTTATGCAGATTTCACAGAATTTAGCACTTGCTTTGCTAGAGAAGGAAACTTCAGCTAGCTTTGTTCAATGAGCACAACAGATAAAATATGATGTTATTTATGCAATAATTTATACAGTAACCTAGCTATATCTAAAAACAATGTGAAAGTGTCTTACAATTTCCCAACTAGATTTTTCCCCCAGAACTGCAGTGCACACTCGATTTTAGCACAGAAGTAGCAAATTCAGCTCACATAACTGATTTCCAAACCTACATAGATACTTCCTTTTTCAAGTCCAGGGAATAAGAAAGCCCTAAGTTTTATTAGGTTTCTTTTTAACATAGTTACCTCCACAAATACACACTCAGTTTTAAAAGTCTGGCATGCGAAAGACCTCCAGGAGGTTCTAAGTGAACTGATTGGCATGCAGTTGCCCAAAATGTAAGGAATAGTTTATTTTGTTACGGATCATAACTGTTAAAGCCACAAGAAGGATACTAGAAAAAAATTTATAACTACCTTCTAAGAATTTAATAGGGAAGGAGACTACGTTGTGTGTATCTGAAGTATAAACATACTCAAAAAAATAGAGGTAATTAACTCTTCTTCAGATCCACACTCGTGGTGAATAATGAGCAGTACCTGCATGGAAAAAACAAAACAAAAAAGCCACTTAAATCTAGCAAGATGGGACTGGTAGATATTAGAACTCAAGTTGCTTTGATGGGACCTAAAAATACTGAATGCAGAAGTAACTTCAGCCACTAAAAAGGCTGATCTACAAGTCTTACTTCAAAGCAACTTTAAATAAAAAAGTCTTTGAAGAAACAATACTGATGGAGTGATTCTCATTGAAATCTGTTACCTTCCCATAACGTTTGACTAAAGACCAAGCAATGGAATTTGGCACTGTATGAATGCCATGTATACTACCACAAAAAATGTTAAACTTCAGTGTTAAAATATTTGATCTGCACCTCATTTTATTCATACTGATTTTACTCCCTTACCCCAAGGAGGACATGAAGAGAATAATTTTTGAAATGTATTTACTAGCGGCTAGCCCTGAAACTAGTATTAAGTTTTAATGAATTTAATTAAGTATTAATTGAGCACCCAGAATGGCAATGGTTGCAACACAGACGTTTTAATACTGTCTGCTTTTCTTCTCAGTAGTAATTGAACAAATGAAAATCCTACTTGAATTTATATACATTATGGTCTGAACACAAAGGGTAGTAAACAGTAGTGTCATCATATTTATGGGAGCAGGAAAGTGCAATTTGTGGGACTGTGACATGCTTTTTGAGACTATCATCAGGAAAGGCATCAAAAATCAGGCAAGGATTACTACTCTCCAACCTCAAACCTTACCTCTCTCAGATTTTTGTATTCTTCTGCCTTTTGGCTACCTGTTTGCTCTGCAAAAGCTTTTTATAGTGTACTTTAAATCACCTCTTGGGATATAAATGCAATGTGTTTGATAATCCTGCCATTACAGCATCCAGACTGCTGCAAGCATAATACAGAAAATTCAACCCTAATTTTTAGGTTAAGTTATCCTGTTAATGTTATAGCCAAGTATTTCTACAAAATGAAATCAAATAAAGAACAGAACACTTCTTAACATCACAGTATTTATGCCTTCAAGCAACAGCATATTAGCACAAGTCTAAAAATCTGTAAAAATGCAGTAATTTATTCTCAAATGTGTAGGACTCATTATTTTCATTACTGTTCATTCCACCTGTTCATCTTAAAAGATCTGTATAATATGGAGACTGATCATATTCACAGGAAGAGTAGTTTATAAATTCAAGTATTTTGAAATTTGGAAATGTATCTTTTAGATGCAGCTTTCCAAAAAGTTTCTGCAAAGCCTAGGCTCATCCAGATTTTTAGTGAAACCATTTTAAAGCCATATTGAGCATTTAAAGTCATATGCAGTTCTAACAATGTTACAAAGAAAACTATGATTTCATATATTTATCTGCACCTTTAATACTTTTATTGCTGAGTTTTGCTTCCTTTAAACCACACAAATGGAAGCAATGAATCAGACTGGTCACAACTCCATCCTGCAGTAACAAAAAGTGCTACAGTTGCAGCTGGGACTAATCCCATTAGATATTTACAGTACACAAAATACACTTTAGTGCCAGTATTTTCATGTGGTCTGAAAATGATCTCCCTAAACACACCTATTAACACTTTTTAACCAACCCCCCACCATTTCAACACTACTAAAATACTAGTCTGCAAGGTATTTCAGTCACTGAGAACTGAAGTGGGACTCTTCCAGCAGGCAAATGACAAGAACTCCTCAGCAGAGTAAGAAACAGAAGTCATATGTCTGCACTAAATAGTATTCTACTGCCATGTCAGAAAACCTGCTTTCCCTTTTCTTTTAGTTGACATTACTTTAGGACATTAAGACATATTTACTGTTAAGTCAGATGCCCAAGCATTGATATACATTGCCTGTGATGACCAAAGAAGTTAAAAGGAAAGCAACTCTTTCCACAGGGAGATGTGTTCTGCAGGGCCTGGAGTACAAGCACATGATTACTGCACTCCTCCCTGATACTGCAAGACTGTGCCCAACAACAGATTTCCTCCAGCCAGCAGCAGCAGGGCAGGCAGAGACACCACACCACAGCTGGGCACACAGGTGCTGTAAGTCCTCCATGTTGGGACTAGTGATCCTACAAGTATTTGTAATTGCTTGAGAAAAAAAGGCAACTCTGCAATGCACAGTTAGCTTCTTTTTAGTCTACCTCTGACTTCCTCCCAATTCAAACAAGAATAAAGGCTGCTTCTGCTGTGTTTATTAAGGGGCAATGGCAATAGGACTACAGAAGACAACATGACAATACAGACAAGCAGCTGCTACCAGATCATAAAACAGTGTGGGCAGTAGCCACCACTGCAGAGTGCACTGCATTGTTTTCACTGGATAGGATGTATGGATATAACAAATGAGGTAGAACAGATGTAAAGATGACTCCAACATCACCAGCACAGTGACTGAAAGTTGAGTGCTCTGTTTTTCATTAATTATGTTCTGCTTATAGTTTAAAATAATCTCTAATGTAGATTTGTCTTCAAAAGCCTAAGTTAGCAGATGTGATACCCTGCTTCCTATGAATTTCCCAAGTTTTTAGGAATTCTTACATATGAGTAGGAAACGATCCAGCAATGCTGGTGCCATTCTGTTATGCCAGTTCTGGCTTTTCTGTACTCACTATTTCTTGACTGAACACAAATACATAAAAAAACCCAGTGTTTTTTTCTTAAAAAGTTTTTTACTCAAAAACACTGAGGTACTGAGGAAAACATGGTTAATACTGTGTAATTCTTGGTCTTTGCTACGAAAAGCATTTATGAATTTTTCCCCTAGTAATGAAGTCTAGTGTGAATTTTTGTAAACTATTGTTCTAGATAATTTGCAGCAGACAGATGGGTCTGCT
Source organism: Cisticola juncidis (assembly GCA_013400215.1). Lineage (NCBI taxonomy): Eukaryota > Metazoa > Chordata > Aves > Passeriformes > Cisticolidae > Cisticola > Cisticola juncidis. The sequence continues at coordinate 1,794,052 of VXBR01008235.1, forward strand.
GCATTCTTCTTTCTGACAAGTACAGATACTCTGCCTCTCCTTCCTAGGAATGGAATATAGGGAATGAGTTTTTGACTGCAGAACACATTAAGATCCTTGGACATAACTACCAAATATTATCCTTTATTAAAACTTCTTGCAGAAGATACTAATGGCAAGAACTTCATTTGTAGTATTATTTTTATGTCATAGAGATGCATTACTTTTGGAATTAATGCAAATCAAGACAAGCATGAAATCCTTGTAAGATGATATTAAGTTCAGCATGATCTTCAATCCCAATATCCTTTTAACTTTAGATGCCAAGAAGTCAAATACTGCCCTTCTTTAAATGTGAAAATCATAAGAAACTCAGAGATTAACTTGGGTGCAGTTACAGCAGAATAGCTGTAAACTTATCAAGATTACACAGCCCAAACAGTTTCCTCCATTTTCTTAAGCTCAAGATCTTCTTAAATAAGAAGATGAAGCTTAAATAAGAGCTTGAAATACAAGCACATTAACTGCAATCACATATGAAACCTGAATCCACAGGCATTTACTAACTTAAGGTTTTGGCTTTGCAATTTCAAAGTACCATTAAAAATGCCTTGCTCTTACAAAAATATTTTTCAGAAATACTGAGTTAATCCTACATGGTATCACAGAGAGGATGCAGAATTGATACTGTGTGGTATCACTGAATTTATCCATCCCAAAGAGTTGCCCATCCTGCTGGAGCTAATAACACCTGATTGTGTACATCACTGCTCAGTGCACACACACACTAGAATGGCAATCATTTGTCTGCAGACTTTCAGATGTCTGAACCAGAAGAATGTGAGACAGATTGCTCCATTTGTCTGCAGCGGGGGATAACCCTCATTCCTGCTCCAGTGCCATCCTTGGCCATCTTACCTTCTTGCCAATTTCATTTGCATGCTTCTATTAAGAGCAAGTGTCACCCTTAGGAAAACCAGTATCAATTCTTGCCAATCTTCTGTTCCAAAATCTAAAAATTGTCATTACACTTGCCAAAATTCCTCTCTACACATAAGGCCTACAGTTTCCTTAACATCTCTGTCAGACACCCACGACAAAGCGAGTATCCAATACCAACTACATGTTAGCCTGTCCTTCTTCTGGAGGCATCATGATATTTCTAGAGATGTAAACAGAATTTCTTACTACAAGGAGTAAGATGGGCCTTTAAAATAACCCACCAAACAAAATTTTATTTTGTTGAAGATAGTAAGTAATTTGTTTTTTACATGCAAACTACCTTCTGGCTACTCGTAACTTTTTAAAAAACCTGCAGAGCACCTCTGGGCAGGTGGGCAAGACAGTAACATTAATGTCCATTTTCGTAGTTCACAGCAAGGAGCTCTAGCACGACAATCTATATAGGCCTACTTTTTTTGAGTCTGTGAAATGAATCATTCATAGAACTACTAAGCCCATAACAAGAGATGCTTAAAAAGGAGAAAAAAACTGAGAAAAACTGGGACCTCATCATATGGCATGGAGAATGTGAATGACAAGAGAATGACAAAAGCTTGTAAGATCTCTTAGAATGGCCTCTGAATCACAAGTAATGCCAAACATATTAACTACGTTTATTATAAAGAGCATCTGGAGAGCTAAAAAAGTAACATGTCAAGGTCACTGAGACCATGTGTTCCTGGACCAGGAAGTCTAACCAAGGAGCTACCAGGACTTACTCTAGTACGTTCTTTTTAATCCCCTGATGCTACCATCCAGTAGCAAGGACAAGGAAGGGCAAGGAATACAGTTAAAATTTCAATGCAGTAACTACATACAAATATCCAGAAACCTATGAGCCATCCTCCCAACAACCCCCACCAAAAACCTCCTAGCAAAACCAGGATAATTAGCAATCATTCCAGTATTTCTGGATGACTAAGAATTAACAAGTAGTCACTTGGTGTACTAATTTACTGCCAAGAAGGCTTATCTTAAATTGAAATTATTTTCTAAGAGGAGGCGAGAATGTTTCTGTCACAATACTATCAACCAAGAACCACTGACTCCAGATCAAATGACTAGTGCTAAAAACTTATCTATTTAGAAGGGCAAAAGTTACTCATCCATCCAGAAAACAATGTTAAGATGGTTAAGAGGGAAAAAAAAATCAGAGGGGAATTGGAAGACTCATAAGAGTTCTTCTTTCATCTCTTACTCTACAGTTTCCATTCCAGAATAACCATCTAAATCATGGCTTCATAGTTGTCTGCAACATCACAAAACACAACTAAAGCCTCAAAAGATTACAGAGAGAGAACTCTTTACTCACTGAACTGACAATACAAATAATTTGGCTGAGTACACATTGTTGGAAGTTTTAAGAAGATAGCTAGCAACTTAGAAATAAATAGAGAAAGCCTAAAAAAAAGCATACCTAACTCTGTATGAAATTATTTATGACTGGTTTACGGCAATCTGCTCATTCACTTTCATGTTAATTATGTTGCTACCCTAGACATACAAACTATGCAAGATTTTAGCTCTTTCAACTTCCAAAACATTCAAAACTTTAGTGCAGCTTCTTACCTACATGAACATAGCAGCTTTAAGTAGCTACCGAACTCATGTGCCAAAGAGTTTCTGTCCAAAAGAACTAAACATCATCTTCTGTGAATTATGTTTACATCTTTGGTAACACTGAAGATCTGAAAGTACTTGGGTGGGGGGAGGGAGGACAAACAGGACTAAAATGGGGAAACATGTTTGGTGCTGCCATTATAACGTACTGAGTTCCATCAGTACACTTCCTGCCCAACGATGTAGCTAATGTGTATCAGAAGAGATCTTCGAAGATATCCAGATTATTTGGCAAAAACTAACCAAAGACAGAATAAATACCAGAACTATTCACCAGAGACTTTCAAGCACTTTAGGTATGAAGTCATATCTTTATATTTGCAAACAGTGGGATAAAAGTGTGCTTGAGATTTAAGAGTAGCCCAACAGCCATTCTGTGCCTACATGAAATGGTGGCCTCAGTTCAGTTATCCTGGAGGTCTTATCTACTCGAGTGTAGAGTACTGAAGGTAACATGTATGATAAAGAAAATAGACTTTGTGGATTCTGTTCTGGATTTCAGACATGTGAACAGGCATTTCCTATCTCTTGTAACATCAGCTAGTGTGGAGTAGTTGATTTTACAATATACTTGAAATTATACAGAATTCTTCAAATCTGAGATTTAATGAGAGATACTCAGAGCCAGCATATATAAGGAAATTTGCAAATAACATGTATTTTAGAGATCACATTCTCATTATAAACTCAGTATAGCTTCAATATGCTACAAAGTTGTATCAGTTGATTTCCTAGGCAGTCTCTCCGCAAATTACACATAATTAATGGAAAAGTAATTCATAAGTCATCTAAGATCACACACAAAATCAGGAGTCAGCCCTTCATCTGACTATTAAGTCAACTGCTGCTATGAACACCAGTTGTAGAGAAACCTGTATTTAGTACTTTCAGAACAGTGACATTCCTTTGTTTTCCTATCACTACTTTCACCCCTCCCCAGGATCAGGTAATTGTAGCTGAAATAATAATATGGCAATGAAACATCATTACTGTACTAACTTTTTATACATTACAACCTGTCTACCATGGCTCTTAAAAACATCTATTTTCCAAGTGGATGATTTATGGCCTACTGTGATAACAATTTACTGAAACACAACTTAATGTAACATGAGTTGTAACTAGTACAAAACAAACAAAAGATACAGTTTATGTCTTTCAAAACAGAAGGTTTTCTTACCACATATTTAACAGCACTTATGAACTGGTTGTGGAATAACAGATGTTGGGTTTCATCCTCTGGATTTGACACAGTGTAAAGCATTCCACAAATATTACAGGAAATAGCACCAAATCTCTTCTGTCCTCCATCCTATAAAAAAAGAAAAACAACAAAACCAAACCAACAAATAACCTACAATACAGGATTTTATCAATTCCTTGCACAATAAATACTGTTAAACAGAACTTTCATAGAATCAGATATCCCTTCTAATAGCATATCTTCTAGAAACTCAACACAAAGGCTAAAATGGGGTACAGCAGGAGAAACAACAAGCACAGAATGTAGAATTTCATTTTTCAAAAGCCCATATACCCTTAAAAGGCACAGGCATCAATCACAAGGCAAACTCTACCTAAAAATACTGGCTCCACCCCCCATTACTTTTGAACAAATAACTTATTCTGTGACATACAAAGAACAGAATTTTTCCCCTCACTTCCTCATCTGCAGAAATATAAACACTTTCCACAAAGAAAATTCCCATATCCAGCCCCACACTCCTTGGTTTTCCCTACACTTCTGCTGCTGCCTGTCTTTGGTTGTGAGCTGCTTTGAGGTAGGCCACAGGGGAGCCATTTTCCTGAATATCTGGAAGGGTATCATAAAAACCAAGAGTTATGGAAATAATTAAGATCAGCAACGTGTCTGCAACAGCTGATCACTACCTTCTTTGGTTTTTAACAAAAACCAAATATTTCAAGGTAATTTTTGAGACTGTATAGCAGCTACCCTGCAAATGGAGAATCACACCACTCATGACTTTCTAGATTCTCCTGCTACCCTATATGCAACAATTACCAAGCTGAGGTGTATACTACTCAGTACCTGTTGCTTTATGTTTATTCATTGAAAGTGTTATTAATCTGGAAACACGCTCAGATTTTGGAGTCAGTGCCTAATAAAGAGTGAAGTATCAGGTGCTGGGGCTGCCTTTTGCCAAGAGCAAAAGAACATCAGTTCTTTTTTTCTAAAATCTCTAGCCAAAAAGGCATGCTTAAGTTACAGCTTAATGCTCAACTACTTTTTTTCCCCTCTTTAGCTGCATTTTGAAATTGAGCTTATGTAAGCAGCAATAAATGTCACTTTTAATTTATTTTAACATACATCACAAGCAATAGAGAAATAGGAACTTACTCTATACTCTAAACCAGTATATTACATCAGCAAAAAAAGATTTGAGGGTGTTTTTTAGCATTAAATTCATCTGTGTGTGCAATTCCCAAGGAAACAGATCATGTGAACTTCATATTCTTTTCTAAGAGCTGAAAATATTCATAGTAAAAAAGCCTCTTTTACAGGAGAAAGCATTTGGCAACGCAGAAGTGTTTACGAAACATTTCCTATTCCTTCCATCTTCAAAGACATGTCTACGAGCTAAACAAGAGTTCAATTCTCCACACAACAGCAACTTATTTCAAAGAGACATTAGTGCCATTTACAGTGCAGGTATCAGTGTCTTTACAAGAAGAGACTGAAGGCACAGCAGGCCAGACAAATTCAGAGTTGAACATCTCCTTAAGAGCACATCTATGGAGCTCAGCCAAAAGAAAGAATCTGAATCTGGGAAGTCATTGCTTTAATTATATATCAATGTACAGATCCCTACCGTATACAGAAGGAGAAACAGGGGTACATACACTATGTTTCTGAATAAAGAGGGAAAGATGAACCCTAAGGTTAGATTTGGGTTAGATTTGGTTAGATTTAGAACCCTAAAGTCAGAATAAGATGAGTTTTCTAAAAGTCCAGAAATTGAACCAAACACATTTTATTTCACTTGCAGATTTCCTTAACAGTAGCAAAACAAAGTACCCATTCTAGCCACCAAAAAACACTGCATTTCAAGGGTTAGTACATGAAAGATAAAAAAGGCAGTGCAGCTGACTATCTAAAGATGAACCAACTGAACCAGACTTGACAATCCTATCTTGAAGGTGGAGAACATATCCCCTATACCTAGAGCAGGATACGTGAAAAGGAAGTGTACTTTGAGGCTTGAAAGATATGTCAAAAAACCCCCACCACTTAAATCAGAAAATCAGCTACACAAAGCAAGTCTTAAGTATTGGTACTGCATTAAGTCTCATGACACAATTTCTGTTCAAATCATCAAGAAGCTAAAGGTATTAAACTAACCTGTAAGTTTACTATTAAAAAATCTCTAGCCAAAAGAAATCCTAGTTATGCAGGAAGTCATCAGAAAACTCAAGGAAGGGATATCCCCAAAGTTGTCCTGTTCTCTAGCTCACCCCATTTTGCCTTGTAAATACAAATGCTGTTTTACAAGTTTCCAGGAACAGATTAGTTCACTGGAATAGTACTGCCATATCATGTTTTACAGTCAGAATTTCTCAGATGTTGCTGGTATCAGTGGCTTTCAGATTTGAGGGGAGATTTTTTGTCTGGATTTTGTTTTTTAAGGATTTCACTGATATTACTATTCTACACAAATTCAGTTATATCAATGGGCTACCCACAGAGGTTAATATGCAAACCCTGTTTCGTAATTATCAAAAAAAGCACATTCTAGTATCTAAAGCAATCTTTTGAACTTTGTAGACCTGATAAATGTGGACTATAGCCTTTAGAAAATATTTTACAGTCTCCTGAAGACAAGGAAGAAGATTTTTGTATAACTGAAGTACTGTTTCAAAGCCACAGCACAGGACATAATGCTTTAGGCAAAAATTAAATGCAGGAGCTTTAAAATCCAACACAGTAACAGACTGCAACAACAATAAAAGACATGCAAAATAAAGTCAGGAATTATGACAAATGCATGTTTGTACTTCAACAAAACATGTACAGGATCTGACTATTTCTGAAGTAATGTCATTGCATAAGCGAAAAGTGGAAAGGGCACGCATCCAGACGAAAGAAGTTCTCCCAATAACACTCCATTAAAGCTTGCCAGACCTTCCTAATGGGAAGAATCAACAACAGCAACCTACTAGAAAACCAAAATGAAACAACTAAACCCACCCCTGCAAAACAAACCCAACAAAACTGCAAACCAAACAAAACAAGAAACAAAACCCTCCCAAACCCCAGCAACCTATGAGCACCTTCTGTACTATGTATGAGAGTAAATATAACTGGAATTTGAAAGTGGAAGGGTGGAATCTTCTCTGCAAGCATCAGATACTGAAAAAAAAAGTTGCTTGTCACAACTAGAAAAAGATGCAAGAGGTCTGACTCTCAGAACTTAATTGTTTTTCAGAGCAACAACATTCAGGAAAATGTTGTTGCTCTGTTTACAACTCGATTTCCTAAGCAGTAACAATAAAGAGAAAAAATACTTTTATTTCCTAAGAAAATTCTGCAAGTGTAGATGGCAATTATGCATTCCAGCATCTCTGGCAATCCTAAAGTAGAGGATATCCACTCTTTCAAGGTTAACTGTAACTGAACACTGAGAACCCTGAGACAATACTGCCTTAACTTCAGAAGGATTTTTAAATTCTGTGTTAGATGGAAAGAAAAGTCTTACCAATATCTTCTTTGAGAAGGTGCATGTCTGCTGATCCTCCATATGTGCAATAAGGAACCCTGCAAGCAGAAAAGGCATTTGGTGCCTCTGTAGGAGATGAAAAGGGGCCTTTTTTTTCTTCCTTTCTTTTTTCTCTCTTCAGTCACAGATTAGGTCACCTTCTTCTTGATTACCTAGTATTAGTTAGAGGAAGACTGTTTTTTCCTCTTTTCCTCTAGCCTTTTCCCAGAACAAAGGAAAAAGCCCAGCCAGAGAAACAGGCAGGCTGAAAAAGAAATACAAGAAGTGCAGGAAGAACCAACACAAAGATTTTGGGGCTCCCCACAGAAAATTAAAAGGTCCAAGAATGCTGTTTCAGTGAAAGATGCACTCAAGACTGAAACTGATGGATTCTAAAACTGAAACTGATGATCCCCTTGCCGACCAGGAGGATCAGAAGACATGTCCCAACTCAGAATAAAATCCAGTCTTCATTTAGAACAAAAAACCCCAATGAACCAAGAAAAAAAAAAAAAAGGAAAAAAAAAAACAACCAAAACCAAACCCATCACCTGTGCCCATATTCCTGAAAAGTTATTTTAACAAAAGCATCTAAATCAACTTGAAACTTTCAAAGCTGTGATGTATCCAATTTTACTTAACATATGTGAAAAACGAAAATGGAAGGTCATTATCCATCATGAAATTATATCTTCGGTGGTCATTGGCTAAAGCAATATGAAAGGCAATACAAAGTAAGAAAATAAATCTGCAGAATATTTACAATGGGCAGGTAATCCATTCTGAATCCAAATAAAAGCATAAAGCAGGAATATTACAGAAAGTGTTCTGATGAGCACAGGTTTTGGCTTGAAAAAGGTTAATCCCTTCACAGCAGCTGCTACGGTGCTGTGTATTAGATCTGTGAGCAAAACAGAGCTGATAACACAGGGATGTTTTAGCTATTGCTGCACAGAGCTTCCACAGCATTCAAAGCCTTTTCTGTTTCTCACACTGCTGTGCCACTGAGGAGGATGGGGGTGCCAAGAAGCTAGGAGGTGACAGAGCCAGGACTAGCTGATCCCACCTGACCACAGGGGTGTCCCATGCCATATGGCATCCTGCCCAGCACTAAGAGCTGGGGAAAGAGGGAGGAAGGGGAGAGTGTTTGGAATGAACGGCATTTGTCTTCCCAATTGTTACACATGATGAAGTCCTTTCTTCCCAGAGAAGGCTGAACATCTGCAAGTCGATGAAGAGGGGTGAATGAATTCCTTATTTTGCTTTGCTTGCACGAACAGCTGTTGCTTTACCTGTGAAATTCTTCTCCCCTATCCTACTTGGGGGCAATGAGAGAGCAGCTGCACGGTGCTTAGCTGCCTGCCAGGGCTAACCAACAGCAGTGTTAGTGGCCTCGGTGCCTGTAGCAGCTCCCAGCTAATGTTACAAAACATTCTCACCTCCCTTCAGGACAAAGGACACCAAGTACAACCCACCTGAATTTGCAAGACAAAGCTAGGTTGCTGCAGAGAAGAAATAGGAAGAAATGGTAATAAGAAAGGATACTATCCCTGTAAGAACAGAGCTATCCCAAAGGGCAACATTTGTGTGGAAGGAAAAATAACTCTCTCAACTACCAAACTCCCTTCCTTATGCTTACAAAGTAGTCACTGTCTCGTTTTCACTGGGCTTACAGGACAGGAGAAAGGCAGTACTTAACTAATGTGAACAATGGAAGATTGCCTAAAAGCCGTTTTCTTAATCTTCAGAGAAATTGCCTAACTACATTACACAAATTTAAGGAAGAAACCAGCAAATTTTAATGATTGCTATGCAAGTTTCTTCAGAAATTCTTCTCATAAGAAATTACTCTTACACTTCTTATTTCCACTATGGGCTGTGTTTTCACCTTAAAGAAAAATATTTATTTCATCTATAACCTGTTTCAGTCAAGCAGGGAAACTATGTTCAATTTTAATCAAAATATATGTAAGGAAAAATTCAAGCATGATATTCAAATGTGTAAACTGGATTAGGATGCACATCACATCCACACATAGCACCAACTCAAACCTGAGAATCAAAAGCACCTTCCATCCAGCAATCCTGACCCATGCACTTGCTGATATTGTAACAATCAACTACATTTAATCACATTTGCTGGCATACAGGCATTAACTCGGAGCTCTTAAAGGCAAAAAAGTCTCTGTAACTCAAAACTATCCTTCTATCATTTCAGTGATTTGTTTTTACTGTTCATTCATTTTACATGTTCTTTCCTAAAACTGATTACTTATTTTCAAAGTACTTGTCAAATTCAAAGGAACAAACTTATTCCATTCAAAATGGACTAAGTATCCCTGTGCTTCATAAGTAATTAATTAGCAGATTTCTTTGTAGCATTAATACTTTTATCAATTCTTATTTTTATGGTCAAAATTTTGTCCTAGGACAGACAGGCAAGCAGAATTTTTACAAGACGAAAACAACTGACTTCCCTTGTCGTGTTTGTACAGCATCTCTCATTTGATGAAAATTGAGAACACATGCTTTGTGCACTTGTACTTCTTTCCATTTCAGCATTCAAAGGAACAGATGATTTCATATTCAAAGTCTTATTATATATGCAAATCACATTCAAATAATAGCAAAGTAAACAATCATTTTAGTGCATTACTCTACAAAGCTTCCTATGGAGCTTCATGCAGGCAGCCTGACAACCTAACAACTGAACATCTAAACAAAGTGTGACAGGGTGCAGTTCACAAATATTCGGAACAGACTATTCCACCAAACACCAAGTCACAGATCTGGACTGTAATGAGTTTTTAGCCTCTATCTTAGGTTCAGACTGAAGAGAGTATGATCTCTTTTTCGGGGGAAAGAAATTAAGTCTTTGCCTATCATTTCCAACACCCTTTTCTGGCACTGTTTGTTTTATGAAGAGTCTTGGAGCATTAGATGCTTTGCTGTTCTCAGCTTAAGTTTTACACCCTGAAGAGACCTGCTTTTTAAGACGTGTGACAGCAAGCAAATCTGAACAGAAACAACCCATCATTTGACTTAGATGTACTTCTAGAAAATGAAAATAATTTTACGTTTGAAAGCTGCCCAGATAACTAGATGATATGTATCAGGAAAGAGAACAGTGCCAAGTGCAGCTACTAAATATTTCATCTACAAACAGAATTTGTGTTATTTTACTTCTGTTAGTCAAACAGCCTTAAAGCTTGTTAAAGATTATATTACTTAAGAAAAAAAGAAAACTAATCTATTCATTACAATAATCATACCAGAGAAGAAGGAAGCTAAGATACATCTTTAACGAATAAACATAAGAAACCTAAAGCATATTGTGAAAAACAAAGCACAGTTTTACCACAACACCTCTCTAAATATAGCACAGGGACCAAAAAGATTAGAATACACAGACAATACTGTAACATTCCAGAATCTGAGCCTCAGATACCACAAAAAAATCTAAAAGGACAAGTGTCAAACTTACATAAAAAAGACTAGGAAAATTTAATAGCAAACAAACAGCAAAATAAAGACTTTGCGTTATGTGACTAGTCAAATAATTCGTTTCCAGCTCTGGTTACAAAAAGAAAAAAGGATTCTCTACATACTTTAAGATGGACTGGCTTGACACATCTCCAAAAGAAACAAATCTCACACTGGAGAGCCCAAACTTGCATCTTTCAGCCCTTTACGTTTTTTTTTAAAATGTAACAAAACGCTAATTAAATGTCTCTTGCTAAGAATAAAAGCATGACTTCCCAACTTTGCTCTAGGTAAAGAATAAAAAAACTGCTTCTCTTAATACAATATGCCAGAAACTTGAAATAAAAAATGATTTCTAGCTATTAACTGTAATTTTTTAGACACTATAATGCTAATTTAAGTGATTTGACCTTGGGTAGTTAGATTGCTCTCCACATACGAGAAATTTCAGCCTCAGCAGTTTTTAAACCATATTACCAATTTCTCTGTTCTCCCAGGATCATTATGGAACTACATAAACACCTTTGAAAATAATTACTACTAATAATAGACAAATAAGCCCAGCCATTCAGAACCACATTTTAAAAACCCACCATGGTTTTGCAAGCAAGACTAATAATTACAAAAAGCACCTTATTTCATTATATGAATTTAATCCCAAATCTTTAGAGTATTTGTAGGACGAAACCCTAGTAATTTAGAAGTTAATTTAGCCACTTTTCACCTCTAGAAGCTGGCACAAACTATTCTAAACATAACTATGTCTCATCTCCACTGTAACCAAGGTCAAGGATGGTATTTTACAAAGAGGCTTAACTAATATTCAGGCTCCTCTACATGTTTTGACAAAAGAGCAGTTTTCCGTAAGATAAAAGGATAAATAGACCAATACCTTACCTAATATTGTCTTACTAACTGAAATATAGGCATTATTAAATGTCCGCTCCACAAAATAAAAAGCCTACTCTGAACTCAATGAAATCAAAGTGAATTAGATGTGTATGAAGTGATGAAATATGTAAGATATTGTGAGATTAAACACCTATCTGCATTTTCCAGAAATACCCATAGAAAACCACAAACTAAGTCTCTTCCATTCTTCCTCATTTTCCCCATTATTCTTCCTCAATGAACCTTCCTTTAAAATTTTGCTTGGTAAGTGACTTTTATTGTTGTATACCTGAAGAAAAGATTACTCTCCTAATTCTAGCTGAATACAAGGATACTATCAGCATATTCAGTAACTCACAGAAAATCTCTTGCTATAATAATTACTGCAGAGAGCTACACAAGCCCTCTTCAGTAGCCAAGCACAAAGTTCTTGTACTACTTCTTGTCAAAGATCCTAGCAACTTTTCAGCCAAGTTCTATTACTGGATGAATAAAAATTAAGTTAGTTTCACAGAAATTAAAAGGGATATTCTCACAGTTCTTTTTATGTGGTTAAGATATTTAATGATTCATTTTAATTTTGTTGGTAAAATGGATTCCAAAGAGGCAGTAACTGAAACACTTCTTAAATGTTAGCTACAGCTCAGTTATCCTGTGGCTGGGCACTCACATGCCTAGATTTGCATAACTTCAGACAACTGGAGGATATATTTATCACTTTAGTTCTTAGAAGCTCTGATTTTAAAATATTTCAGTCTGGCTATAACAGAATGTTCAGAATTCATTTAGTTCTACTTCAGTTAATATTTTCACGTGTATAATTCATGTATTACATGAAAAAATAACTTAGTAACACTTCCAATTAAGTACATTAGAGGAATAATTTCATAAGAAACCTCCTCTCTTCCTAATGGCCTGGATTCCTCTCCCTCTCTAGCCTTTCATTTCTCAGGGATTATCTGACATCTGCATTATTGAAAACACAAAACAAAACACAACCAAAAATTCCCAACTGTCTCACACTCAAGTTGTGTGATTCTACAAGACAAAACAACTGTCACTCCCTTCTCATTTTGCATTTTCTTGTTATCTGTATTTTGTAGCTAATAGCCAAAAGGGTAAGAATAAATAACCAAACTGGCAGTGCTGCTTAAATATTATGGTAAAAATAAGTGCATGCACTGGGAAACCTTTAAGTTGGTCTCAGAACAATGGACACTTTAATGACACAGGAACAAATCTGTTGACATTATTCTGCACACAATCTATCAGATTCACCTCCCCCTATAATTCTAAAATGTTAAGAAACTGGGAACTTACACATAAGTAAAGGCATATTCACTCTCTCTATTTTCAATTAATAGCCATTCTATTTAAAAACTGCAGAAATTTATTTTAACAAGAAACATTAAAGATTAAAGCTTGCTGACACCATTTTCCCATCAACACTGAATGCCAATCTAGCACAGGTTCTACTTCTACAAGTCACTCACAATGGTGATAAGTAGTAAGCATAAGTAACGATTTTTAAACAAGTTCATTAAAACACAGCACTGCAAATTCAGAGATAATTTCTTCAAGAAGCTATAAGCCTTACTAAAAGGGTATTACTTACTGTGATCAGCTGCTTATCACCATCTTTTCCTGCTTCTTTTAGCTTCTGAATATGCTCCTCAGATGACGGCAAGTTACTGCATTTTGATGCTAATGAAGGATTTGACAATGGAGCCCTTGAAATACAAATATATTTCATGTTAAAAATAGAACTGCTTATACACATCATGCTACACCCTCCAAACCTTGTCATTAGTACAAACTTTACCAAGATGCAAATCCAAATTCATGACATAAAACACAGTCCTATATATTTTAACGTGCAATTCAAATGGAAAAATAAAGAAATAAAAGGATTAATCCAAAACCACCGTTTGTAACTATCCTAGTTACAAGATTTTTTGGGTTTATGAAAAGAAATATTATTGAGTGGGTAGGTTAGTCCCAACCATTACCACCAGCATTTAAAAGAGGCTCTTTCTTATGATGGCATGATTGATGGCACCTAATGCCATGTGTTTCCAAAGTAAGATTTAGGTATCGTACATCAGGCTGCTAAAGCAGACCACATAAATATATTCTCACAAATCTAAGTAAGATGTCAAATCTCTACAATTAAAATTTATTCTCTTCTAACAGGTGGCAGTGAAGGGAGGAAGACCCAAGGAATAAATGTATCGGTATCACTGCAATCTTACACAGTTTAAACTTCCCCTTGTCACAGTGGAAAATACAATTATCTGTCACCAAAATTGTTCCATGAACTTCCTCCTGTATTCAGAGAAAAAACCTGACATTCATTCTAGGTTTGGATAAAACTTGTGGAGATTGCCAAACCAAAACACACACACAAAAAAACATACTTTAACTATGTATTTACATATTTTTCTGTTTCTGAGCAAACTTAATTGTGGCACCTCCTGTAGCACAAGCAGCAGGTTACTCCAGTGAGCTTTTTTAAAAAATTAACTTTTGCCAGACATTTTTAAAACTGAATTTTTGTGCTAAATCAGGGGTAATTTTTTTATTCCCCTCACGTGTCCTAAAATTTGCCTACTTGGAGATTTGCCTGCTGCAACCTCATCCTACAACACCCTAAAGAAAGCTATACTATATGCACACAGATGAGAGGTTATGTTATGGCAGAAGTACCACAGAAAGAATAATGGATTAAATCCTGGATATCATATAGAAAGCAGGGAAAGAAAGGTCTCAGAATTAAAATATATATCCAATAATAGTCAAGCAATATGAGCCTGTCAGGTAATAAAAGTAATAAATTTAAGTAGATACCATTAGAAATCTGTTTCGGAGTTGAGAATAAAAATACGAAAAATCAAAATCATTGCATTGCTTATCAATACATTTTAAACCACTCATTTAACAAGTCTGCATCTACCTTAGCAACCACATTCTGTGAAGTTCCACAGTACTAGAGTTTTTCAACATGTACAAAAGGGTTGGTTAATCAGAACTCTTAATTTGGTCTCAGAGAGACGTATTGAAAATTACCTGAAACATTTCTTCTTGTCCCTATTATAAATATAGAGAACAGCAACAATACACTGACCTGTATGCTGCTCAATGTATCAAAGAAATTTTTGTCTTTAGCTTCTAATTGGCTAAAAACAGAGCCCATGTCAGAACTGCTAAAAAACTGTAACAGTCAATGTGATTAAGGCTAAAATGCAAGCTTCAACTCTAAGACAAACTTAGTACTAAGAACTCCTTTATATGGCTGCTGACACCTTCACTTCACAGAAATCACAAAATTGAAAATTAAATCCCCTCCTCCGCACCTAAAAAAAATTCACATGTACAAGACTCCCATAGTAAAAGGAGTAAAAAACATTCCTCCAGACATCAGTAAAATAATGCAGTACGTGAAACACATGTGGCAAATCCTCCCCCTACTCTCTGGTTCTCATCTGATTTGAGGAAGAGACCATTATAAATGTTTTTCCAACTCTGTTAAATAATATTTTTTAAATAAATGTGCAGCTACAAATATCTTAATTATTTTCTTAGCAAAGCAAAAATATCCCTTAACAATGGGATTAAATGAAAATCTGTTTCGACAAAGGACAAGTCACTTATTTGAAACTGGAAACTGAGGCTGGGGACAACTAGTTTATAATAAATCCCCTCATAACTCTATCTCTGCAAGGTTACAGTAATTTCATAATATATTAAATACTATACCTGTTCTCAGATTCAGAAGTTTGACTTGTAAGTGAAGTTTGCATCAACTGTGTGGGAGCCAAATCTACAATTAATCAAAAGATTACAACTTCAATAAAGTTTTCAGTTGCAAAGGAAATTTGAGTTACACAAACAGTGATTTTCAAAAAAACATATTCAAAACAATTTTGCAATCTGTTCATGGGCAATAAAAATTATTCAAGTTTGAGGCAGTATTTGCATGTTTCTCCAAGTACACTTTAAAAAAAAGGACATTTTTTCCAACATTTTGACAGCAGTTCTGCAGAACAATTTGCTAGAAGATAAAGAAGGCCAGCAGTAAACTACATAGGAGTTTAAACATGTTTATACTGACATACATGTAAGTAGCAGTCTATATTTTATCAGAATTATAAACGTACAGTATGCCTTCATCTGAGGCATGTTCTACGATATTTAAGGAAAAGAAACAATGAAAAACAGCGAAAGAAAGATTTTTTAATTCTGTAACAGAAATTAAGAGTAGTTACCCTTCAAAAGTATCCTACAATGGCAGGAAAAAACCTCCAACGGTTCAGTAAAGCTAAATAATAAAACAGTGCACTCAAACTAAGGTTCAGGTAAAAAAAATAAACTAAAACAAACCCCTCACTACAAAGAGCAGAAAAAGAGAATTAATGAAGAGACAAGTTAGAGATCCATTGACAGTATTTCTTACTCAAATGTACTACAGTCAAAATATCCACATCACACTCATCATAAGCTTTGACAAACTGCATTCACATGCTGATAAATGAAGACTAGGTAATAAAAACAGTAGAGTGATTACTCAATTAACAATTTAGTTAAGATAAAGTAAAAAATTTATAAGAAAGAAATCCAGATACTTATTCAAAGGAAACAGAGCAGAGAATTAACAAAAACCAAGGCAAGAGAAGATGGCAACTTTGAAATATCGAAGTTTTACTGTTTTATTACATGAAAAATTAAAGAATTTGGTTGGGTTTCCCTTCTTTCCCTCTCCACAGCCCAGAGAAAAAAG
Source organism: Cisticola juncidis (assembly GCA_013400215.1). Lineage (NCBI taxonomy): Eukaryota > Metazoa > Chordata > Aves > Passeriformes > Cisticolidae > Cisticola > Cisticola juncidis. The sequence goes on from VXBR01008235.1 coordinate 1,810,519, forward strand.
TAAATTTCAGTGCTACTCCAGTGGCCCTGGGTGTGACACAAAGCAATATAAAACCCCCTGGTCAACAGTTCCAACTCCCAAAGTTTAGTTCTGCGCCAGCTATGCCTTACTCTGTGAAACATTCCTCTTAAAGGGAGACTTACCCTTCCCACAGAACTGATCAAACCAAGTGGAAAAATCAGTAGTAGACAGTTACCTTGAGGTTCACTTTCTCTGGGTTCTTTTTTTAATTGTTTTGGTGGTCTAGGAGCTGTAACACACTTTACTGGAGAACTTTCTGGACTTGATTCCAAATGTAATCGAAAGTTCTAAGCAAAACAGAAAACATTAAATTCAAAAATGTCCAAATCATTCAATGCCTTTAACCTATTAACAAACCAACTAACTGAACTAAATATTAACATTTTGAATACAGTATCAGTTTTATGTTAATTTAAGCAGACAAAATGCAACTGATTAGCTAGTCCATATTTTTATGGTATCAATTTTGGAAAAATATCATTTTTGTTTTATATATAAGCTTGTAAAGTATTTCCTATAGAACATGGTTGTCCTTAAAATACTAAATTTTAGTAGAAACTCATTCAGATAAGGAAATTAGAGGAAAACAAGTTTTCTAATACTCCTTTGCAAAACAAAACAGCTATGGAAGCTGAAGCCACGAAAAGGTGTCCATATGAATCCGTACAACCTTCGGCTCCAGCACAAAATTTTATCGATCAATATTTAGTTAACAACAGAATGTAGGAGGATGTAATCAATCAATTTTTCAGCTTACTATCACCCATCTATGACAACATAGCAGTTATCCTCAAATACATTTGAAAATTTTAAGTTACTGTAAAAGAAAGTCATTGTTTAAACAATTCTGAGCATGGGATTCTTGGAAAACAGAATAGATTTAGAACACCCTCCCACTATGCACCATAATTAAAATAACTTACCTCATCTGGTCTTGGCTCACATAAACGTTTTGTCAAGTTAGGCAACAAACCATTTTCTGCACCTTTTCTTGTGAGCTGTTTTGTCTCTAATGTCACTTCTTTAGCTTCAGCTCTTTCAGATGAAGGATCTGATTTCTCCTGTGCACAAGTTGTACTTTCATTCTCAAAGAGTCTTGTTGACAGCTTGCCTTGCGCCTTTGAAAGCTCAGCTTCTGCAGCCTCTGAAACTTCAGGAAAATCTTTTAAAAAAGGAAGCTTGGGGACATTTGGAGAATTTGAGTTACTTTGTTTCACATTACTAGCTTTCAGCAATTTAATTTTGGTCCATTTAGAGTTTTTGTTTGAGGAGTTATTTCTACCATTCAGAGTGCACTTGACAGGCATTGCTTTTTTGCTAGGAAAAAACCGTTTGCACTGAGTACTTTGACTGGGTTCTTTCTGAGTAAGCATTTCACTTTGCTGTGTGTCATCGTGCTTTTCTTCTGCTTTGCTATCCTCAGCACTAGGGGAATCTTTTTTCACTTCTACTGTATCTGACTCAATCTCACCTGCAATTTCTTCACAAAGTTCAAGGATGCTCACCCTTTTGGATTTTGCATCATTCTCTGGTTGATCAACCACATTTGTCTCACTTACAGATGGCTGTGAAGTACTTTTTGGTTTTGTACTGGGTTTTACGTTCTGATGTGTTTGTTGCTTTTCCTTAGAAGCTGTACAATTTGGCTTAAGAGCATCAATTTCTGCTTTCTTTGTGTTGGTAGAATTAGGAGATACAGGGCCCGTTTGGTCTTTCTTGACTTCCTCAAGACTGTCATCAGGAGACGATGAAGACTCTTGAAGATTGTGTTGAAAGCTACTGGAATTATTCTTTTTATTGTCTGCTTTACATTTTTTCTCTTTCAGACAGCTGGTCACTTCTCCACGTATTTGTTTATCCTCCTTTGTATTGTTTGGCTTTATCTTTGTGTTTTTCTGCTCCGTTTTCCCTCCAGCAGATTTCAGTGGTTTTGCTGCAACGCTGTGAGTGTGTTTTTTTGCCTGGCTACTGTGCTTAACTTCCGAACCCTTTTCTTCTTTAACTTCTCTGCTGCGCAGGGATCTTGCTGGAACATGCACATGTGTTAACTGCTGCAGTCTCTGTGATCTCCTCGTTACTGGCTCGTTTGGCACAATTAAGCATTTTGACTTAGGAATTTCTTGCGCAGATTTTTTCTGGCATACCTCCTTATTTTTTGCAGATTTAGGCTGCTGCTGTTGGACTGTTTTGCCACATATTCTTTTATTATTTGAGTGGAGTGCTGAGGATCTTGTAGTCATGCGTGTTCCTACTTCAGGTTCATTGGTGTTATCACTGAAAGAGTCAAATAATATTTTTATCAACATCCAGAAAGTAGAATCTGTTAAAAGATTCTTTTCATTCCTCCTCTGTCTCATTCTTTTCTTTTCTAAAACACCATTACCTTATACTCTCAGTATAAGAACTTATAGTCTCAATATTTTTTGAAGAATTTGCTCTAGAATTATTCCAAAAAGGTGTTCACTTCCACCTAGTTACTCTGAAGTGTTGTATTTAATTTAATTTTTTATGCATGGCAAGACTGAACTATGAACCCCAGACAAATGCTCTGTAACATCTCTAGCAGTTTTTAATCACTGATGTTTGTGACTTTCAAATTATGTATGAGCTATACAGATATAGAAACAGATACAGATAATATTAGATTTATTTTTGCTTCAGAAACTTTTTTGAAAGAGGCCTTTGACGATTTCAAGGCACTTACATGGTTCCAGAAAAAAATCTTGTAGCAGACAGCATACATAACAATTTAAACCTGGTCTCCCTTCTAGCACTATTTAACTATTTAGCAGTACCCTTAACTCAGATTCCCTCTGCTTAGATTGTTTCTGCACTAATGTAGTCTATCAAGATAACATAGAAATATGTTGTTGCAGGTTTTTTTGTCACTGACCTGTTTGGTTTGACAGAGGTTTTGAGTACAGTTTTCTCCTGCACTGCACACTGCTTGGACTTCGATTTATTTGAGGCATGTTTTGTATCTGACACCTCTTTTTCCTTCTTTGACAAAGACGGTTTGCTGTTCTTGTCCAGCTTTGGACGTTTAGCAGAAGGTTCTACTAATGTAGACTTCCTTTTCTGAGCTGCCATTTCTGTAAAAAAAACAAGTGACTCAGCTTGTAGACTCTTTGTCAAACATCCCAACTTTTCACTTTCATATATTCACTTTTCCTTTTACAGCCAGATCATGCTGTGATCAGAAAGAAAATCATTAAAGCAATCTCAAATCAAATGACACTCATTTTACTTACAGGTTTTTACAAGAGGTAATCGATGTTCAGGCCAAAGTAACTTATCAAGGTGTGACAAGAGCATTCCTTATGCATATGCTTACAAACAGGATGTTTCATGCCACCTATGAAGAACAGAAAATGTTCATGCAGTAAACACTTCATAACTTCCTACTCAAGACTCTGAATTCCCACCCTTTTCCATCCCCTCAAACAATGCTTAGCCTTAAGAGTTTCATTGATAAGGAACTACAAAAAAAAAAACCAACCAAAACCAAAAAACACCACAAAAAAACCACAAAAACAAAACAAAACAGAAAAATCAACAAACAACAGACAAATTTTATTTTTTATTTTCATATCCAACAATTTTTGGCACTTTGCTGTCTCAAGCACTATCCTTTTACCTTTCGGAAGGTGGCAAAAAACAGTACAATTCAAAAAGAAGTTTCTCAGCCTTTCACCTTTTTCCAGAAAATAGTGTGCTGCTCTCTCTCAAAGCCAGCAAAAAACGTGGGACTGCTGTCAATCCTGTGCTTCACAGCAACAGGGAATAAATCCATTAAACTCAGTTACCAAGTTTTGTGCCTGCTACAACAGAACTTCACAGGCATCAGCAACCTACAACTGCTTCTTCTAATATGACTTAAGCTACAAATCATAGATGGGAAACCTAGAAAGTAGCATTATTAGAGACATTTGCCTTGGGCAGTTAAACGCAATGTCTTCATGAGAACTGAAATTATGTTAACGATGCAGAAGTTACTCTGCATAAGTCTGAAAACTAACAGAGATTCTTGATTAAAAAAATCCTCACAGATTTGGCTGATCATCCCTTTTATATACATTTCTGACTTTTGAAATCTTTCAATTGCCTTATTCAGACACCACTATTGTATTATGGCATAAGCAATAATTGTTCGATAAACTTTCACTAATAACTTTATAAAATGAGGTTTACTGCAAGACTCAGTCATCAGAACTTCCACATCACCTTTTTCAATCAAGAATTACCTATTCATTTTTGTCACTGACAGACCTACAGATTATGTACACATTCCTATAAAACTATATTGCTTCTCAAACCTTAACTAATCTGATGTTGTATGTGACACATTTTTAAGTGCATTGTTAAAGCATTCTTCCAGTATTAACAAAAGAGTATCTTTCACTAACAATTTGAAAGATACTCATGTTCAACTCCTTTTAATAATTGATCATCATGTAAAAGGAAAAAATATACAACTGTACCTCTTCTTTTCTTTAGACTTTATATTGTTCTTAACCTCATTTTCATTTATCCACTTATGGAAGCATTTCTAACCATGCAAAACTGGAAATTTTGTCAAAAAGCTGATTAAAAACTCAGATTCCAGACACCAGTATTATCTTCTGACCTTCTCCTTTAAAGAAGATACATGATAAACAACCCATATTTGACGTATATTTTTTTAATTCTACCCAGGGAAGAAATCTCTAACAGCACTTTTTGTGGTGCTATTTTCATGTCTCTCCCTAAGGGGCAGGTAATAGACTTTGCATGCCTACATTCTAATAGCTCATGAGCTCTGGGACACCTCACAAGCCTATGAGTTTTCACCAGTCTATGAAAACCTGTCACAGATGCAGTATGGTCACTCATCCTGAAAATAACAGCCCTGGTTGGTGAATTGGTGTCTGCTCTCTCAGAGCACAACACCGAGCCTCAGAATTTGAGAATACCATGACACACACTGTACACACTTGGAGCTTCTCTGTTTTTTTTTTCCAGACATGACATGGCACACTCGGAGAAGACAAGTGTAAAACAGAAAGTACAAAACTCCCCTCGCTGGCACTCCTTCTCAGGCAACTGGAAAAACACACTCCCCTCCCACAGAGTTCTTGAACAGTAATTTCTTTCCTACTAATACTTTGTACAACAGAGCAAAGTCTTTTCCAGACACTCCAGAACGGGCAGAACTCTGCCCTGGAGAAGTCACCCTCTAGTAAAAGCCGGATTATGGAAAACAGAGAAGACACAGAAGTGCAGAACAAACCAGAACACGAGCAAAGGTTTGGTGAAAGAAGTATATGGGGAAAAAAACCCGAAAACAGAACAAACAAAAACCTCAAACCCAAAACCCCCAAACCAACAAACGAACGAAACGGAGAAACGCGAGTCCCACAGCCTGCAGTCCTCAGAGCACGGGCTTAGGCTGGTTGCGCACCAGATGGGGCAGGGCGCGGGCGTCTCGAACCTGAGCCGTCCCGGCTGAGGGCCACGGCAGCGCCTGGCAGCCCCACGGCACAACAGGAGAGGAGAGGGAGAGGAGAGGGAGAGGAGAGGGA
>VXBR01008235.1:1816503-1846379 GCA_013400215.1 Cisticola juncidis
GTCGGAACCGGGAGGGCGGGGAGCGGTGTGGTGTGCGCATGCGCAGTCGCCTGTGTGAGGGCGTCTGCCATATAGGAGTGTTAAGGAAGGAATCCAGAGACAGTACTAATTAAAACACGCATCTAAGAACTGGCGGGAGTTTGCAAGAGCATGTATTGACAGGACAAGAGGGAATGGCTACAAACAGAGAGGGTAGGTTTAGGTTAGGTATTAGGAAGAACTGCTTTAATGCGAGGGGTGAGGTACTGGAACAGGTTGACCAGAGAAGCTGTGGATGCCCCATCCATGGAAATGTTCAAGGCCAGGTTGGATGGAGCTCTGAGCAGCCTGGTCTAGTAGGAGCTGTCCCTGCCCACAGCAAAGGGGTTGGAACCAGACGGTTTTTAAGCTCCTCTGGCGGCTTGCACTGCCGGGCGCCGGGGCGGGTTGTCCGAACCTCATCCTTTGCCAAAAAAACGGGGGAAAGGTGGCGCCACGTTCCGTGGAACCAGTGGGGACAAAGTGACTGCCGGGGCGACCCACGCTGTGTCAGTCAGTGGCTGATACCTCACGGCTGGCAGCCGTAGTAAAATGACAAGGGTCGACCTAAGAGTCCCTGAGAGGGGAGCTCATCAATGTGTATAAATATCCAAAGAGAGGGCGTCAAGAGGATGGAGCCAGGCTCTACTCGGTGGTTCTAAAAAGTAGGACAAGAGGCAATGGGCAGAACCTGGTGCACAAGAGCTCCACGTGAACGTGAGGGAGAACTTCACTGTGTGAGAGTGACTGTGGACTGGAACAGATTGCCTAGAGAGGTTGTGCATTCTCCCTCACTGGAGGTACTCAAGAACCATCTGGGCACAATTCTGTGTCATGTGCTCTAGGATAACCCTGCTTGGGCAGGAGCGTTGGACCAAATGACCTTCTGTGGTTCCTTCCAACCTGACCGATTCTGTTTTTCTGGTATTCTGAGTCACAGCAAGTTCCTTGTGGGACTTGCAGTTTAGTTTTTTTAGTGTTTGCAGGCCCCTTCACACCTTTGAAATACATTACTCAGCAGCTGCTGAGCTGTGCAGGGGTGCAGACAGCTGCCAGCCCCCTTGGTACAGGTGTGTCACTGTGTCAGCTTATGTCACTTAGGTGTAAAGCAAGATGGGTGCTTGTCTGTGGCTGGGAGATTAAAGAGTTCTTGGGTATGTCTTGGTCCTGCACTGTGTCCACTCCTCTCTCCAGAGCACTGAGTTCACTCAGTGAGCTACCTTTTTGAGTCCATTTGCCCAACCTGTTTTGCTTTCCTAAGTTAGCAGTAACTCTGAAGGTGCCAGCCAGCTCTTTTGTTCTGTGTATTCTGTACAGAGTTTTACTGCTCTCTCTATAGGATAACCACCTACTTGTGATTTTTGCCATGATCTGGGATATTTTAGTCCTTGCAACACTTGTGAAGTGTTTATACCTTAACTAACCTTACATCATTGCTTCTTTGCCTCAGGATATATATGTGTCTGAGCCTGTTGTCTACACTGGCAAGTAAGAGAAGTTCTGAAGAAAAAGCTGAAGATCTGACATCCACACTAGTGGCATCTACTCTGGCAGTCCAGACCAGCTTTTGTCACTGTGGATGCAGTGACAGCTGGAGTTTGAATATATTGAGTGTGTTCTGGGGGTGTAACTTGAGTTTGGTTTCCTTCAAAAAGAATCCGTTCTGCACACTCCAAGACTCTGGATGGTAAGTGGGAGCCATCAAAGGATTCCTTTCCAAAGTGAGCTGCTGATCCTAACTAGAATACTGATGCAGAGGTACCTCATGCAGATCTAGTGTGCTCTATCCATATTACTTTCCTGGGTGTAACCTGAAGTAGGCCCTAACTGAAATGCATGTAAGTGTATCAAGATCTTTTACAATTTCTAGTTACAGTTCACTGACCTAAAGGAGACCACAGAAGTATTTTAGTATTTGGTTCTGTAAATATGAATTTATGTAAATATGAATTTGAATATGAATGCTTGAAGTATTTAAAAAGGGAGTATGTTTGTTTTTGTAATAAGCTTTCTAGGTCTGTTTTATAATCTTCAAAATATTTTAGTGATTTCTATGGTTATCACATTTATGGGATTAATTGTTGGAAATTGCTGTCAAGTTTCTGACTAGCGTAAATTTGTTTGTATAAATATCAAATTTATGTGGAGGTACTCTGTTTTGCCTGTAAAGTTTTCTGTGTCTCTGTTAACTGCAACAAGGAACTGCCTTCCTTGATAGGTCCTCTTTCTGGATACATTTCATTGAAGAACAGTTTGTACTGGACAAATGGGAATTTTCAGCAGCTGTAGGTTTTTTTTAAAGCTGATAGGAGGAGATGTTATTTATAACTCCCTGTAGCAGCTCCTCTTTAATGCATGATAATCTGCTGTGACTTTACAATGAGCGCAGCAACGTGTGGTCTCCTGCTCTCCTTCAGTAACCGACAGAATATTTTCCAGATGAAGGATATTTTATTCACCAGGCTGCATGTAAATTTCCTGAAGGATGAAAAAAGCATTTCTTTATGTTATCCTTATAAATTTAAAATTATGTTTTCCCATGTCGCTTTCTTAGGAACATGAAGCAAGTAAACCTAGATTTTCTTATACCCTTCCATGAAATAGTAATTTGCTGTACAGTGGGGAAATAGTAAAGTAGCAGGCATTATAAAGCATTAAATTCCAAAATTTGGGAAAACAGTTCAGGGGCTAGAAGAATATCAGTAATTTTCCAGTTTTCCACAGAAGGTGGCAGCATTCTGAAGCACTGATGTTAGTGTGAACTTGCTAGCAAATGCCGGTGTTGAAAGAACACAAACTTTACAGAAATTTACTCTCCATGGAAGTTGTGGTGAATATAAACCAGAGTGCTTGGGTATGAATTGTTGTTGAACTCGGGAACCTGGGGAGGGAGGAGAAACCACATTCACATAGGTGGAGTATATGAGTAAAACAGATTTAACCCCAAAAGGATTCTTTGTTAATTTAGCCACGTTTATTTACCACTGCAGTAATACTGCTGGAGTGCCTCTTGTCTGCAGGTAAGTGAAAAATCACTTGCTTCTAGGTTATGCCTTTTTCACGGAATAATTCAGCTGATAATGGATCACTGCACTAATTGCAGAGAATGTCCTGTTGGGCTACAGCTTTGGGAGATGACTGTCACCAGAGAGGGGAAGCTTCTATTATTTTCTCCACTTCCTTTGCCCACTCCCAGCAGTGTTCTCCAACTCCTTACCGTGCCAGCCTCCATCTAGTACCTGAGGGACCCGCATAGGCAAGCAAATTTAACCTCCTGAGCTAGCAATAGAAAAAAACCCAGTGGAAAAAGTGAATCATATTCTACCACAGTAAGAAAGGCTGAAGACCGTATGCCTGGAATCAGGATAAGAGAAGACAGGGGAGGAGGAAGCGCAAGTCTTCCCCTTTTGGCATGAGGGAGCTGTTAACATCGACAGCTGCTTGTGAAACCGCAGCCTTAGAGCGGTCTGCATAGTTACAGGCTTGAGCTCTTCATCGCAGGATCCCAGCGTCCTGCCAGCTCACAGATCTTACAGCCCCCTTTGACATGCAAACACACTCCCAGCCTGCCCTGCTGTTTATCAGACATCTCATCTGACCAAGGAAGTGGGGACAGACAACCAAAAGGCAGGAGCTGCTTAACCTTTCACCGGTAGTTAACCTTGCAAGCACCATCGCGCCTCAGAACGCCTCAGACAGGTGAGGTGAGGCCACACGGGAAGTAATTTAAACCAGTGGCTTTCTAATCACTACATATACAGAACACTTAAGGAACTGGAGGAGCGGCTGGGATAGCACAGGCCTCCCATCTTCCTCCAGCAGATTCAAAAAGTCCCTGTATCCTAAGAAGAAGGGAGAAACTGATTTGTGCATCTCCAATAGAAGGAATAAGACAGGAAAATTGGATTCTTCAGAGGAAGAGATGTTTGCCAATGAAGAACCACTGTATGCTTGCAGATTTTTCTTTTCCTTCTGTTGGAATGAAAATTAAACAACAGCAACAACCCAAACCCAAAAAGTGGCTGAGATATTCCACAGCAGATAGGCGGCAGCAGGAGTTACAGGGGGGGACCCTGCATGTATGCTGGAGGTCAGTGGCAAGGCCCCAGGGTGAGTCTCTTGGGCTTTTTTATACCTTCCTCTTATTCATAACCTTGAGCATTCCAAGGTTCTTTTTGACCAGCTGGCATGCTGGGATGAGAATCCCAATAAATGGCACAGGTTGAAGTCTGCCCATGTGTTACAGCAACTGGATGACTCAGGGAACAAATGTTTCTTTTTTTTTTCCTCAGGGTGATGATTCACTGAGCTGAAGCAACCCGGGGAGATGCAGAGTGCAGGGCTAAAACTCTTCTTCCTGGCAGATGTGAATCACTGGCATGAGCCAGGTAGCTACAGGAGTTGGAGGTGAAAAATGCAGGTCCCCTCCGAAATTCCTGTACAGATGGCACATGGGACAACATGGATTGCAGAATGCCCTGTCTGTCTGGAGTTAGAGAGCTTTACAGGGCAATTAGTTGAAAAAGCAGGGGGCCATGTTCGAAACAGGGGGCAGAATCTGAGTAGTTGTTTTTGTTTTAGTGTTTTTCCTTTTGCAGGGAGGTGGGAAAAAAATTGGGCCGGGACTTGTCCGCTTTGCTTGCATGCTGCATGTGTTGTTTGGTTTTGTTGGTTTTTTTTCAGGGGAAGAGGGGAGCAGGAATAAAAAGGACTGCAGATAGTTACATCTGGAGGGGAAGTTGGTGCAGTTGGCTTACAGAGATTTGGGTCTGGGACAGAGAGTGAATATATGTGTGAGCCGTACACAGGGGTTCCAACCATTCCAGAAAAAGGGGAGGAGGCTGTTGTCTGAAACATTTGGGAACTGCTGAGGTAAAGTAAGCTGCTCCATTCTCTTGATTTGAAGGGCTCAAACAGTTGACTGTTGGATCTCAGATGGAAATTGCAATTTGCAGCATGGAGAAAGTAAGGAGAAGCTTCCTGAACCAATCTGGGGAGTAATTTTTGAATGTGGAGCCCTATTCCAATCTCTGTAATGGTGAGCCTAGGCCTTGGGGTGTCTGCACTCTGCAGCAGTCAGCAATTTGGTGTGACACTCAGTGCCACATTGATGGGACCGTGTTGACTAGCCTGGAGTCGCTGCTGCTTTACTGGCATTTTCTTGACACCAACTCCTGTGGAGTTGTAGACTGTCATCCGCAGCCCTTGCTGCTAAGTATTTTAAATGGTACTGTTATGTGCATTGGTTTCTAAAAAGAGCATAAATTCTTCTGTTCAGTGTGAAATGTGACACCATGGATTAGTTTCTCTGTATTCAAAGAACCATGTTTGCCTATTGGAATTTTTCAGGTTTTTTATGTTTTGTTTGGTTTGGGGGTTAGTTAGTTTGTTTGTTTTTTCAGGAGTGGACATAATAAATTACACCTTAAAGTCTTGGGTTTTATGATCTGGTGCTAAGACAGCTGAGGCCACAAATGGCTCTTGGGTGACTGTAGGCTTGACAAAGAACTGTACTGTGCATTGACTCCAAGGGAAAAATGAGAAGAGGTGGATGTTCTGGAGCATGTATGTGATATGTTCTGTCTTGGTCAGGAGGGTTGAATTACATCATCTCTAGAGAACCCTGCCAACTTCAGCTACTTTGGGATTCTGAATTAGGAATAAAGTTTTTTTAAGAGGTAGGTGTCTGCACTGTTTGTGGCTTGGAATTTCATTTTTGTTCTACTCCATCTTTACAGTAATGAATACATTGACAACCAACAACTTTCTCCCACCTTCAGCATTACATATCCCTGTTGATGCCTGGATACTCAGATCACGTGAAAAGCCAAATAAAGACCCTGTGAATTCACACTGTTTTGAATAGAGGGCACATTGTGGACTTTGGCTTACTTATGAAACTGTGTGTGAGGTACAAAAATGTTTATGGCACTTGTTTCTAGCTTGTCTGTACCCTGTGAGATCTGAGGTGTCCGCATTTTTTTGTTTCAGAAAATCTGACAGGGAAAGCTTGCAGATACCCATACTAAAATTTGATTGTTACCACCTTGCACATTGTGCTTTTCCGTCATGGGTATAAGGACACTGTAAATCTGGGGGGGGAGCACCAGCTTTACAGACTTTTGCTTGATGTAGCTTTAAAGATAAATGTCTCATGAAGATCTCTATAGGGATTGAACCTAAATTAAGACAGTGCAGAGAGACAGAAATTCTGGCATTAATCATATTACTTTTATTTAAATGGTAAGGAGTGATTTAATGGAAAAGGTTTTATTTTTATTAATACTTGATGCTGAATTTTGAACAGTACTGTACCTAAACAATTTTACAAACATAACACTAAATATACTGTTTATTGCTCATTGTTTTTGCATGAACATAAAACCTGGAAATGAATACAAGAATAAATAAGGCACCCTACTAATATACTATTTTTCTGTATTGTAGTAGCATGCACAAAATTTCATTTTGCTTTTGCAAGTCACTTTCCTCATTTTTCTTATTAGAGAAAAAGTAAAAGTTCATTATTTGGGCAAGTGCCTGTTTGAAAAGTCAAAATTTGAAAGCACTTTTTAATTTTCTTAATTCAACCGTCTACCTTACAAAACAGCTCTCGTATAGCATGTCCCAATTTCTTTTTCTAAAGACAAAAAGTATTTTTGTTCTTCCTTTGCTGTTACTAGGAAACATGCCTAGCAAGAGGAGTGTTCACGTACTGCTTGAGACAAAAGACCTGACTTGCTTTTTTTAGCTGCATTTTCTTCTTGTACTGACCCTGTTCAAAAGATAAAAATAAAAATGCAGAGGCATCTTTCCTGACTTCTTGTATGTGGCTGGGCCCAAATCAGTGATCAGCAAAAGATGGGAGCTCCACAGATGCTGCTAAGGGCCTGCTTTAAACTTTAGTATTCCCTAAATTAGGGCTTCCCAACAGTTTCAAAATATATTCTGTCCAACTGTCCTTTCTCCTCAAAGGCCCACACTGGCTGTCACTCTCTCAGGGCTCAGGAGAACAGTGATTTCAGTGATTTGACAGACAACATATTGCCAAAATGGTGACAAATGATAAATAAACAAACCAGAGGCACAACTCTGACCTCCATCCCAACTTCCTTGAAACAGTTTGTTCTATTCTTTTCAGAAATGGTATGAAACAATGGCAGAGACAAAAGGGTTGATTTTGTTTTTCTTTTTTAATGTAAAGCAGATTATATAATCATTTCCTGATGCTCTAATATTTATTCTTTAAAACTGAAATGTTCTTGCAAGGTAATATAAACATAGCAGGTTCAATCACCGAGTTTACCAGTTATATGAAATATGTGTTACTTAGGTGGCAACACCCAGCTTTACATAAACTCTGAAATGCAAAATGTCTTTTAATTACATAAGTTATTACAGTACTGTTTTAAAGGAATCTTTTGGTTATATGTAAACACTATAAATTAGCTCTTTAAAAAATAATCATGTAAGACAAGTATGGCATTGACATAGTTTAAGAAATAATAAACAGCCCTAAATCTGAATACTCTCAGGGCAGAACAGCAAAAGCAGGTATCAGTCTAATGCTATGGAATAACATGCTGAAATTTTGACTTACTTGAAGAATCAGTTCTTTTTATTTGATCCCTCCTTCTGTTTTCATATTTTAAGATTTTCACCATAAGTGCTCTAAGGAATGGGCCAACTGGTATATATGTGACAGGATAATATAGCTATTTTGACTGTCACCCTTCTAATAGTAAAAGCCATCTAAATAAAGTCTCCCAAATACATACTGGTTTAAATTAAAATCCTGAGGAATCATAATCTCTCTACTTGATAGTTTTGGTTAAGTGCAATTTCATGTATGCAGAATACTGTTTCATTTAAGGACATTCTTAGTAAGGCATATTAAAAATAAATATAAAAGTGACAACATAATATTTAGTTTCTTGCTACAAAATCTTAGGCAAAAATATTTTTGCATGTAGTAATGGACTTTATCCATTTGCTGGCTTACAGGAGTTAAAATTTGTGCACTAAGCTTAACTGCCCTTGTCAGAATGTGCCACTGTGCTATAATAATGGTCCAAAGCTACATGCTAAAGATTTTATTTCCATGCTCAAACACAGCTTGCACAAACTGCTTGAAGACTCTGTCCATGTAAGTGCACTTCCTTGGCCATATTCCTTCCAGAAAACCGATATGGCCTCCGCACGAAGTCAGAACCAAAGCAACGTTTGCATTTTGTTTGGCAGTTTCTACTGGTATAGCTAAAAGGGTGGGAAAAATGTTTTAAGTCCTTAACCTTCTATGAAATGCCAGCCATTGAATAATTTCTCTTTAACATTTCTCATATTATGTATGAATAAATAGGCACAACATTAATATACACTTAAATGTCTCACAGGGTTTGGAAACACAGCCATATTAAAAGCCATTTTTCTCTTCATCATTAACTCACCTTACTTGTGAGATTTTTTGGGGTTTTTTTTCCTGGCTGCTATAAAAATTTCAGCTTCATCTGCCTTTCACTCACACTGATGGAACAGCACCCATGTTAATGCACACTTAGGATTTGCTATAAATAGTGTAACTAAAAGGACAATCAGCCCTCTAATTTTCAACTGTTATTGCAATATTCAACTTTAGAAAAGCTGAGGAATTGGGACCTCAGTTGCACTTGTATGAGACTCCAAGCACAGAACCTTTAATGTTAGGGTAAGATTTGGTCTGTAAGATATCCCATCAGCTAATATAAAAGATTATTATTATATCTGATCTGCCATATGTTTAGAGCACACCATGCAAACACACTGGGGGACGGTTCTTGCCCTGAGGAGCCCATAATCTAAGACACAAGGTAAACTGGGAAAGAGGAAGGGGCAAACAACTGTACAAAGAGACAGAAAGCTGCTCCGTGCCACCCAGATTAGTGGTTCTCTACTGAATAGTGAGTGACTGCTAGAAATTATTTTAGAATGTAGACTATTAGACTGGATAGTACTAGGATTTTTCCTTTGCTGGGTTAGTTTTCCTGATCTCATTAGCACCCTAATCCAGTTCCCCGTATTACTGCCATGCATCTGAATAGTGGCAGCCACAGTCCGATGGAGCCTTCAGTGAGGTGGCCATTTCAGCAGTGGCCTACAATTAGCTTAAAGTCATCAGTGAATGACACCTGAGATATGCACTGATCTGGAAATGTGTGGGAGGGAGGCTTCAGTGCCTCCTCTTTTGACTCTGCATAGATGTTTGGCTTAATAAATTTCACCACCTGGGCAGTTCCCTTTGTGGAGGAAAATTGAGGTCAGCTAGCACAGACTGACACCAGAGAAAGCGTATGACTTAAAAAAGGGTACTTGGTGCAATGGGATGACTCTGTTGTCATCCAGACTGGTTGACACAGCAGTGGAGCTTTATATCACGACTGCAAACACCACAGATCCATAAAAATGAAGTTATTTAAGCAAATTCCTCCAGAGTTTTAGGTATGCTAAGTAGACATCAGAATGAGCAGAAATCTCAGCACATTTCAGTAGAGAATGCATTTCAAAGTTACAGTTTTCAAGAAAGAAGCTTTATGAAACAGAAAAAAAAATCATACAGATTTTTGATTATTCAGGATTGACAGAACAAGCAACAGCAAAAGAAAAATGCTTTGTCCAAAGAAGGGAGTAGCAGCAGTTTCACTGTGTCTAAAAAAGGTTATGACAAGAAAATGAAGCTGATTTTAAGTCATATACTGCTCAACTAAAAATGCCTTTTCACTACAACACTAAGCAGCAAGTCCTTCACAAGATTTATATTATTTCCTCATTTACTTTAAATTATTTTTGAATCAGATTCAATTTGGGGGATGTTCAGTTGTTCACATCCCTTTCTGACTGCACTTCTTTCAGACACCTTCCACTAATTCCTTTTTTCTAGGAGTCTGTTTTCTCTTTAACCCTTTATATGTTTGCTATCTTAAAAGGTCATTATCCTTGAATAGTCCCTATCTCTGTATATTACTACCTTCTTCATAGATGTGCTCCTTACTTTCATTTGGGCTGGCAAACTCATAGCTGTGTTTGCCAGCTTGAGATACCAGTTTGCCTTCATTTTCAGCAACTAGAGTAAGAGCACAGAGTAGCCCTTTGCTTGGCCAAAAAAAGGACCCCCAGCCAGAGTAAGTCACAGGAGAACTTGAGTGCAGTGACTGTAGCGAACAGCTGTGTAGCTTAAAATAGACCAGGGCAGAAGCACTGGACCTGTGGAGCCAGGGGAGCAGTCTGTGCCTCAGAGGTCCCTACCAGCAGTGCCTGGAACGACACGCTGGGTTCCACTCCAGGGCCTCAGCACGGATGCAGAACCAACTGCCTGCAGAGCCGGGTTAGTGTCTGTTTTAGGTGTTACAAGCTCCCTGCCCATAACATGACGTACCTGACTGTGCGCTGGGGGAGCACAGACTGAGCTCCAGGGAACAATGGGGGCTCCCTTGCCAAATATGTGAGGTTCTCTGCTACTCAGTGCTATCCATTTCTTCCATTCTTGCCCTCCTTTCAAAGCTGCAGGCATCTAAGTAGTTTGTAGATTTCGGCATTTACTAAGTGATTCTGATTCTTTACTAGGAGGAAGAAACTGCTCCTTACTGTTTCTACAAGAAGTCCTTGGCTTTTCCTTTGTTGAGTTGGAAAACTGAAAATACTGTATGCAGGATCTGGGCCTTTTAAAGCAGTACTGAGGCCAGACTAAAAAGTCAACGATGTAAATGCCTAGACTGGGGAATGGCACATGCTGAGAACATGAGATGCAAAAAACAATGTGTTATTTCTTGCAATCCAACACATGCATCATTTTCAGACTCAGCACGCGCTTGTCTGGAGTTTTGCCTGGGTTAATCTGCTCAGCAATCTCTGATCTGTCTCTCTTGGATTCTGTGGAGGAACACATTGCCATGTACAAAGAGAGTGGCTGCGATTCATGTCAGCCTCTGCCGACTGCATAGAAATTTGCCACTTATCTGTACCAAGCCATCTGCTCTTCCCTCCAGTAGCCTGTGTTCCATGTTAAACAGAATCCCAAGAGAAGTGGGGATCAGACACAAACCTCATGCCTGCTTCAGCTAGTGAATCACACTTTCCACACCCGTTCTGGAGATGTCTTCCTGGTCACTGAGGGGACTAATAAATAGGCTTCTGTGCAAGGGTATGGGAAGGAATATGTGAGGAGAGATTTGACCTCCAAGTATCAGAAATAGGCATGAGAACTCCATCAGTCCTAATGGATTCAGGATCAGCTGCTAACTGACCTGAACATACCTCTCCACTAGCTAAAACATGCAAAAACAGGACAGTCATTCAATGTGGCAGACTAGTGTCAATGTGTAGGGAGAATGTCCTTTACTGATAAGAAACTGCTGTACTGGAGCATTAAAAGGGAGGTCATAATAAATGTCTCCTCTACTGTGCCAGCCCAGCTGAGGGAGCCCTTACAGGCCAATCTCACCATGACCTCGGCATGCCTGTCATTAAGAGGTTGCCAGTGTAATCACAGCTCCCAAATCAGTTTGCTGGTGGTCATTCATTCCCAAACTGGTTGGCAATACTGTAGTGGATGCCATGTGCTGCCTGTCCCCACACAGCTACAGTGGCTCTTTCCTAGAAGCCTATTAGTCCTGCAGTAGGATGCTGATTATTTTCCAGGCCTGGTAAAGTGCAAGCGACATGCAGGTATTCACAAATATCATTTTCCCCATCCTGAAATTCCCTCTATTTGTCCATGTAACTCCTTCCCAGCAGTTTCTTGCTCTGGAGGTTCTTGGAAGAGAATTGAGTATATTGTATTGCTCCTCAGTGCCAAAATGTAAATGATACTTGGCAGTGGTGTGGTATTTTTCTCAAGGCTGTTCCTAGGGACTGTTAGCCATCCAATAAATAAAACCACAATGCAACAGAGGAAATTTTACACTGTAAAGGGCAGATGAATGGAGCACTGGATGTATACATTCTAGGAGATAGGATGGCATGCCAAAAGGTACCACTGTTCATTTTTGTCCACATATAACCTTGTACTTAAGTTTCTTTTGGCCAAAGTCCGTACTGTTTGATCTTGCTGTTTGATCCAGCAAGCACAGACCTGTGATTTGTGATCACAAAACCACAACATAAATACTTGTATGCAGAATTACTTCATTCAAAACAAATTTGTTGTACATTCTTTGCCAAAAGAAGTTATTATTTTCTTAATGAACAAAAGAAAAACATATTTGTCACTGCTGTCAAACATTCCATTTTTTGCTTGATTTCTCTCTGTTCCTTATACTTTTAACCTAATTGTATCTGTCTGGCCATTCTTTGGCCACTTGGTCTCTCCTGACAACTTCATTCAACTGTGCTCTTTTACATAAAAGGATGTAAAGTAACACCTAAGAGCAATTACTCCAAGTTTGGATTCAGGGGGACAAAAAATGCTTCAGAGAGTTCAATAAAATATATGTAACTGAGCTTCAGAGATGCACTTATTTGTCACAGTGGATCAGGAGGGAGCTGGCATGTTTCCTACCTCCAAGGGCAGGCTTCCAGCTCAGGCACAATGCTCCTCAGCAGCAATTAGGTAAGCATTAGTATAGTGAAGTTTAAGTCAGATACCTAATACACTGCTTAAAGTCTCTTCAGATGAAAAATTAAATGTGACAGTGATAATGAAGGCTATCACTCCATCTTCCTGATTTATTTTTCACATTTACAAAATCCAAGGGCTTGACTTGGCTTTATTACATATTTCCTGAAGCAGTGGCTTGTTTAAATCAGTTATGGTGAGAGAAGTGTCATGCAATGAAGAAAGCATTTGTTTTCATTAGTCAGTATTATGCAATATGAGAATTGCATTCCAGAGTTAAACTATAGGTACATCAGCCGCCAAGCTCTGTGAACTTTAAACAGCAACATTAAGGAAGGACTGCAAATTGGTTGCTTCTTCATAATACTGGATTGAGATCAAATGGCACATTTTCACACTATATTTAAAAATAACTGCTGGGAAGTACAAAGTGTACCAAAAAGCACAGGAGAAGAAATGATCAGGTAGTTACAAGGCAGCATCTGCACTTTTCAAGGGAAGTGTCTCTTTAGGTCCACATTATGTAATGACAAAGCAGACTTGGTTTTGTATCCCTCAAGCTCTGTTACTGGAAGATAGATGTCCCTGGCTTTATGGAAACTTTTAAACACAAAGGAATTCTGGCACAGCTTTCTCCCTGATGTGTTTTCTAGGCTGTTTTCCCAGCTCTTGGAAACTACAGCTATCTACAACAGAATTGGAAGGTAGCTTAAAAGCCGGTAGGTATTACTGAGAGAGATGAGGCATGAAATAACCAGTCCCCAAAGTGAATAAAAGGCTGGGGTTTAGATAAGTATGAATTTTGTGGCTTTGAATCCATGATACAGTTGTGAGTGGAAACTGCCTGTGGTTGCCACAGACTTCTATGTGTCCACACATAGAAGTTTGTGAGAAAAAAAAAAAGCCAGTTGCCAGAATAAAGTCACCTCCAAGAGGAAGACCAGCCTTTTATGTTTGCTAACATAAAACAGCTCACAGAAGATGTAAAGATGTCAAGATGAGTGAACTCCAGTAACTAATGGCAGCAGACATAAATCCCAGGCTGCCAATCGGGGTGCTCTGTGTCCCCTGCCAGCACGATTCCCACTGAGGGTGCACCGCACAAATGGAAAAGGAGCCAAAGATAGACAGATACAACAGAGTTGTACTACTAGCTGGAAATCGACATTGTCCTGGTGGTCCTTTCTGAGGTAAACTTGTCTGCACAAGTACAAGAGTTTACAGCTAACAGTATTAACTCTGAACAAGGAATAAACTAATGCCTAACCACCCAAATGTCTTCATGGAGAAAGACTGGTTACAGTCAGTTTTAAGAGAAGATGGGCAGTCATTATAATATACTCTTATCACTCCTTGTTTCAGAAGTACTCGTGTTCTACCTCGCCCCCCTCTACACTTAAAGACTTCTAAGGCATCCTCACAATAGCTTAGATAACCTAATTTTACACAAACAACCACCCCACTTTTTACCAAGACTTGTGTTACTTTTACAAAACAGCTTCAAGGACTGAGAGATCTACTGCAGCTGTACTCTAGGGGACTCAGTCTTTGAGTACTCAAACTACACATCACACAACTGCTGAGACTGTAAGAGACCTCTTGAGACCATGTAGTCCAACCCCCTTCTAATCCAGGGTTACCAACAGCAGGTTTTCCAGGGCTGTATCCAGTAAGGTTGTGAGTATCTCAGTAGATAGAGACAACCTATGCCAGCATTTGACCACTTTCACAGTAAAAAAGCAAAGTGTTTTCTTGTATTCAGATTGAATGTCATAGGGTCAGATCAATAGCTGGCTCTTGAGAGCTAGAAATAAAAAGAGGATGGAGTATCTGCACTAGCTTTCATCTAGGTAACAAATGTCCCAGTCCCAAATGGGCTGGGAAAGGCTAACAAATCTTTCAGGGACTGAGGCACACTGACTAGTTTACTGCTGTTGTTTACCTATGCTAAATAGGTAGACCCTGCCAGAGCTATTACTTAACTTTAGACAGAAACCACAAATTAAGCTAGTGCTAAACAAAGAGATAAAGCCATTGTTCCCTCTCTCAGATACTCTGTGGAAGAAACATGGCACAGCAGATGACCACCCGAGAGTACTAGGGGGAGAGTCATCTCCAGGGTCCTAAGACCCATAAAAATTACCTTTGGAATCACTAGCCAGATTTTATATTTGAACATAGATTTTAGGGTCACAGCCCAGCCATTCTCATTTTCAGGCCATTATAAGCTTATAAGAAAACAAGCAACTGTCTGATTTCAAGGAAAAAAAATCCCACAGAGGTTAATAAATACAAAGAGACTAACTCTGTTTCAGAAAGCCTTTGAACTGCAAATTTTTTAAAGGTGCTTACAGTATTCTGCTATAATATTGCTATATTTACTCAGACCTTATTTTTTTTTTAAGCCTCTGTTTTGGCCAGTGTAAGAGATAGGTAGTTTGGCTAATGTAGAGTCACCTTCTCCCCCTCATATTAGGTGTCTGTCACCTCTTTATATTGTTCATGCAAAGCATGGGTGCTTTTTGTTCTAGAGAAGAAGAAATCAGACTGCACTGTACTGGAGTGGCCTTTTCATATGACATATGTCTCTAACTGATCTTCGAAGTATAAATAGTAATGTGTGTGTGTTTCTGTATGTGTTGTACATCTGCACATAGATAAACAGTACACACACAGAGTCTCTTCCAGTACTTTAATTTCTGCTTGTTGTTCTGATCTGTTAAACTGCTCACTTCAGTTTTATGACTCATTCTGCAAGAGTCTCACTTCACTTGTAGTGGCAGAAGAAAACTTCCCTGAAATAAATCAGTTGTATAAACTACATTTTTAAAGGTGTCAGGTGCTCATTGCTGATGACTGCTGCCTCAACCAACTAGTTCATTTTAGTGGTTTTCCTCTACAGTAGCTTTTGTTCACCTTCTCAGAAGCTATAACCAATACGCACACCACAGGAACAAGCATGTATTTTCAGATTAGTTAGCAGCAGGGTTTTGAGTTTTCAGCCTGTTACTTAGCTGATACTGATGTTTCTTATTAATTTCAACATGCCTCCTTTTAGGAGCTCACCTTGTGTGTCTCTCTTCCCTTACCCTAGATTTTAGTCTACATGATTAGATGTAACTAATCTAACTTAGTTGGGTTTTTTGACTTTTAATTTACAGACTCTGGAGGTTGTACTGAGATCAGCAGATGAGGATTTCATGTCATCTCAAACATAAGCAACTCGCAGATGTTCTTTGTAGGAACTTAAAAAATGGCAATAAAACCCCCACTTGTTTCCAGTTCGAATTCTGAATATCTACATCCAGACATCAGAATCCAAGTTCCTTTTTTATGGGTTCTCTTCATACTTGGTGAACAGGAACAGGTGCTTCTGAGAGGGAATTACATCTGGTATCTTCCTAACAGGGAGATAACTCACGTCCTAAATGTGCCTGTTTCTTTCTTTTGACTGTAAAGACTCCAATAATGCCTAATGAGGCTATCCCATATACTTCTGCATTCTGTACTAATCAAGTCTCTCCACCATCATCTGTTTTATTTGTGTTTAAATTTAACTGCAAGACTGAGTCCTCCATGAAAGTTTTGATTCTATGTACAAGTAACATCTAAGTACACTTCTACACATAGGTCTAACTTTATTCTCAAACCTATGTAGTTTGTCTTAACGACTGCATATACAGATAAATATATTTTTAAAAGCTTAAACTTACCATGAGCTGGTGAGAAAACATCATCCACAGAGTTTAGACATAACACTGGAATTCCTACTGACTTCAGTTTGCGACATGGGCTAGCATCTTCATAGTAATCATCAATGGAACGGTAGCCAAACATGACTGAAGTGAACTGTTTATCAAATTCTCTAACAGTTCTAGCCTGAAGCACAGAATTCAAATACGGAACTATGTCAGCATTTGGAAAACAGCATCCAGCTCAAACAGAAGTAACATTTTCACATACCTTCATCACAAGATCCATATCAAATAATTTCTCCAACATTTGTCGATGCCTAAAAAGAAGGATAGAAAAATTGGAGGGCTTCTTTTTTTGTTATGTAAACATAAAATTGTATACATTTATAGAAGCAACTAATATCCTTGTTTTTAATTTTTTGTCATGTAAAAAATCCGTCTGGAATCCAGGAGCAAAATAATTGTTTATCCATATGTAGGCACATCCACCAACATGGCAAAAATCTGCATAAGCCATGAGAAAGATGCCAAAATAAGAGAACTTAATATTTGCAAATACAAAATACACCCTGGTTTTATAAAGCAAATGATGAACTAGGCCTTTCTGTGCTTTTGCAGTCGACACTGACTTAAAACAATTATTATATATGCAAATCTATTCAAAGTAGATATGTTAATTTGTAGAGTTAAATTACGTTAATTATTAAGAAGTTAATATGTGGAAATCTAAAAATCTTAAAAGTTCATTTACTTCATCCATTGATACAGAAGTATATTGGGCTTGCTGCAAGTTCCTTGAGCAGCATATAAATTTAGTCACATTGATGACAAATTTTCTTGAAAAGATCCTTTTGATTTCAAAACTTACCAAATAATGCACAAAGAACAGCTAGAGTTGTTACAGCATTAATTTTGCCAGTATTTTTATACTTGCTGTTGATCTCATGTTAAAATCCTTCCACCTTGCTAAATAGTTCAGAAGGCAACTCACCTGCTGATAGAGGATTGTAGACAAGTAGTCAAGTAATAGTTGAAAAGAAGCCAGTTTAGTGGCTTCTCCAGAGATTCTACAGATTCAAAAACATTCCAACCCGCAGAGAAAATTGCAGCTGCCATTAAAGGAGTGTCTCTGCCAGTTTTGCCCAGGTAATTTAAAAGAAGCATGCTACAAATGAAACACAGAAACATAGATACTATCAAACTGTTTGCTTCAACTTAGAGGAAATGTAACAGTCAGCCCTGTTTTTGTCTGTTTTTCAATAGTTTCTGGTATAAGTCCTAAGGTTGTGCCTAGTACACGTAGAAGGTAATCACATAATCAACATATGACTCACAAAGTTTACTTTCTCTTCTCCTATCAGAGAGGGAACTGTATAGGGTGTGAGTAGGAGTGCATTAGAAATAGAGATGTACTAGTCTTACTGAAATCACTAAAGAGAGGGAAAAGTCAAATGATTCTTACTCATGGAACAAGTATTCCCAAGTGTTAGTAACTTTTACCATCTTAGAAGCTCTTGGTCTTCCTGATGTGATAAATCTGACCAGAGTGCCTAGCAAATGCAACCTGCCCCTGGTACACCTGCCTCACTATGAAAAAGTCTTTTGAGATTAAGGTAGTGCCATTACCTCACCTCACACATAGGAAAGAACATAGCTCTTCTTTAACACAAAGTACTTGAAGAATGAAGTCTTGGATAATGAATGAAACTAGAGAAACAAAATTAAGACCCAAATAAGTGGCTCAGGTCTTGTCTTTCTGACCAATTGCAACTTACGGTCTCTAGTGCTAATGTACACTTGAGTTGAAAATAGGGAGAGTTCACAAGTATCTACCCTTCAAATGTACCCTTCAAAAACTAAAACAGCAGGAAGAGAGTAAAATAAAAATACTGATGGAAAAGCTTAAAGTCTTACTTTACTGCCTGAGACCATAAAGTTTACAACAAGCATTTTAATACCGAGTCTTCAATACAAACCACTACAGTTAATTAGTAATATTAGGACAGCTCCCTGGAATGCCACACTCTGTACCTTGGATCATCTACTGTACTTCAGGAGACAGCAACCTTTAGCAAAAACATTATGAACTAGCCTTCTATCACAGAGACTTTATTCCTCTGCACTACCTACCACATCATAGGACAGCAGTCCAATAAACCAACCAGAAAGAGAGTTGCAGTAGCAGAAGATGCACTTTTCTAACAGGGTATATGTGGTAGAGAGAAGGCTTAGGAATCTTTATGTTACAAAATAAAGTCCCTGTCCACAGTAATACCTACTGAAGATAGTAGGACAGGTATTCTTTCATTTACATTTATTTATGTCTGTGAAGTGAATATCTATTTTAATTCTTAACTGGAACAAATCTGTCTTATATATATTATCTGACTATTGAGAAAATTCTGAAGAGCAATAGATGAAAAAAAACTCCTGTAAGATTAAGACAAGTGGATGATTTTTGCAGTATGTCCCTGGTGATATCTTTGCTCCTGCTTAATTTTAAACATGCAATGCTCCAATTAATTTTGAAGCATGGAAACAGTTCTCATATAGATGACTAGAGACTATTCCAGCATTCTGTACAATTAAATGTATGTTTTCTGGTTTTGGATCAGAATTTTAAAAACATACTGGGGGGGGACGGTGGAACACCTTGCCTAAAATTGCCCAGTGGTGCTGATGACATATAAGCCAGGTACACAACACAGATTCCCTGTGCCATTTTAACAGACTTTGCCAGTATTTTGTATACCGTAAGTAGGTTAAGCCAAGGACAGAAATGACACTAAGGGCTGATGTGGCCTTTTGTACCAGTCACAGAACTACCAGCTTCTACCACACCTTCAGCCCTTCATTATTGCCATGCACAGGGAACTGTAGCCATCCCAGCATCAACTGCCACAGCAAGGCACAAGCAGACCAAATTTCTAGAGAGCACTGAGGTCAATATTTTGATATACACTCAAGGACCTAAATAGGAAAAATATTCTATGGATCTGCTATTCAAATGTAAGGAAGAACTGGTCAGGTAGAGAAGATGCAGAACAGTCTTGGCCACTGAGATTATTTGATGGTGGATTTTTAGGTGAAAAATAAATGGGTAAGATAAGCAGCAGAATTACAAGAGAGAGTTTGCTTTCATTTGCTCAGGGATCTGGTTGGCAAGATGTCACATTAGTTGGTCCTGATGAGCAAAGGAGACTTTAAGGATAAGCAAACATAAAGTGAAAGTGATACATTCTGATATGCAGGAAGTTAAGCAAGAATGGCAGAAGATCACACGGAGGAAAAAATGCCTTCTGTCAAATCTCAAGGAGGAAGTATCGAGTGGTGAAAGGTGGAAGAGGGGTGGTCTGCCTGAGGGAAAAAGTCATTGCCCCAGCATGCAGAGATGCAGTTAGGAAAACTGAAGTTCAGCAAGTTGGAACAAGCAAAAGGTGTGGAAGATAACAAGAGAAAAGTTTCTGCAGCAAGAAAGCTTCTGTAAATCTCTTGGTACAAGAAAAAAAAAAAAAAAANACAAACAACATCCTCCAAACAAACAACATTCTCTTCTTTCTCCTCATCAGTGAAGCCAGTCATCTCTTTCATAGAATGCAATCAGATCACCTGGGCATGTTTTGACCTTGAGGAAAACAGGCACCATTATTCCCCATATGTCTGGAAATGGCTCCCAGAGGATCTTCCCAAAGAACTGAAGTTAAGCTGACCAGCCTTTTTCCCTCCTGGGACCACTATTCAACAGAACAGGGAACTTAATGACTAAAGATTTGCAAAAAAGCAGAGAATACCAGTCTTGAACAAATAAGTATTTATCTCAAAGCTCCTGCAAGTCATTGAAAGATTAACGTCAATATATAGTAATATATTTTAATATCAATATATATAGGCTGTATCTGCCCATCCCCCACAAAATTTATCAGAGAAAAGGGAAGTCTCAGGAAGTTACCACTGTGTCTGCAGTATTCCTAAGGAAAACTCTCATCTGCTGCGACTTTTGTTAAAGAGGCTGCTGGAATATTTCTGCTATCTTCTAGCAGTGATTTTTTTTTCCCTGAGAAACTGTGCTATCATTGTCTGTTCTCGCTGTGCTTTCTGGAGAGAAGCCAGGACACAGCAAGTCTTAATACCACATGCTCTACCAATCCATACTGGTTTGAACAATATTACTTCTTGCCTCTGAGCCAGGGCAGATATCCACACCTCTTCCAGCCTAACCTACCCACACACTGCAGAACACAAACAGAGTGAAGACAAATTTTATTGCCAGAGGTTGCTATGAAACATGGTGTATTAGCTCAAGATCCTATTTTATATCCCTCTGTTCCAAAGACAGCCTCCATAATTTTCAAAGACTGTATTGCCTACCTGTTTGGCTGTCAATCTGTCTGTCACTGTTTCCTGTCTTTCTCCACTCCTCTCACCCCAGTATTTAAATGTCAGCCAATATCAACCTTCCCTGACACAGAGGTAAAAGCCTCAAAGATATGAAGTTTCGAAAAGCCTTCTGCATATTAACTGTTGGAGAGAAACCCAACTTGCTTGCAGTTCAGTAAATAATGCAAGTTCCAGAGTAATAATTTACAGTCAGGCTACACCAGTCTTATGATCACAGTGAAGGTGAGACTTGTGTTACACAACCTTACCCTCCCATAGAAACACCTGCTGCCATGAACGGAGCTGAGGGGTGCAAGCTGTGCACATGATGAATAACAGCCTCTAAATCCTCTGTGTTAGCTGCACAGTAAGTCCTTGGTGTCTGTAAGGAGTCAAGAGGGAAAAAATGCTATCATAAGCTTTTGTATTATCCTTTAAGGACAAAGCAAACTGAACAGTGGATCATTATATAAGAAGATAAATTTAACATTTATTGTGAAGCTTCACTAAATGGCAAATAGAAATCCAGAGCAGTTCACAAGGAGGTGAAGGAAGGAGTTATGCTTGTTATCATTACAAAATAAAAGAGGTGACAGGTATCTTCAATATCTGCAAACTCCAGATCATTAGACAAAACATGAACAGAGAACAATGTATAAACTAGATAGAACTAGATCAGAACTAGATAGACACTGATATTTTAAAAATACACCAAGGAAATGGAAACATTATAAAGGCTGTGGTTAACAGAAAAGGAAGTTATAACAACAATTTTACTGTATTTACCCACATTCAAATGCAAAAGAAAGCATTAGATTTCAAGTTCTGTCAGCCAGCATTTGAAAACTAACCCCATATTTAGATTCTACATACAACATAACCAAATAAACAGCTAAATAAATTCCCCAGTGTGATTTACCTAATTTAGTAAAGTATTCTATCAACTAAAGCAATGGAACATATATTATCCATTCTTTAGCCATCATTGGTGTCTCTTTAAATTCTGAATTGAGACTTGGAATGACTTCTGCTGTCATCAGATTGGGTAACTCCTTGGGTAAGGTTTGGTTAACTTCTCTGCTATTGAAGGATAAGCACAACTTTTGAGCCTCCCCTGCACAGACACCTGGAACAGGCCACACAATCCAGCCTGAGGGACTATCTGGAGCAGTAAGGGGGAGACAAATCCATTTAGGCACCATAAGAATCACTGTAACGTAAGTTTTTTTCTAATGGTGTTGTCCAGATCTCATCTACAGAGAAATAAACTTCTTAACTTTAGAGTTGCTACTAACATGCTAGTGACCTGGACTTAACTACAGGACTGAACTGCCAAAATTCAGTGAAATAATAAAACTAAATATAAAAATACATAACCATGAGTTAATGCCACTTTTCTGTTGCCTGAAGCACTGATGTATTTCAAGGGTGTTTTTTCAAATTGCTTTCAGTGAAACTGCCTGGCTATTTGTGGGTGATTTTAACAACATTAAACTAATTACTTAAAAGACAATTAACAAGAATATTGAAATGTTGATGTCAAAGATTAAGAAATGGAAAGAAAAGCTAAATCTAGATAATTAAAATTGAAGACATTTTTAATTTCCATTTGAGTTGCGTTTCCATTTCTCATCCGCATGAATCACTCTTCACTGTTTTACATCCTATTAATTATAAACAGTGTGAATGTGTTTTATTTTAATTAAATTGTCAACTCTACAAGGAAAAATAAATTATTTCTGGTAACTAGGATCTAATGCATTCTAAGTGAAAGTGTACTTGATTAAAGTTTGCAAAACTAGAGATATAGCTACCATTTTAAATTCAGTTAATTCCAGACAGTTTAATGTTTAGCTATCTACGCTTTGTATGAAGATATTTTCAAAAACCATCTTAGCTCACAGTGGCTGTGGTCAATGAAATACTTGATTATTCCAGAGCAATAATTTGCAATAGCTTTCAATAATCAATGAGAACAGTGTTCTTTAAATAACTATTATTTGTTGTAAATTTGAATCTATCTTTAAAGTGAAAGAAAAAGAACTGCTTACATAACTAGTTTCTACTGTGGTATTTAACTATGCTTCAGACTCATTAGTAAGGATTTTATACTAAAATGTTGAAAGCTCTTTGCAGAAAATGTGATAATTTCAGCTGGATTGCTGCTCCACAAGAACTTATAAAGCTTAAAGGCGTAAATCCGATTACAGTAAAATACACACAATGTATCCAAACAAGGGATCTTTTCTCTAAATGATTCAGAAATTCATCAATACAGACTTTGTGTGTCACAAAACTGCTTTGTAGATCCATCTCCAAAAGTATGCAGAAAACTACTCTTAACATGACAATATTTGCATTGAAATGCTTTATCTGATTATGGGAAAACATTCTCAGCTTTTTAAAGTTTGAAACCAGGGGACTAAAAAAATGCAAAACAATACCGAGTATTATGCACATTCATTCCAGCTGCAGAATTGTCAACAGAAGGCATATGAAAAAACAAAGCTTATTCAGCAATATTTCATCATGAATTGTCTCTAGCTGCAGAAAACATTTAGCTTCAAAATTTTTTCACCTGAGGAATGGCCAGCTATTTTTAAGCAAACATGATATGTTTGTCCCAAAAAAAAGTTCTCTCTAGCTGAGTTTGTGTCATCATTGCTGAGAAAAATACGAGAACACTATTAACTTTCAGGATACAGATATCCATATAAAGCTGATTCATTAATTCACTAACATGTAGTATGGATCAATTTTAATGGCACCCCTTTTTAACCATCTCAAAAATATATTTTAAACTGGGAAAGATATTACAATAGATTATATTTGGATATGTATGTTAAATCAATGGGAGAAAATTGCAATGACTGAGTGGAGATGTGCACATTTTAATTACTGCACTATTTTTGGAAAGAAAATGTAAGGATTGTTCATTTTAATGATACAGATATTATTAGTTGAATAATTTCCTAAAATGAAATGTTCAGGAAAATTGTGAGTTGACACTCTAGGGTTTCAAAATAAAAAATGAATATTGGCACATGCTTGATCTACCAGATGGCTGAATTCTCTTCTCTGCATTTTCAACCCATGTTCTGAGTTTCTCTCATTTAAATCCAACTGTACAAACAGGCACAAATTATTTTGTAATCACCACTTATAAGTGAGAGATATTTATCTTAGAAATCATCCTTACCAAAAGCTCCTCACCAGCAATTCCTCGATTGTTAAAAACCACGCATCTAAAAATTGAGACAGTAAATTCAATTGTGCACGTTGTTAATTTCACCAAAAGAGATAACTTAAGCACACAAAAAAAAATGAAAATGCATAAAGAAAAATGAGCCACTTCTATGAATAAGTTCAGCACATAAATATTTACAGACCTACAGATCCTAGAGGCTGACCTGTGTGGAGCAAGCTTTCTACCAAAATGGAGTTCACTGAGGTCAGTGGGACTGTCAGAGCTTTGTGATTGTCAAGGTCAGATTGCAGGGTGAGAACCCCAAGGTTTAGCTGAAGGTGGTACAGACATGTCCTGCCTGCACTCTGCCATGAGCTCTGCAGGGCCCAGCCTAAAGCTGTGCTCTGAAAAAAGAATGTCAGAGATCTGCGTGTAGACATCCCTCAAAGCTACATAATTCTGTCAAATTGGAAGAAATGAGCCAAGTCAAAATGATAATGACAGCTGGATCTAAGTTGCAGGTTCTTGGGAATGTTTTTTTTTTTTTTTCATCTGGTACAGCAGAAGTTTCTGGTCTTTCTTGGTTACTGGGAGTCTCTGAATCTTCTAGCAGTATTGCCATGATTTACGAATCCATACTTCCTAAATATTACTTTTCTATTACTCTTCTACCATCTCACTGAAATAGTTTTATTAAATAATATACATAGTTAGATGGGTTAAAGGCATGAAAGAATACTTATTTTGGTATTTTTCTCAAATGTTGCTATTTAAAAAAAATTATAGCATTCTCTGGAAATCTGACCTAAAGCTCTACTGTTTAATGTTCTACCTTCTTCCCTTAGGGGATGAAATGCAGATATAACTTCCAGAAATACTTTAAAAATTAATAGTAACAAGTTGTTACTATATTATATATATATAATATATATTAATAAAATTAAGAGATAGCCAAACATGTAGATAAAAGCTAATATATACATATTTGAAGAACTTACTGGAGGTCAGCACCAGAAGCCAGTCTGCAAAGACAAAATCTAATATTCCAAATACAGATCCTGGAGCAATGACAACCTATTTTAATGCAGAGCAGCAGCAATATGGTTACATAAAGAATTCCACTCATCTACTAATCTGACCAGAAGCCATAAGAATAAAACTAAATTACACAGTGACAATGAAGAGGTTAGCAGACACCCTCAAACACCACCAGTAAGAGTGGGGTAGCTCTCCTTCCTGCATCCAGGAATTTGAGGCTGCTGAATCAAGCAATTTTGGCATTCAGAAGCTGACCTCCTCCAAGGCCTACTGCCAGCAACCCATGCACACAAGTCTTGGAGCTGAATACAAACCCTTTCTAGATAGTGTAAAGGTTAACACCTAATATAATAACTTAAGAAGCAGCAGCAAAGCCCTATGCAGACTTAGCTGGCTTTCACTGCAAACTCTGGGGCACATCTGTAGATATTAAAACAGCCCTTCCAAATGTACTGCCTGTTATATAATTCCACTGTGATTATTATTACTAGTAACACTTTCTTACATAAACTACTTTATTCAGATCTCATTTGCCTTAGGAAAGCATCTGATACATATACATACTGATACTGGATCCTACCAGAAGCAGCAAAAGGAATAGCAATGAAAAACAACAGTACCTATATCCCAGTGTTTCACTTTGATGGATCATATGAAGAATGTAGGATTCCTTGCTTGTTCCGGTCAGGCCAGGCAATAACAGGACAGTGGGTCTTGTGCTGGCATCAGGATAATATGAGCTGTCATTATTATCAAACCAATCCAATGAAATCTGTCCTCCATCTGCTGTTTTAATGAGCTCACTGAAAGGTACATTTTAAGACAACACTGATTAGATTGCAAAATAAATATACGCTTGCAGTTTACATATTACAAGGTAGGATTCTGCATTTTTTATTATGTTTTAATCTTTAAAGTGCCACCTGACTAGGTATGTCTGCATTCAGAAAGAGTTACATCTAGAGCTGACCAGAGTTAGAACAGTCAATTTGCGGAGTAATTCCCGTTCAGTAAATGAAGACGTGGCCTTTCATAAATTGCTGCTGATGCACTGGAAGCTTGTAACCAATGTGATTTTTGGCACTGCTTTGTGTTTTATCCAGGCATTTTTGTGTACTGCAGATTTCCTTTGAATCATCAGAGAATCTTTTGATAGCATGCTGGTTAATGTGATAAACATTTACTGCATTTATTCTCCTCTTCATCCAAAGAAGCAGAGTATATAATGGATTGCTATGTTTTAAACATGCAGAACACAGACACACACTACTGCATCTTTCACCCCATATCACCACAAACTGCGCTAGAATGCACTCTTATAGCATATATCTTAATAATGTAACTAATACTGTAGTATCTCAAGAAGCTATGCATGCATTAAACAATGACAAAAAAGTTTCATTCTTTTTTTAGAAACATACAAATCTTCCCACTTCCTGGAAATTTTGAACAGTTAAAGTGCTACTTTACTTTCATAATTTAGAAAAGCAGTTATCCAAATGGAGAAGAGATAGCCAAACATACATAAAAGCTAATATATCCATATTTGAATGGTTCAAGGGAGTTGGTGTGGAAACTACCAAAATGT
Source organism: Cisticola juncidis (assembly GCA_013400215.1). Classification (NCBI taxonomy): domain Eukaryota; kingdom Metazoa; phylum Chordata; class Aves; order Passeriformes; family Cisticolidae; genus Cisticola; species Cisticola juncidis. The sequence continues at coordinate 1,842,993 of VXBR01008235.1, forward strand.
AAGCCTACCTTGCATTTGATTTTTCTTTTGAGATTCTTGGTAGTGACTACTGAAGATTTTAAAGGTGACCAGCCTTGTCAGACTCATTAGCTCAGCTTTGCCCTTTTTCAATAATGGGAAGTAGATGCAACGCTACTGAGTACTGCCAGCACAGTCTAAAATGGTGCTAAATAAGCACTGCCCCATGGAACTATGTTTCTTCTCTCAAAACCCTTGAAATAAAAGTGTACAAGAAGGACTAGAAAAAGTGGACATGGCCATACACTGAAATGTTTCCTAGTTACTAAAACTAAGGGAAACTGCTAAATGCTAAATCTATTCTACCGTGCAAGCAGAGCTGAAACAACTTGTGTTGCATCCAGGTTCCGGCGCATAAAAGTCCTTCTCCTTAGGTCTTGTGCCAAATGCCTCATTTGCCAGACTAAGTCTCATTTCTGTGTGAAAGAGATCAGCTGAGGACAAAAAAATAAATATAAGGGATTTTTTCCCTCTTAGAATTTAGGCATGGAAGAACACACATAAACTCCACAGGTAAAAGTTACTCTGAAAATCTCAGAAGTTCTGTATATTCAAAACAAGGCTGAATGTGGCCGTGCTATGGTTAAGGTACAACATGTTGATTTAATGGACACATAGAGTGACTCCATGACCCTTGCACAATTGTGGCATTTGAACACCAGAATATTTGGGAAGCCAGTTAAGTGTGCTGCCATACAGAGGGGCCTCAACAAGCTGCAGAAATGGGTTGACAGGAACTTCACGAAGTTCAGTGAGAGGAAGTGCAAAGTCTGGGGCCTGGGAAGGAACAACGCCATGTACCAATAGAGGGTGCCCATCTGGCAAAGCTTGGCAGAAAAGGACCCGAGGGTCCTCCTGGTGGACACCATGAACATGAGCCAGTAGTGAGCCCTTGCAGAAAAGATGGCCAAAAGTCTGGAGGCTGTGGAGGCTTAGGAGGAATATAGCCAACAGATTGAGGGAGATGATCCTCCCCACTATGCAGCCACACCTGGAGTACTAAGTCCAGCTCTGGGCTCCCCAGTCCAAAGCAGACATGGACATACTGGAGAGAATCCAGCAAAGGGCCACAAAGATGATGAACAAACTGAAGCTTGTCTCCTGTGAAGAAAGGCTGGAACAGCTGGGACTCTCAGCCTGAAGAAGAAAAGGCTCAGGGGGAACTTAGCACTGTGTTTACGTACCTGAAGGGAGGGTGCAAAAAGGATGGAGCCAGGCTCCTTTCAGTGGTGCCCATTGACAGAACAAGAGACTATGGGCCCAACCTGAAACATGGAAGGTTCCCTCTGAATATCAGGAAACGCATTTTCAATGTGAGAGTGACCAAGCACTGGCACAATCCTTATGGAAATCCAAAAGCTATTTTGACAGGATCTGGGGCAACTGGCTCTGGGTGACCCTGCTTGACCAGGGGAAATGGACTAGGTGACCTCCAGAGGTATTTTATTACCTCATCCACTGTGTAATCCTGTGAACATATAACCACATCAGTTCCTATATTGTCACCCATATTTCATTGTTACAAAACTCTCTGAGCTAAAATAGGGCCATTTGGGAACACTGACTTTTCAAACCTACTACATATTGAACCTATGATAAAGATAGTTCCAAGTCTATGACAAAGTTGTAAAGGTGGGCATAAAGCAAAAAAACCCAAACAACAGGCACAGACTTGTGGGTTTGACAGTGGGTGTGATGTAGTCAGAGAACAGCTGGACATCAAATCAATCACTTTCCAGAATAAAAGCACTTACTTCCTGTACTGTACTTGGGGCCTAGATGTGATGAAGGGGCGCAGGAGTGTCTGTACCCGACCTTCCCAGCACCAAATCGTGGGATAGTAAGTTTCTGTCACAACAGGGCAATACTCCTCGAGAAAGCGGCAGAAACGGTCATTGCTTGCCACCAGCTGGGGTTTCTAGGAAAAGAGACTACAGTCAGACATGGGCATTCTTATAAAACAAACTAAAAAACAAATAAAGAAATAAAGCTTATTTAAATCCTCTCTCAGTGAGCTAATTTCTTTCATATAATCATTTGCAATGCTTTTACCTTTCATGGTACAGAGATAAGTAAATGAAAACCAAACAAAAAGCCAAAATGCCCAAGCAAAAAGTGAAACCCATTATGCATAATGGAGTCCTTACCTATTTCTACTAACATACTGATCTAGCTCTACTCTTACCAGCATTGTAGCTTCACTGCCAGATTAAAATCACCCTATTTCTTAGCAGGCAAGAAAGATTTTACCAAGTCTGTTTTCTTGGACCACACAAAAATGACATTTAATTCATGCATGCACTTTGACCGCAGTATCTTTTTTAACCTGGTAGGGACTTCTCCCATTTCATTCTACAGTACACAAGTGCCTCGGTTCCTCCTCTCTAATAATGCTCTGCATGCAGACAATTTGCTTACAGTTTCCATTTGTATACCAACTAACGTGGAAAAGCCCTTGTATAACAAACATCTCAGGTTTTAGCAACCATATTTCTCATACGGTCTGTCACAATGACCCCCCAACATGCAAGTATTAACAGGACAATAACATGCTTTGAGGAAAACCATTCCACATAAACAGCTGTAATGGCACATCCTCCCTTCGTTTTTTTCCCTCTGACCAAAATCAAGTACCCTCTTCTCTATGAAGAGGAAGGCTATGTTCCCAGAGGTTCTCTGAAGGACTGTGCCAACACTCAGGTTCTCACGGGTCAAACCCCTTTTGATATGCGTATTTTCAGTTGATTACGCATTCAACGAGGCGCTCTCATCACGGGGCCACTTCAGATCTCATCAGGCTCACCGTATCCAAGTAATTTGCGATTGCCTAATTTATCTGTAAAGCTACTGCTGATGAGGAGATGCCCAAGAGTGCTCCAGCCCCCAAAACGCTGCCTTGGTGCCTCCCGAGGTACTTAGGATGGTACCGACAGGGACACAAGGGCAGCAAAACTACTTTATTACCTGCCCTGCCAGGGAACCAAGTAGGTCGGGTTTGTGTTGTGGAGAGCAGTCTCCTAACCTCCCTTTCCAAACCATGGCACCCGGCCAAGCTCTCCAACCGGTACAACTGCATTTTGGGGACTGCCGAGACCGGAGCCCCTTCCCCTCCCACCCGAGCACGACCAGGGGAGCCCTCCCTCAGCGCAGGCCGGCGGTCTCGGGGGGTCACCGGCGGCCCCCGCGGAAGACGCAGCCCCGGCGGGCGGGGGAGGCTGCGCTGCCGGGCCCGCGGGGTGTTCCAGCGGGGTTTCGGCCGGCCAGGACCCCGGGGCGGCACCTCCAGGGGACGGATGAGCGATGTGAGGACAAGGCGGCCGCAGAGCCCTGCCCCCCAGCCATTCCAGCTGCGATCCCCTCGCCTGCGGC
>VXBR01008235.1:1858521-1939973 GCA_013400215.1 Cisticola juncidis
GGAGTCCCCCTCCGCCGCCTGCGGGCTGCGCGCCCCCTCCATCCGCCCCAGGGCGCCGCCGCCGGGATGAGCAGCTCGCGGAACAACCGGGTGATGGTGGAAGGAGTCGGGGCCCGGGTGGTCCGCGGCCCGGACTGGAAGTGGGGGAAGCAGGATGGCGGCGAGGGCCATGTGGGCACCGTGCGCAGCTTCGAGAGCCCCGAGGAGGTGGTCGTGGTATGGGACAACGGCACCGCCGCCAACTACCGCTGCTCCGGGGCCTACGACCTCCGCATCCTCGACAGCGCGCCCACCGGTGAGCGGGGAGGGAAGGGAGGCACCTCCACCCTCACGACAGTGGGTCCGGGGGCAGCACCCCGGGGTGCTGGGGGGCCCCGTCCTGGGGAGCGGATTGCGCCTTCCCTTCCCCTTTTAGAGGTGCGCCTTGTTGGATTTGGGAGGGGAGTCAGGCGCCCTCCCCCTCCCCGCGCTTGGTGTCTGTCTGTGCGTGTCCGTGTGTCTGTGTGTGTACACGCAAACTTGGGACAGATCTACAGCGCGGGGACAGAAGTTGTCCTGGGAGTGCTAAACTGGGGTAGCGAAAGTGATCTGCCACAGACAGCAGGCTCCTATTGTCCTGGGAAGGAGGTGGAGAGAGAGAGCCGAGAGAATGATAGATCAAGGTTTGGGTTTGCTTTCACATTCCGATCCCCACTTCTTGAATTTATATTTCAGAGCAGTTTTGTAAAATAGGGCAGTCATCCTTGAATCAGCTGTAGGAGTAATTGCAGAAGACATGTGTAGTACCTTTTTTCTAAAGGTTACACTAAGTGGTTGAAATACTGTGGGTTTGTGCCTGTAATCTGCAGATTGCCTTTTACCTGTATTGCTAGAGCTGCTGTAAAATAGTAAAGGTACTGGGAGGCAAAAAAGTGCATGAGTTCATTCTTTTAATTATTTGGCTTCTTGATATTTATGCTTTAAATCCAATCGTTTTGGACAATGGAATTTGATCTGCACTGACATTATGCGGCAGTGTTAGTATTGCAAACACTGCAGGGAAATGTTCATTTTAGCACTTGTTTTTACAGTGAAAAATTACCCAGAAAAATGCAGATATTGTTAAGTTTCATCAGAAATATTGTGAGGGGACTTTTGGGACGGTCAGGATTGCCTCAGTAATGAGGTGTTTGCACAGATTTGTTGAGGCACTTGAGCTGTACACTTTTGTAATGTGTCTTTCATTTGGAACATGCTGGAGAGACATCTTTGTGCCAGCTATGTGTAGTGTTACAGCAAGGAAAATTATATCAGTGGGTTTAAGCTAAAAGACTTTTAAGGAGACAGAATAATGGAATTCATCCTAACTAATTACAAAAAACCTTGCTAAGAAAAGAACCCCAAATATTGCGTGGTTATCCTTTGAGATGGATTTAATTTTTCAGTGACTGGGTACCTTCCTCTCTGTTGGCACGATGATGATTTTTTTTCTGGACCTCAGAAGAAGAAAGAGGAGTCTTTCAAGTTGTCAGTCCTTGTCCTGCAGATGTTTATGCTTAAAAACTTTTACCCTGATGTCCTGTAGAAACCAGTGGGACTGCTTCTGCTTAGAACTAAAGCATATGCATAAATGTTGCATGTCAGCCTCAAATGCTCATTGTTCTAGCCCTGCCTGACGTATTTGCAAGCATATGGTGTCCTCTTAACTGTATCTGGAAGCCTAGACTTAATACTGAGTTTTAAAATTGTCATGTTTTTATTACCGTTTTTTTGCTTTATTCCTTCTGATTTTCATTTCTGTTTATATTTTTGTATTAGAAGTTAAATTCTGTTTCAGATAAAACCGTGTATATTGTGTCACACGTTGCTGTTTTCAGGTTTAGCAAAATGGTATTTCTCTTCCTGAGGTTTCTGGCGGACATTATCCTCATCCTCATGGAAGTGTTGTGTGGAAGTACCCAGGGTTGCTTTTTGCTAGAGGGAGTTACTTTTGAGGTCTTTGTGCCTTGGAGATAGGAAGAGTAAAAATCTGTAAAGTAGTTGTAACAAAAGGGCAAAGTTAATAGAGTTAAGGTGCTGTCAGTTTGAACTGAAATCCTGGGTTTATGCTGATTCACTTTGTAGTTTTGTCTAAATCCCTTCCCTTCTTCACCTTTTGGTAATAATTTATTTCTTTCCATGATGGTGACTTGTCCATTGTTTAGAGTAAGGAACTCTGACTTTGGATGATAGTTTGATGCTTCTCTAGGGACATTAATATTAGTGAGATTGGGTGGCAGGAATTTCTTGTGGTAGTATTAATGATGATGTTGAGCAAGGAAACGTTATAAAGCATGGGGTGGCTTTTTGTTTGATGATACTTAGTGGAGTGTGTGTCATGGCTCTTATAGTTTAAAATAAAAAAAAAATCTCTGGTTCATGACTTTACAGCCAGAATGTGATTGTAAGTTTATAGTGAAAATAAATACAAAACTACAGTAGTAAAAATAAAAACCGGTTATTGCTGGGAGTTCTTTCTATTATGTGTTCAAAACCAGTCTTGGTTATAAGTTCTTAGAAGTGGTGCTTGCAGCCAGAGTTGCTGCTTTGAGTTTGAGGCCTGTGCAGTCAGGAAGTGGTGCATCAGGAAATTAAAATAATATTTGAAGGTCATTCTATTAAAAAAAAAAAAGGCAAGTTGAGTTTGATTCATGTATGTGCATATATATGTTTATGCCAGAACTATGCTTTATAGACTTAAAAAATATACTGTTCTTGTCTTTCAGTTGTAGGCTATTACCAGTATTGTGACACTATGTGAACATCTTAGAAAACTTTAATAGCCTTAGTGCTATGATACTAGGATGGTCTTCTTAAAACAGAAACTGATTTATGTGAAGAATGTCTTAGAAGCTCTTTGCTCCAGATGTAGTCATCTGGGTCATGAGGAACTTGTGATACGAAGTTCGTGGTTGTTTTGGTTATGTCTACCAGGCTTGCTGTATTAGCTGCCCTTTGGTGTAGTCATATTTACATCATCCTACATTGCTTTAAGTGAGACTTGAGAGGAATTGGTAAACCAGGGTTTGAAAAGAATCAAACTTTCACGTAGAAGTAAAACTGCAGGTAGGTCCTGCGTAGCTGGCTCCTCAGTGGAGAAAATGCTCAGATGTGATGCATCAGTAGTGCAGTGTGGTTGTTCAGTTACTTGCAAATAAGTCCTGTTTTTTCTGTGAAGTAGCCTTTTGCCAGGATCTACGAGTCTTGAGTGTACCCCTTTTTTGGTAGTGTTGTGAAAAAGAAACAGAAAGGAGTAGTTTCTGAGTTGCTGAAGAGAAGCAAGAAAGTTATAAATCCAGGCTTTTTCTTTAGAAAGGAAGACAGCCTTTTACCTGAGGTAAAGGCCAGACAAGTAACATGTTTGTAGAGAGCACATCTGGCTATGTTCACATAATAGTCAGGAGTATTACAGAAACTTTTTCTGTTTATTCTCTTTGTGAAGATTTGCTTTCTGTAGAGCTTAGACCAGAATTAATTTGTCATTAATTTCCTTTTTTATACAGTTGGTTCAAAGTAACAATATTATTTTCCAGCTGAAAGTATTTACCAAATTTTGCTTGAATAAGGGGAGGTGGCAGAGGGGCTGGGGGCAGGAAATGGAAATCTTGATGCAGAATTAATCCCCCAGCTGGAGTTGGCATCAGTGCAATGTGGAAAGCTTATGTATTGTATTCTGGTAATATTGAAAATATAGATGTTACCTGTGGAAGATGAGTGGCTTTCTGTACTTGTATTAATAGGTTTTTGTACCTGGAAAGTGACATAATTGATCATTAAGTCAAACACGTTAAAACATTTTAAAAGACAGAGCACCTATGATTTATCCTGTGTATTTATTTATTTATTTGTTCTTGCTTTTAGAACATCAAGTGTAAATTATGACAAGTTGTCTTAGTCAGGATTTTTTTAGTGGCTACTTGTAAATAGTTACAGGAGCCCTCACAAATTAAAAAAGCTAATAGCTTCCTGAGTAGTGGTTCTTGGGAGGCCTTTTTTAAAAAAATAAATGTGTTCTTTGTTCTTCCTGCCCTTCCCCCATGTCTCCTACCCGATAATCCTTTCCCTTCCTGTGTATCCTATGATTCCCGTATCAGATAGGACACATGCTTTAGCAAGTCTGGCATTTTATGTCTATAACAGTAATTGGTCAACTGGCTGCTTCCAAACGGTGCATTTAGTAGATGAGTTATGTTTGTGGGAACACTCATTGGAGTTTTCATTCAGTGTTTCAGAATCTGACTGGTTATCTCTAAGAATTCTTTGTTTTCAATTTACCTGGAGTCTGGCTGTAGTAAATGTAAAAAATGGTCTTTCGTGAAGAAACAGGAAAAACAAAACATTGTTACTGCTTTTTAAATTGCGGTGTATACAAATAAATTTTTAAGTTATTTATGGCATCCCTTACTTAATTATAGTATTGTCATTATGGTATGGAGGGATTTTGGTTCATTACAGTTCTGTAGAGAGTAATGACTCCATTAGAAACCAGATTTTGTTTGTTCTGAGAAGTGAAATCACTATTGGCGTCTTCTGTGTTTAACAATGAGTGATGTGAATACCCCTTGTACATCCGATTTTATTGTCAAAATCCTTTTATTGGACAGCTGTATATTGCCATCTAATTATCTTCAGTACAAAAGAACTATTTGTAACCAATTCAGCTAGCAAGTTGAGCAGCATTGCTTTTATTTCCTTTCACAGCTGTGAGAGTGAGCATGGGTTTCAAAAACTTGTGAAAGGCTGTAAAATTGATGTATAAATGAATGATGACAGAGGAATGGTGGGCTAGGTAATCCAGGAAGGATTTGGGAAGAGATGAGAAAAGTGAACATAACGATGGCATTAAGGTAGAAAACTAATATGAAATTCAGATAGTAAAAAACATTAATGGCAAGTGGACATCAGGAATATTGGATTTTGTGGTGTACTAAAGGTCAAGGGACATAAGGAAATGGCAGCTATTTAGAAGTAATTAGGCATGGTGAAAGTACACTAGTCAAAACCAATTTCATTTCAAGACAGTCTGGTTCTAGGAAATTTTGAAGAATGTTTAGAAGTGTAATTTTTTCCTTATCTCAGTTTAGAGAGCTAAGGTGCTCTTTTGGTGCACAGCTGGTCAGCTGTAGGGCTGCTGTTTGAATTTTGAAGTTTTTATGGCACTTTAATTTATTCCAGTAGCTTAATGAAGGCATTCTTTCCTAATATAAACTTTGTAACATTTGTGTTCCTCGAGCTTTGTTAAACAGCCTTCCTTTTGAAGAGGTGAAGAGGTTGTGTGACAGATTTTGCTTTTGGGTCAGGATTTTAGTTTGGCTCTACAGCCTACACTTGATGCACTCTCCTGATTGTTCTAACTTACTGTGCTTTGATTTACATCAGGGATGGTTTGGTAGTGCATAAGCTGCTTTGCTTTTTGGTAAAAGTAAATTGAAATACATGATCCCTATGCTGATGTGCCTTCAGTCCACTGGGGTGGAACCAAGCTAGTCTGAAACACAGGACATGATGTCTCCTTTCCTCCCCCTGAGTATCTGTGGTGCCACTGGCGGGTCCCCAGTGCTGAGTTCTGGTGTGTAGAGGGTTAACCAGCAGATGGAGACCTCGGCGATGCAGTTGTCCCTGTGCCACCCATGGAGGGCCACAGTGGAGCAGGGATCCTCACTGCAGCCCACTGGGGAGAGTGTTTTCCTGAAGGAATAAAGCTTGTGAAGGGGCAGGGGAAAAGTGTGAGGAGCTGTTATGGATTGACCCTCCATTCTCCAAAAGGGTTGTCAAGAACTGGAACAGGCTGCCCAGAGGAATGATTGAATAACCATCCCTGCAAGTATTTAGAAGGTGTGTAGACATGATGCTTAGGGACGTGGTTTAGTGGTGATCTTGATGGTGTTAGGTTAATGGTTGGACTTATTGGTCTTAAGGGCCTTTTCCAATCAAATACATTATGTGATTTTAATCTACCCTGGGAAGAAGCAGGGAGTTTGGAATGAAGGAATGCAGTTGTCTCTGTGAAGAAGGTGAAGTGTAGGGAGAAAGTGTTTTAGTTTTTGTTTTCCTTACCATCCTCATTTTTTTAATCAGCTATAAATTTTCTCCAAGTGAAATCTCTTTTTCCTGTGATGGTGAGTGGTAGATTGGTAAATAATTTCACTTTTAGCTTGACTTAAGCTGTTTCATTTTGTTTTCACTCTTTGTCCTGTTGAGGAGGGCCAGTGAGAGACTAGTTGGGTAGACACCTGAGAGCCAGGCAAGGTCAGCCTGCCACCCTTGTGCATCTGTAGTATCTAGTTGAACTTAAATTCTTTCAATCTTCTTTAACATGTATTATAGATCTAAATACTTTTGTATTATGACCAGCAATATGAGTTTAGTATCACAATATGTGATCAGTAGTAGCACCTTGTTTTACCCTTTTTTTTTGCATTTGAAGTTCAAGGTCTCTTAGTCCACTGTGACTAGAAGCATACAGATCTGCTTCTACCTCCAGATCTCCGGTGCTGTGGTTGGACATTCTGTAACAGGATTACTTGCTTGCACCTGCCCTGCAATTCTGTTTCTCATGGCAGTTGTGTTGTGCAGCACCTCAGAGAATGGGTTTGGGAAACCAGTTCAGCTGAACACTTTTTCCTCCTGGCTGTTTTCCAGCCTGGTATGCTTCTTGATGCAGTTTGCATCTCAGCTCTGCAAAACCCTTTTGCTCACATAGCGGAAAGAATGGAGCAGCATGGTCAGGTGAGGCATACACTGAAGTGGGTGTTGCTGCTGGAAGCATGTTTTGGGAAATGGATGAAGGCTGTATCTATCAGGATGGTGTTGAGGAGGCTGTGAGATACATATATGTCCTTTTAGATCAGACACTTCAAGTACAGACATACACTGTACTTTTTTTAAGTCCCAGACACTGTGGTCAGCAAAATGACTTGAGTCAAATATCTTTGTACTATTTTTTTCTTGATCTTTCCTAAAGAAATTTTGCTGAGTTTTGCACGGCTGCTTTTGCCTAACTGTCAAGAAGTGTTTAGTTTTTATTGAAGTTTACAATGAGATGAGCTATTCTGTATCACATGATTCCTGATTATACCTCTCTTTTGCCCTTTTTCCTGCTGTTTGGTCAAGTGGAAGAATCCTACAGTGCCAGGGGGACAATTCCTTGGTCCTTTCACATCCAGAATAAATATATTTCTTGGCTAAATGCCTTCCCAAAAATTCAACAGGCATTAAAAAAGAATATAGTCAAAAGATATGTAACTTCTGTTTCTATGTGAAATACTAATTTAGCAATCAGAAATAAAACCAAAACAAGTACTACCTCTCCCAAGCACCATAACCAGTTATACTTTTTAAACAAGGTGACAAAAATACTAACAAGTTATCTCAGTGCTTTTAATGCATCCACTCTTGAAGACTTTGGCTTTGAAACAAAAAAAAAAGTAAAATGTTTCAATACGATCCCTAGAGCAAGAGGGACATGGTTGTACTGAGAGTCAAGTGAAGGCTTGCAAATGTGTTGCAAAGAATCTTAAGGGCGTCTGGTGCAGGAAGAGAATGCGGGACCTGGTGATGCTTAGTCTGGAGAAGAGAAGGCTCAGGGAGAACTTAAGAGTGCATATAAATACCTGGTGAATGTTATAAAGAGGGTGGAGCCAGGCTCTTTCCAGTTGTGTCAAGAGGCAATGGGCACAAATTGAAGTACAGGAATTTCCACTGAAACAGAAGAAACATTTTGTTCCAGGGATGGTTGAACAGTGGAATATGATCTGTTGTTGAGTCTGTTCTTGGTGGTGCTCAAAACCTTGACTGGATATGGTCCTGGGCAGCCAGTTCTAGTTTACCCTGCTTTGAGCAGTGGTTGTTGGAAGAAACAATTTCCAAACATTACTTCCAGCCTCAGCTATTATGTGTTTCTGTGAAATGATCAAACAAGAAGGCATTTCCTTCAGTTTTGCCTTTCCAACTGTTGATTTTTCTTTGCTACAGATGGTTCATCTGTTGGGTGTAAGTGACTAATAGCCTTATAGTGAATGGCAGTCATTTTTGAAAGCATTCCTGCTGGAGGGGGCAAAATCCATTCATTTTCCTCACTTAATTTCAAATTGATCTGGGTTTTTTTTTTAAGGGGAAGTGATTGGGAAAATTTTGTGTTACTCTGGCTTCTCAGTTCTCATTTCTGTCTAGTGCTACAGATTGAATGCTAGTGCTTCTCTCTTCTATTGCTCAATTTTTTCCAAACAGCAGCAGAATTTGATTATTTTTTTAAAATAATCTTGTGACTGTTCACTGTATTCAGAATGGGGGGATGGAAAATCTGTGACTGATAATTTTCACTGCTGTAGCTTGGCAAAGCTGTAAGACTAAAGTCTTGAGATCAGTTTTTGTGAAAGGCTTGGCAGAGTCCATGCTGGTGGGTTGCATCTGGTCTGTCTCTGGCACATTCTTTTTAAAAACAAAACCAGAATAACAATAAAATGCATCAAAAATGGTAACAGATTTTCATGAAGCTAATGGCATCTATCCGAGAGAGCTTCACTTTTTTCCTGTATAAAAAACAATAGAGACAAGCACTTACATTTTCCAGTGTACAAATTGTGTAAGGTAAACCAGTAATTTTCAGGCTGCCACACACAGCTGAGCACAGTAGCCTTTGTGATATAACGTGTGTTGATAGCTGTACTCAGAGATAAAATTCTAGATTGTCCTGTGTATTTTGATCAATGCACTTCTGACCCTTTAGCTTGTAGTTAAAAGATTTCTCATTTTTGTTCTTTCCTTTGTATAGATGCAAAGAAGCAGACATAGCCTTCTCAGCTTTTTAAGCTGAGAGAAGATAGAATATTTCAGGAGCAGGCTGACAACAGGAGATGCGAGGCCAAGTCCACTATCTTTTCCCCTCAATGATATAGGCTGATAGGGTATAAGCAGCAGTCTTTTTTTATTGTTAACTTTCTAGTTTATGGTTTCAAATTACAATGGTGTGCAGCAGAAGTCTGTGTAGTGATGCAGCAAAGTTTTTAGGGTTTTTTTTCTGTTTATCTTGCACAGGTATCAAGCATGATGGGACTATGTGTGATACTTGTCGACAGCAGCCTATCATTGGCATCCGGTGGAAATGTGCTGAGTGCACAAATTACGACCTGTGCACAGTTTGCTATCATGGGGACAAGCATCACTTGAGGCATCGCTTTTACAGAATTACCACACCAGGAAGTGAAAGGTAAAACTTAACTTTCTCCTCATGAAATAAAGTAGAAACAGGTATCTGTGGTTAACTTTTAAACTGAACATTTGGTTACTGAAATTTGAATTAGATAAGAAAGTGGCTTGAGGTTAGATTCTGTTTCTGGGAGGAGGATAGCTAGGATAAGTCTTTGGATCTTGGAAAACATGGAACTTTTAGGAAGAATGGAGTATAGGGAAAAGCTAGGATATGATTATTCAGTTTTGCTTAATCTCCTTGAGGCCTTCCTAGTTTCTGTGTTCTCATATAGCAGCTTTAAAACAAAGGCAATTATCTTTATACTGTGTGTAATCACAAAAAGATTTGTCACTGAGTTCTGAATGTGAAAGTTTAATTAGGTTCAGTAATGGCGTGGACAGACGGAGGGAAAATACCCTCCTTAAAGATTGTGGAAAACAGAATGATCTGGCAATTAAAACTTGGACTTGACGTGCTTAAACTGCTCGCTACAGGAAGCAGAGAAAAGATGCTATGAAGTTTGGTCTACCCTTGCTTTGGTTTTCATGGTCTTAAGTATCTGTTATCATCTCTCAGTGGAGAACTCTGAACAAAATTGCATTTAGTGTGTTCTTGACTTTAAATAACTTATCTCAGTCCAAAGCCCCCCTCAGTCATGATTTATCTAGCAGTTAAGTGAGAAAAATATTTGCCTGCTGCTAAATTCTTGGAGAGCTATGGAAAAACATAAAGGCTACACACAAAGGTGGTGTCACCTCTGTGGTGTTTCCTGAATGTTCTTCATTTAAATCATCAAAATCTATTTTTTTAGATATGGTACTCATTTGAACGTGACATGTGTAAGACAACATTTATATCTTCTTGGAGAAGTTAGATTTACAAGTCTGCTGTAAATTATTGGTGTGCTTTAATGAGTTCTTTCACAGTTAAGGGAAGTGGCTGGAGCACACAATCTGAGATCTCAAATTATGTCTTATAGGGTCTGTGTTTACATTCTCAAGTGTTTGCTTAAAAGTTTTAACTGTGGCTCAGATGCCGAAGTTAATGGCTTAATCAAAATGTAAGAACTTTTTTTTTCTTTTGGAGGCTCACACCAGTAGCTTTAGACACCAAATAGGTATCAACATTTCAATTGAAATGTTGAATGCAGAACTTAGAAAGACAGAAATTGGACTTAGAAATGCTGGCTTAATGTAGTTAAAAGAGAATAGGTGACAAAATACATATGTTTTCTGTTTATTTATTTTTTTGGAGGTCTTGTTGCTTTTGAGAATGCTTGCCAGACTTTTTTCTTTCTTAATCTGAGGTTTCCTTTGTACTTTTAAGAGCTTGGTTATGGTGAATACAGCATTTTAGTTTTGAAGATAGATTGTACACTGTGCATAATATTGCTGGAAATTTTTTGCATCTTGTCACTTTCTTCCTTTCTTTGTTTACTCTCACTGAGCTCTTATCTAGAAGGCAGCTTCTTCTGCCAAGGAGCCGTTTCTGTTGGATCAGCTTAGCTGAGAAAAAATGATGGAAGTTAACTGTTTTAGGGTGGAGAAAAGAGCAAAACAGTGCTGCTGAATTTGGGGGATGTCTCACAGGAAAAATGGCAAGAGACATGTAAGAACGTTTTGATGAAGGGAAGCATAAGCTCTTACTATTTTATATTTGAGTTTGGGATATCATATGGGTGGCATAATGAAGTAATGTATGTAGGTTTGTGTCTCAGTTTTGTAGGTGTTGAGAACTTTTTAAGAAGCTTCTCTAAACAAGATTACTTTGTGGTTTTGATAACTTTTATTTTTCTTAGAAAAAAGGCCAGTATTTTCATGTGCTCTTTGCATTGATTGTAACAGTTGAACTTTTTCCTTGTGTGCCATCTGCTGGATGTTAAAAGTTATCAGGAGGCTGAGAAGTTTCCTGAAGTGGTCAGGAAACATTCTGAATGTCAGCTGAAAAATTCTTTTGTCTGGCAACATGTTCCTGGCATGAAGTAAGGAGCCTTGTTGCACGAAAATTGGTGGCTTTTGTGATGATTATTTCTAATTAAATAATCGTGAACTGTCCTGTTTAGGCTTATCTACTTCAGCCCTGTTGAAGTCAGAAGGAAAAGAAGATGTTTGCTTTAAAAAAGCCAAATCATATAACTGAAAAAATAGATGCTACTATATTAACTTAAATTTGCCAAGAGTTGGTATTAAAAATGTGTAGAATAACTGAGGGAGGAGGGAAAAGAGACACTCTTAATGGCATAATTCTGAATAAAGGTGACAAGGTGACAAGGCAGTAACAGAACAGAAGTATTGGCTTAGAGTACATCTAAGAGAAACAGAAATGTGTTTATATGGCTCTGCATGTACTTTAATGATATTAATAATGTAAGTACAGATCTATATGCAAGCATTTGTGGGATGACTGCTGGTAGTAGGAAGTTCGGAGAAAAATTGTTAGAATTAAAAAAAAATTACAAACATTCAGTAAATCAGATCTTGGAAGATTGTGAGTTTTTGTCCTGTGTAATGCTTGTGTGATTCATGCACTGAAATTTGCAGTTGTGGGTTATTTGTGTTTTGAGATGCTCTCCTTCCCACCCCCAAAGATTTGTTTTGGACTTCCTTTATTACCTTGACATTTGTGGGTTCTTCTTTTAATAACTTCAGGGTGTTGTTGGAGTCTCGACGTAAATCAAAGAAAATTACAGCAAGAGGAATCTTTGCAGGTGCCAGGGTGGTGCGAGGAGTTGACTGGCAGTGGGAAGATCAAGATGGTGGCAATGGGCGTAGAGGAAAGGTAAAAATAAAACTGGTTTAAATAAGAAGCTGCACCATTTTTTGCTCATGTAATGGCCTCAGTGGCCTTTTTCATTATAGAGCAAAAATGCAATCATAAAAGCTACTATTTTAATTGGCTGGGCATTTTTTGATCTTATCTTGTAATACTTAAGCATTTAGAAAGAAGAGGGTGTGTATACCATAGCCAGTTGTTTTACATTTACAATATCAGCACAAAATTTTTGTAATCATTAATATTTTGTCCTGGTTGTATGTTTAAGATTGGCTTGCATCAACATGAAGATCTTGAGCATATTTCAGCATTACTAGAGAGCTGGTATAAAAACAGAACTGTCGAGAGTAGCCCTTTGTAGTCATCACCGCATTCTGTAATTCTACTGCTTGTGGGCCAGCACATTTGTGTATCTCTTACTCTTGGTTTTCAGTACTGGCACCCTAGGGTTTTTCACCTAATGATTACAGGGACTTTTAGTTTAAAATTAAAAAGCTTTTCAAGTTTTGTGTGCAGATATTACATTACTGGCTTAGGACAGTATAGGAGTGAAAGACATTTTTACTCTCCTTTTGTACTGTTGTTAAACATACTGGCTGTGGAAATAAAACTTTGTCTCTTAACGTAGTGCACAGCCACCAGGCTAATGCAAGTTAAACCAGACATATTGAAGCAATTAGAATAGTTTTCATCCTGTTTTTCATAGTTAAATTCTTCTTCCGGTAAGAATGTATCAAAGCAATTCAGATTTTGTTCTCTGCTTGTATAGTTAGATAATCTCCAAATATACAGAAAAAAAATAGGCCTACAAAGCATATATTCAGACTGCTGTCTTAACACACCTAGGGAACACTTGCATCTAGCAGAAAACAGCTTCAGAACAAATTTTACCAGGTTTAGTAAAACTGCAATATCATTAATTATTTTGAAGAGATGAGTAAATTTTTAATTTTAAATTGTGCTTCTGAGTCTTTGCTCTAGAAACCATTCTCTTATTTTCACAACTGAACAGGTAACTGAAATCCAAGATTGGAGTGCCTCGAGTCCACATAGTGCAGCATATGTTCTTTGGGACAATGGTGCTAAAAACCTTTACAGAGTTGGCTTTGAGGGCATGGTAAGTATAAGAGAACACAAAGACCTTAAATGCATGATGTGGGGGAAGGGCAGTAAGAATTACTTGTGCTTTATGATCCTGCTTTTGTAATATGCTTTGTCAGTTTGCATGCTGGTAATCAGGTCATTGTGAATCCAGCTGTAAGGTCATGCATATGTATTAGTAAGAAAGTCTGATCTAGGAATTTATTAAATGTGAATAACTACAAGTTAAGAGCTGCTTTCTGCCATAGTAAATATTTGCATCACAGGCATTTGTCTTTCTGTGCTACTGTTGTGTTTAAATTAAAATTCAGAAAAGAACAGCAAATGTACAAACTTTTTAAAAACCCCTGTTCTTCAACTATTTAACTCTTCAGTTGACTTCAAATTTTGATGTGATTACTGCAAGATTTGCAGTTTTAAAATTACTGTCAACACTCAGAATGCCATTGAGAGCAATTTTCTTTTTGCAAATGGGAAGGTGTTGAATTAAATTACAACCTTAATTTGCGTTAGTGCTAAATTTTTCTGTTTCCTTTTGAAGCTTCTCCAGCAACTTCTTCAGCTTTAGAGAGAAAATGGGTCAGACTCTAGCCTAAGTGCCTTCTGTTGCTGGGTTTTCTTATCCTAATGTGGGTCAAGGAAAGGTTACTTCGATTATCAGCTGCTTAAAACATCTTAATTAGCATTTTCGCTGCATGATTTTTGTTTGTGCAGAGGAAGACCATGTTAATTTAACATTGGTGTGTCATCTTGTCAGATGTGTAACAGTAATAAAATGTTTAACAATGACTAGTTACTTTGTTGAATGTAAATTACTTGACCTTATAGTCTCACTTAAAGTTTATTTTTATACCTAAAATGAAAATAGATACCACTTCTGTAGTAAATACATATTCTAGTGTTACATTTAAAAAGTGTAAACTAATTTAGTGCAGGTCAGCTTTTCTGATGCATTAAGATCCTAGGGGTAAAATATGAGTCAGTATTAAATTATGTATTTAAATTACGGTGTCCCCTAGTTCTGAAGAAAATTCCTTATATACTGGCAAAAATAAATGTATGTTGTATTTTGTAGTATAACATTAAGTCAATGTTTGGTATCTTCCCTTTTGTAATACGTGGAAAAGTAACGGTTACAAAATCTAGATAGAATGAGATACAGATCAACTGATTTTTTTTTGTTGTTGTGGTTGTTATGACTTCAGTTGCTATGTTAAAATATTTGGACTACATAGTAAAAGTGCTGTGGAATTATTGAAGATTTCTTCTTGCCTCAGGAAAAAAATTATATTGGAGATAAGTTATATTCTGCTTCACAATAGTTATTCCCTTAATAAAAAAATTATTTTAAAATCAACTACATTCTGTTTCCAAACTTTGGCCACTTCTGAAAGTGTTAAATACTTCTAGAAAACTCCATTAAGTACTGCAGCTGTAATTTGAAGGGGTGATGGTGACCTTTCAGACGAATTTTGTAGAAATAGAAATATTTGGTTGATTGAAAAAAAGCATGTTAAACTGGGTGTAAGACTATGTATACAGATGTATTTAGGATAGTAGAGAAAAAATTATCTACATGTGGATGTACAGAAATGATAATTTGAGGCTGTATAAGTAGTGCTTACCTGATTGTAATCCATTCCTACACTAACTTTATCTTTGGTGTTTTCATCAAATGCAATGAAATTTCAGACAGAATGGATTCTTGGATATCTATGAGAGTCATTTGAATGCAATGCTTAATTTTATAACTGATTAATCATTTGTTAAGGGTACAAGTCATTATTATTGTTTACTTCTATTTATGTGCTGTTATGTAAAGCTGAGACTGTCAGAAAGTTCACATAAAGTTAGAGTAAACTTGTTTTGGTACTTGGGAAATGGGTTTAAAAGGTCCAGAAAATGTGGAATCAACAATACTCAAGAGTGTGTACCCATGTAAATACAGCTGGGAAGAGACCCTGACTTGCAAATGGATAACACTTGACTCATGCTAATGGAGCTGATTAAAGAAACACAGCTCATTATTGTAAGTCAGTGTTCTTGTTTGATAGCTGATAGGCTGCATCTGGTCCTCAAAATTAATCTATCTGGCCTGCCAGCTTTGGAGAGATGAGGTTTGGCTGGTGGGGCAGCAGGTGCTGGCTGAAAACATCCATTTATTTCTGATCAGATAGTTGGAGGTTTTATTGGTGTTTGCTGTGTTTACATATGAAGCGGCTAAGAAGTGCATCTTGCCTATTTTTTTCCCCCTTTTGTCCCCTTTTTTTTGTTTGGTTTTTTGGGGGTTTTTTTTGGTGCTTGGGGTTGTTTTGTGAGTTTTTTTGTGGGGTTTTTTTTTGTGTGTGTGGTTTTTTGGTTTTTTTTTTTTTTGTTGGTTGGTTGGTTTTTGGGGGGTTTTTTGTTTGTTTGTTTTTTTTGTTGGTTTTGGTTTTTTTTTGTTTTTGTTTTTTTTTTGTGAAATGAAGTCAAGTGAAGTGAAGTCTGACATTTAAATCTGGGCGTTTTTGTTGCCACAGGCCACAAATTCCCGAATTGAAATCCGTGTTTATGATGCTTTTAGGTCAGATAAAATGTTTGCTACATCCTTAGTAAGCATGAACTACTGTTGTCTTATATGGCTGGCTACACTGCTCACATTTCTTACCTATATGTATTCAGAGTCCTGAGCCAAATGGAGCTGTTAACCACATAACCTGCTTTAGAAATATGTGAACATACCCTTTTGCAATAAAGAGAGGTCATATTGAATTAAAAAGTTAATGGGAAGATTGTGATTTTGCTTTTGGGGCTTGTGTCTGGGTTTTATTTCTTTGAATCACATGAGCTGAGGATGTAAAGCTGGTGAGTTCCCTTGGCTTTCAGTGGAAAACAGTTCCATCCACAGGAGTGTCCTAAATCAATGTCATTATTTAGGAATCTGTTTATTTCAGAATTTCTTTGCTCTGTACCATTTTTGCTGCCATTAGCCTCTCCTTGTTTTTGGTATGGAGGATTGTGCTTTCCTTTGTGTAGCCTCTGAAAGAGATATCTGTAATTAACATCCATCATTGTCACAGTGATCTGTGAGCCATCTGTGTTGGTGTACTTTTTTCCACAAAGTCCAAATATTGAATGCATAAGGGAAGTTGAGATTGCCTCTCTCTAGGTGATTGATAATTAATGTCCGTTCATCAAATTTTATTTGATTTTACATTATTTGAATTGCTCTAGAGGACTTTAAGAATTGCTTGTTACCACTTTCTTTTTTTAAATAAAAGCAAGGTAAATGTCTTGGTATACTAGGCATTGTATGCAATTGTTACAAAATATACAAAAGTACTCCCTTCCACTGTAGTTAAAACTGTCAGATCTGTAATGTCAGACAAATCTTCCGTTCTCTGGTCATTTGTCTTGTCACCACAACAATAAAAATAAGATATTTAGGAAGGAACAACAAGAATATTTTCTTAGTTTAGTGTCCTTCTATTTCTTCCAGGTGCTAGCCATAATTGTATTAAAAAACAAAATCAAGAATTTTTGGCCTCCTTTATGCAAGCAGCAGATGTTTTTTAATACATTACCTGTGGTATAAGTTAGATGTCAGCAAGAAAATTAGGTGGTCAGTTGTTTTTTAATCCAGAGAGGAAGGAGATATTTATGTTTACTTTGTGCATTTATTTGTATTTGTCAGCAGACTTTGTTTTGCTTCTTTTTCATGGAGTCACATTTCTCCTGTAGTCTCAACCAAGTCTAGTTTTTCATCTTTCTGTGTTGCAAAGAAAAATATTTCCATTAAGCAGAAATGTATTTACTGATCATTTTCCAATTCCCTTTGTAGTGTTAACTGACAAGGAAGACTGTTTCTTCCTTTAAAAAAAAATACCCATGCAAAGCTTTTATAAATACCTATAGTAATTAATAAGGTTACAAACCATTCACTCAGGATTTGCCTGAGGTCTGGTTTCCTCTGTAAGAAACTGTTATTATTGTTTCTGTGCCTCACACTTCTTTGGCATTTCAGTCACTTTCTCTGCCATCTTCCACCTTCTCCATTTATTGCTTCACTTTTCCCAGTTTCTTGAAACTGATAAGGATTTGAGTTCATGAAATTTGAAATATGGCATTTCTTATAAACCTTTAGCCAAAACTTACAAATATATCCAGTCTCTTGTTGCCTTAATCTGGTGACAAAGCAGCATGCACAGAACTTTTTCCATTTGCCTCTGAAGAGCTGATTTTCTTGCCAAAAGCTGTTGTGAGTTTAAAGACTTGGAAGTGACCTTTACTGTGTGTATTCATTGCTATCTGTAAGATCAGTATTAAGTGCTCCCCTGCTATTTACTGCTGATGTTAGATGCTGTATCAGTTCATCTGGATCAAACATTCCTGTTTTTCTCAGTAGCACAGCTAGTTTTCTTATCAAATCTGTAGACTCTCCCTCCCTGATTTTGATGGATGGCATCCCATATTGATTGGAATAACTTAATAGTTACTTCTCTAGTCAGCTGCTCCTGCTGCATTGTTTTCGTCCTCAAGTCAGGGATAATGGTGCTTTTATACCATCTGCCAGCACTGCTGATATTTCTCTACATTTTCTCATTCTCTGAAGTTTCATGAAGATGAAATTGCTGCTGTTTATTTCCATTGGTATAATTGGATGGTATGTCAAAGTCAAGTGTTACATTTACTGTATTTCCCATTTGACAGGGCAAGTCGTGATCTCTATGTAATACAGTCACATATTGCTGGAATGCAGATTTTTGGGAAGTTAAAGTGTGGATGCTAGAAGACCAAAGTTCTCCATTATAGGCAAAAACAATTACTCATATGCATCAGCTGTTAGTACTGACCTGCGTGTTGTCATGTGCAATGTCTGATTCCCATGCTTTTCCTTGAGTTCTCATTGACTGCCTGCTTCACTGGGCTTTATATCTCTAATTGTATACAAATGCTACACAAATTCTATAGCTTATTTTTCTGTTTCCTGAAAGAATCCTACTTGGGGTTATCAAACGATTTGTCCATCAAGTCATTGTAGAAAAGCTGATTTGTTCATCTCTACAATGTATTTATATTACACCCAGCTTCACAGTTGTTACTTCTTTTTCTGGTGGTGCCACTGTGAGTCTAAAACTTGTATTTTAACATCCCTTGTTTTGGTGCTTTGACTTTTACACTTGCACATGTCATCTCCAAACAATCTGCTATTTTGATTGATTTTGAAGTCTCAGGGTAACTCAGAACTTTTAGAAATCCTGGTGTGGTTCTCTGAAGTGCCAAGCCTGGTGCATCCCGGCTCCATCCATGTGTGTTTTTGCTCCATGTGCACTAGGGGGGCCTCTTGCCATTCAGTCCTCAGAGCAGGGTGACCAGGAGCTTACCATCATCCCTGATTTTTTACTTAAATTACTTGAGCAGGAGAAAGCTTATTTTCCTTTTCTGAGAAGTATAATAGCTGAGTACTAGAAGGAAAATTGTAGTTGCTTACCCAGCTTTTGTGGCACTGAAATACAGCTAAGTTCAGTTTTCTGTCCTAAAAGTCCAGAATCTTGTTTAGGTTTGGTTATATTTTAAGGCATTTGCAGGCCTTTATTATGTTGATAATACTTTTCTTAGTAGTGCTGTTTGCCAAGTTGCTGAAGGCACTCTGCTTATATAGAATATATAAGTTTGTTTTGTACTACCTTAATATCTGTCAATGTCTTATTTTTCTGTGTGTTTTGGGCCCTCCATTATCTTGTTGAAGGCTTCTGGGAAAGAAGAAAAAAAAAAAGACATGTTCCCTCACTTTTCTGCAATACCAGAACTTGAACAGACTCTTGTTTTATTCTTTAGCAATATAACATTGACTACATCGTGTAAGAGAAAGGAAGACAGTTGTGAAGCTGAGGTTGGACACCAAGCTACCACTTAGTTTTTCAACCAAGCATATAATTATACTCCAGAAATAAACCATGTGCAGGGCACAGTACAGGCAAAATTCAAGTGCAGGTTTCTGAGTTTGTTTTTTTTTCTATAAAATTTAGGATACTGTAACAAGTTTCCTAGTAAAGTCAGCTGCAAAATAGTAATTTGTCTTTTAATGAATATTTTTTTTTGCTGGGTTTTAGCTATCAGTCTGCTCAGTGCATTAACACTTGTGTTGTAACACAAACAATCCTTCACCCTGATTTTGCCTGGCAGGGAGCAGAGCTTTTGGACTCTCCCGTGCTCTATTCTTAGTGTTCTGAAGAATGTGACAGCGGCTCTTGCATGTGCACCCCTCCTTGTTTCCTCCACAGACAGCTGGTTGTTGCCTGACAGGGAGGGCTTGTATTCAGTGGGTGAGACCCAGTGCTCCCGGGCACATTCAGCCTCCCTCGTTCCGGGGAATGAATGAGTTTGCCATCTGGGATGGCCCGGCAGCCCCTTTGTCTCTGGCCGAGCTAAACCCAGCACCTGCCCACCGGGTGGCAGCATCCTGTCGCAGGCCTGCTGCTGCCGTGTTGAGCAAGCTCTTTCTCTGCTTTCTCTGGGGATTTCAAGAGTGGCTAAAATCTCATTGTTTTCCTCTAGCTGTCTTCATCATTTTTCCAAAGAGGCGATACATTGTTTGTAGAGCTGGACATACACTAAATTTTGTATTGTTTCTGACTGCTTACCAGTTGCCAAGGGTGGTATTGTGTTCATCAGAGCCTTGATGATTTGGGAAAGTTCAGAGTTTTCATTTTAATCCTTTTTGCAGGAGGCCAGTCTGTCAATAAATCTTGGGCATGGGTAAAAGAATTGTTCAAGTATTTGTTCAGTTGTGGTTAATTGTAGCATTACTACCACCTGTCCTTACTTCCTCCCCCATGCCATAGAATATTCTGACATATTTTTACAGTTTCCGATCTCCACCTCAACCTCTTTTGCACACAAAAATGCCCTTTGTTTTGTGAGAACTGTTTCATAAGGAACAGTGGCAGATGATAGCTATTTGGACTTAAGCATTACACAGGCAAAAAAACCTAAAGGAAAGGAGAATTACAGAAAATCCTCTGGCTTTATGAATAGGAGTTGGTTACCACTCTTGAAATTTCTCTTTTGCATTATATGAAGCAGTTTTATGAAGGATGAGCTTTAGAACTTTTCTCTTTAAAAAGAACATGTTTAGCTCAGTGTAGTATTTTGTTGGCTTTTTTGAAGTAATACCCTTCTGCATATTTTTAATGGGAAAGTTTTCATTTTATAGAATCTGAGTGACAAGTTTTCTTCAGGTTAAATGGATCTGTCAAAAAGTGTTGGGATGAGTGGGCAGCACTGGCAGGCATTAAATGATGTTTCCTTGCTTCTGTTCCCAGAATTCTTTTTTAAAAGGAAAAATAACTTAATAGAACAATGCAAAAGTGCTTTATGTTAATTCCTGTCTTCGAACTAAAAATTTCTCATCCTTTATAGCATCTTATATTTGTAAAGGTTCTTAAAGTCTTGAGAATGTGAAGGCTGATAGATAGGAAAGTATTTGAGATTGTGTGCATCATGGGACGTGTTTTTTGTACACATAATTTTCAGCCTTTCTTAATTAAATATTTCAGTTCTAGTTTCACTGACTTGGAGACTCAATCACTAGGCTAAAGTAGTCTCAATCTCTCTCCGTAGTCTGACCTGAAATGTGTTCAAGATGCAAAAGGAGGCTCATTCTACAGAGACCATTGTCCTGTGTTAGGTAAGTTGAGGGTGAAGTAAATGCATGTTGGTTTGTATTAATTATATTCACTCTGGCTTTCCCTTTCCTTTTTAAATGTTACCTAAAAGGACTGTCCTTACTAGTGAACTGTAAATAGTAACCTTTTTATGCACTCATGATAAATTGTCATGCTTTTCTAAATTGTATTTGGTACCAGTGTGCCAAGGGAATGGCAAGGGAGCTGTTAAGTGTTCATTAAGTTATAAATTGTGTTGTGTGTCCTGTGCTCTGTATTTCTAAAAAGCCAAACATAGCTGTTTGTTCTTACAGAACTAGCTTAAATATTAAGATATCTAATAATCTAACTCCTTGCACAAAAGCACTGTTTTATTGACATCAGAGCTTTTTTGTGTCCAGATGTCTGACACCATATGATAGCTTTTAAGATCTCAGTCAGAGCCCATAGTGGAACTTGTCACAAGTATTTAGCCTTTGTCAGTGTCACTGCTGTTTGCCTTGAAAACTCAACAAGAAGCACACAATTCCGTTGCCAGAAGTTCCAAAGTTTTTTTACCTGTTGGCCACTGCAGTTGCAGAGACATTGGTGTGGAGTCACCATTGCTGGAAGTGTTGAAAACATGTGGATAGGGTACTTGGAACAGGGTTCAGTGGTGATTGTGGTGGTTGGACTTGAAAATCTCAAAGGTCTTTCCCAACCTTAACAATTCTGTGAGTCGCAGAAATTAACTTCTGTTCTTTAAATTGCTTGGAAAATTAGTATGCTGATGTAAATTTTATTTTCATACTCCCTTTCAGGTGAGCAAAATGGTAACAGAAACCCTGGTGGACTGCAAATAGGTGACCTTGTAAACATTGACCTCGACTTGGAAATTGTGCAGTCTTTGCAGCATGGTCACGGAGGATGGACTGATGGCATGTTTGAAACTTTAACAACAACTGGGACGGTTTGTGGCATCGATGAGGACCATGACATTGTAGTACAATATCCGAGTGGCAACAGGTTTGTTCTGTAGCCTTCCTCATTGCTTCTCACAAACTTCCCTTGCCTTCAGTGCTTGTGATTACTTGCTGCCAGAAGCTTTCTCTTCTCCTTTTGTGTCTGTTAAGATTTCCTTCAAGATGTTTAGTGAGGACTTACCTTTGAGGATCTTTTAGTGGGAAAAGGAATTTTGCTGCCTCTCTCACTTGGTGAAAATTTGAGTCCAAAATAATAAGTTATGTTCTAGACTATCTTATTTGCAAAATGTAGTGTTTTAAGCAGTAACTTCCTTTTTAGTTAAAAACTACCTATCCATGGTTTCAAAAGACAAAGTAATAGCAATTCATTGTTGGTTTTCAGGATAATAGTTTAAAAGGACAGGTGACAAACTTCGGGGGGATATTGTCTAAACTAGAGTCACCTTGGGATGATCCATATATAGCCTTTTATTATTCAAAGGAATCTTAGTTCATGTAAATACAGACCAAGGATAGGAGGTATTGGGGAAGCCAAAACCACTCCCTGCAAGCAGTTTAGGTTTGAATTTTGCTTAGCTGCATCCGTGATAATGAGACTCAAACCCAGCTGTACAGCAGGGTTTGAATCTGATATGGCCCCCTGGTTTTCTCTTCCCTTGCTCTCAAGTATTGGGCTGATCTTTAAAAAGTAACTGGTGAAGGGAATATCATTTCAGTTGTAGATGGGGTTTAATCTTTTCAGTTTGTCCCAAAAGAATCAACAGTATATTGTTCATTCAAGATTTTCCTCAAGATATTGTTTGTTAATATTGCAAAGTAATGCAGAACAAAGCTGTTTTCCCAGCTAAAGGGATGCAAGTGGCTTTTCTTCCAGCGGTCATGTCAGCAGAGTCAGTGACAGAAGCTGTTCTGACTTGTGGCCTCGTCCCTGACTAAACAGCTAAATGACTCTAAATCAGTAAAATTTGTACTACCAATAGGATAGTTTGATTGAAAATTGAGGTATGTCTGGGACATCCATTACATTGAAAAGTGTTGTTATAACTTAATGTTGCATCTTTTGACCCGGGGGGAACGGCCAAACTTCTGTGTTCTTCCCATGTAGTTCCAGGACAGTTCAATCCTTGTGAGACAGCTTGGATCTACTGCTTTTCAGCTAGTTATTTCTTATCCCTGCAAAAATAAAGCAACTGTATAGCTACTTTCAGGACTTCTACATTGCTGTCAGCTTACTTCCCCTTAGGCAGGATATTTCTTAATTGCCTGTACAAATGTATATCTCTGAAGATTATCCTTGAAATTAATTTATGAGCCACAGGCAAGTTTATGGACTTATGGACAAAAAATAGATAACAGCATATATCGTATCCATAGTATCCAGTCACAGACAGTTTGTAAGCAGTTGGGTAAGCAGAAACTTACCCAACAGATAATTTTTAAACATATCTTTTGCTTTGTGTGTTTAATATCTACTTTAAATGATTCATTGTTTAGGTGGACGTTTAATCCAGCTGTTCTCACCAAAGCCAATGTTGTCCGAAGTGGAGATGCTGCTCAAGGTGCAGAAGGAGGTACCTCTCAGTTCCAAGTGGGTGACCTTGTTCAAGTATGTTATGACCTGGAGAGAATCAAGCTTCTCCAGAGAGGTCATGGAGAGTGGGCTGAGGCAATGCTTCCGGTGAGTAGCTGTGTGTCTGCATTCACAGAATGGTAAAGCTTGTACAGTATTTCTGGTTATTGTTGGTAATGTACCTGGAGGCTGCAGGAGTCTGAAAAGAATTTTCTTCAAAGTTTTCATCAAACGCATTGTAATAGTTGCTCAGGTGTAGCAATGTGCTTAGCCTAATGAAACCTATCTTAACGTGGTAGTGATGGTACTGTTAAAAATGTTATATAATGTTACAGATAAAATATTTATAAATCTGAATGTTTTATTTTCATTTGATGTTTTCTTTAATTCAGACTTTAGGTAAAGTTGGTCGGGTTCAGCAGATCTATTCAGACAGTGACTTAAAGGTAGAGGTTTGTGGAACATCTTGGACCTATAATCCAGCAGCTGTCTCAAAGGTGGCATCAGCAGGATCTGCTATAAGTAATGCATCTGGTGGTAAGTTTGAAGAATAGTCAGTAATATATGTATGGCAAGTAATTGTGTTAATTAAAAAATTGTTATTAGGTACTAATACATTGTATGCAAGGTTAATAGTTGACTTGGAGTTTAGGTAATTGAAGTTTTACTTGAGAAAGATAAGAAAAAAAGGTTGTAGTCAATATGGAGATGCTGTTATATTGCTTCTGTTTCTTTCTGTTGTTTTATGTTGCTTCTGTTTGGTCACAGGGCAGGTGTATCTTTGGAGGTCCCCTCTAAGGACTTCAAAATGGTTGGAAGGGACATCAGATTGAAACAGGGACTAAAGGCATGGAGAGAGTGTCACTGGCAGTAACAAGCAGTCTTCTTGTTTAATAGATGGTTTAAGGTAGCAAGGGTTGCAGATCCCATAGGCAAGGGATACGTTGTAGGTGGGTTTTTGTTATAACTCAGGATATTTATTTCTTTAAAATTTCTGTCTTAAAATTTTGTCAGACATCCTGTGACAAATTACAGTGGGATTTTTTGGTGTCTATGTAATCCCACTTCAGTTTTGTTGAACATGTTGTTATTCATACAATAACAAAGCAGAAGGGCTGTCCAGTGTGTTTTTGTTCTGTTGGCAGTTCCATAGATCAATTGAAATTAGAATTTTTCCTTTTTTTAGTCATAGCTAGTTGTTCTTTCCTCTTCACATATTTGCTTTAATGCCAAGAGAACTTTCTACATAGTTTTTTAGATTTTTTTTCCTAAGGACACATAGATGCAGTGAGTTTTCTCAATAAAGAACTGAGTACAGTGGCCATAAAACTATCTAAAAGAGTAATACAACTTAGTGTTTCAAATCACAGAAGATAGGCTATACCTGATAGAATGTCTGTTATAGCAATACGTAAGTTCATGTTTTTACCTTGTTCCACCCTTTTGTATTTTGCAGAAGAAAAGCTATATGTGGTTCATCCATCTTTGTTCTGAAGTGTCTAATGTGGCAGTCTCCACTGTCTAAAGAGTACTAGGATACAGCTCTTATTTCAAACTCAGTAATTTTACAGCTGCTATTTTATGGTAGTTGTCTAATACTATGTACATGGCCTTAGAAACACAACAAATGTAGCTGGGGTTTTTTTCTGTTTGTGTGTAATTAGAATTGTAATTGTAGCTCTTTGTTAACAATTACAGAGAGATTGTCCCAGCTATTGAAAAAATTATTTGAAACCCAAGAATCTGGAGATCTCAATGAAGAATTGGTTAAAGCTGCTGCCAACGGAGACGTTGCTAAAGTGGAAGACTTGCTAAAAAGGCCAGACGTAGATGTGAGTGTTCTGTTTTGGGAGTATTTCTTTTGGGGGCCTCTAGTACTAAAAGAGGTGCAGCTGTTGTGAATACTCCTTGCCAGCCAGTAGTGTGTCTTCTTAGAAGTAGCACAGTAGTTCCAGTGTCTCTCCTCTTGTTTGTTGTCCTATGAAATGTGGGCTGTGTGAGCAGAGAGTTGTACATACTTTCTTGCTGGACAGATTTTGTATTCTTTTCTCTGCCATGAATTATGATACTTTTCAACCTCTGGCTGCCAGAGTTGGTGCAGAGAACCAAATGTTGACAATTAATGAAGAGTCTTCAAATTCTTTTTTCAGGAGCAATAGAGGGAAGGAAGGTAGATTTTTTCAGGGTGTTTTTGCTGTTGTTGTGAGTTTTTGTTTTATTAACTCATGAGGTAGATCATCTAATCTGTTCTCTGTCAGATTCCTTTTATCAACTTGTCTAATACTGAAAACTCGAAAAGAAAAAGCATAGTAATTATAGGAATTTGTTTAGGGAATATGTTTAAAGTTAGTCTTTCTCAGTACACCAGTAGTAATGTTTGCAGTTAAGAGTCTGAGCTTCTTTGGTTCTGAGCACTGATTTTTAGCTTAAGATTTTACAAAATATGGATTTCTGTTCAGACCCTCTCCTATTGTTGCCATAAATTTGGCAAGGAAGTTACATGTACTGTAGAGCAGACATAAATCTGAGGCTTTTTCTCAAAAAACTTGCCTTTACAGGAGTCACCCAAAGGTGAATGTTTTTTAAGTATCATTAATGTCTTAATGTTTGTTATAAATCCATTTCTTCTTCTTTCCTTCAGTCTGGCTAATATAGAAATGAAATAGAGAAGGCCTAGGGAATCTATATATGCTAAGAAGGCATCTTGAAATTGTTCATTTGTGATTGTATGTTATGTGTGATGTTGCTTTAAGTTTTCTGCTGCTAAACAGTCTCACAGGTGTGTGTGTGTGTCTGTGCCTTGAAACTCACCTGCAAGTGTTGGCATTCCAGGTGAACGGACAGTGTGCTGGGCACACAGCTATGCAAGCTGCCAGCCAGAACGGCCACGTCGACATTTTGAAGTTGCTTCTGAAACAGAACGTGGATGTAGAAGCAGAGGTAACCTAAACTTTTCAAAATATGCTTTATGTGTCCTTAAACTTTGTTACATGCATGACAGTTCTACTTGACTTGCCTGCTTTTCAAATGCCAGAGGGACTGAAAAACTGCTTTTATTGCTGTGATTGTGTACCCAAATTAGACTCCTACTGCTGCCTTAAGTGACCCACCCATCCATCTTGGGTAGAGCCACAGCGAGGCTTTTGTACTGCCCAAGTGTGTATCCTTTGAAGTCCTTTAAAAAAGTACTTACTTTATTCCTTTCACACTGTCTAGCCTCTGTTCTAGGTAGCCTCTCAAGGCATCACTACTAACAGTATTATGAAGGGGCAATATCTAATTCTTTAACACTTCTTATTAAATGAAATATAACAACTAACATAATAGGGCTATGTAAGCCAGTATGTGATGAAGCCCTTTCTTTCTTTCCTTTGGTTTCATTTCAACAGTAGATGTAATGGGAACTCTGCCTGTGGCATTGATGGAAAAAGATCTGTCAGATGTCAGATCTCCAACTTCAGATGCTTGCCATGATTCTTATATATATACCAAGTTCAGTTACAAGAAATCTTCCAGTTTTTAACTAAAACAAGTTTAAGCAGAAGGTAATAGCAGTATCTTTGGGTAGAAACTGCCAGCTCTACATCCAGTTTTTCAGTGCCTTTTTTTAAACTTCACTGAAAATGAAAAGATGTCTCTTGTTTAGGTTTTTTAGAGTAATTGTTTGTGAGAATTATCTATCAGCATACTGTGATATTTGAATTTTGAATTGATTTTTACTTAATTATTTACACAGAATGCACTGATATGAACCATTTCTCATTTTGTGAGGCACAAGAAGGATGTTAAATTTGATCTATTAAAAATAAAAACTGAAGCCTAGTGAGATGCTGAGAAAATAATTGCGCACCAGATGTTTGCATAACAGAAAAATAACTGTACATGCTTGGGCATGTGGCATTATATTGTATTTGATATACAGAAGTTATAGAATGTTAAAGCATTAAAAGGCAATGTAATTCTTGGAATTAAAATTATTATGTAAATTATGTATTTACAGATACACCATTAATTTACTGAGGTTTCATGCTAGATTCTAAAGATGGCTTAGACTGATGCAATACATACTTGCTATGGTCTGATTTCTGTGAAGTAACTCCATGTTGGAAATGATGCTTTCACTGCAGTACAAAATAAATACTGTTGAAATTAGTCTAAACTGCTTTTTGTCTGTACTGTGGTGTTCAGAGCTGCCATGTTAATCACATGGTGGACTGAAGGGAGGGTTAGAAGCATTAAAGAGGTAGGTAGAAGTACTACTTAAACTGTTTGAAAACAACATGTGGTAATCTGCTAGCACTAGAATTGTGAAGAGTTTCATGTTTGCTCAGGCTTCAGAAACATCATCACACTAGTATAAAAATTGTCAAGAATTTTACTTGACTTTTAAAGACGTCTTCACATGACTGTGTTGCTTAAGTGAAGATGGTATTGCCACTTGATTATATTATTGACTTGGTTATTGTAATATTAATAATTGTCATCATATTATTAGACTAGTATTTATATTTTTCAGACTTCAAAAAGTAAGCTGTTTATTAATATTTATGTATTCAATATTTAGAAACATAATTGTTTATAAAATGCAAAGATTCAGCAGAGCCATCCCATTAAGCAGAGAGCAAAAATATAGTCCATTTACTTCACTGTTGTGGTCTGAGGCATGGAAGCAATGGATAACAATCCTTACTTTCCTTGCTTTATTGCTAAATAAATATTGGGATATTTTTACACTTAGAAACCTTACTGCAGAGTATATGTCTTCATGTTGACATTTTCTGGGAATATCCTCATTGTTGTCTCCTGTGCTTTTTATCTGATGTCTTAATGTAGACTACAAGTGGCCTTTGTTTAGAGAGATAATAGATGGTTATTGACATAGCTCAAAAACCTGATGTAAATAATGCATAGTAAAAATATGTAATCTTCTAGGCTGCAGACATTAATGGTTGTCAGTTACTATACTAACTGTACTGACAATATTATACTGTTGGAATGTATGGAGATGTAGTGCTTTTAATATTTAGATTTATATCTAAATGTAAGTATTAAGGACAGATGAATTACTAGTTGCTAGCTGTTTCTAGATGAATTATTGCTGTTGGGTAGGATTTAGTTCCTGAGATGATTTGTTTTGATGCTGAGCTAAAAAAAGGCCTGCATGATGTTGGACCTCTGCTCATTAAAATAGGAGTTCTGTACATTAAGTCTTTATAAAATCAGGCAGTTATGTCTCTGATTTGAAATATGGTAAACCAAAAACATTCAGTAATTATTTGCTGTTTCCTCCATAAATATTTTGGTGTACTTTTCAGATTGCAAATGTGAAAAGACAAATTACCATGCCTCTGTGAAATCAAGTGCTCTGTAAATACAAGTCTTGGGGCAGTTTAGGACTACAGGCACACTCTAGATAAGGTTTGCCTCATAATGTTCCTTATAACCAGAGGTAAAATATAGAGAAGGTCCCCTTTCTGATCCTTTACGCTTCCAGATGGGCAAGCTTTGGCTTCTTTTAGCTGTTCATTCATGTTAGATGAGCCTGAGAAGGAATCCTGTGATCTGAGAAGGCATCTTGGTATCATGAGTTGATTTGGAAGGAATAAAAGTATCTTTTCAAAAGCTGTTGAAACTGCTGTTTAGTACCCTGACCTTATCTTGAAAACCATATCCATATTTTCAAAAAGATACATTTGATAATTAGAGGACAAGTCTTTATCCACCATTTTAAATGCTGTAACTAGTCTCATTGTGCAAATACAGTTTATGCTAAGAGCTATTAGTTTTTGCATTGGTTTAAAATATATTAGAGATATGTTATATATAATAAAAATACTTTTGAAAGATGTTGCTAAATAAGCAAATTGATGAGAAACTTAAGCTTATTCAGGAGAGGCAGTGAGCCCTTGATCAATCATGATTTTATTTTACAATTTTCAGTGTTTGTTTTAAAACTTGAATCCTACAAATGCATAGTTGCATTAAACTATGCACAAATACTCATTTAGAAATTAGCTTATGGAAGTTATTTCATCATGTATGAATTCTGTTTTACTATCTTCTGTATACTGTCATTAATGTTGAAATCACTTGATTGATATTTTAGAATGTTTCATGTTGTACAGTCAGCTTCTGTGGATGTTAATATAGCCTAAACTGACAAATTTGGCAAAGTCTCGATTTGGGTGAAACTGAAACAAACTGATTCAGAGTTTTAACGCTGTGAATCATCAACACAGAATCAGAACTTCTCGTTAATGTCAGCATCAGTCACAAATTTCCTTTCAAAAAGGTTTATTGAATGAAAACCAAGACACATAATAAATCCTAATAAATACTAACCTAATTGTAGGAACAAGGAAATACTCATGTCTTGCACTACGGTTTGTAATATGTAACACTTCCCAGGTTACAGGAAGAATTACTGTAGGATATTAAGTGTTATAAATACTCTTTGAGTGTTGCATTTTGTTTGGTTCTTTCATTTTGGATGTTTTCTTGACAGTGGTTGTTTTGTAGTAGAAACCTTGATGAAGTAATTTGAGTTTGATGAACGAATCACACAAATATTCAGGACAATAGTTGTATATGCTGTAGAGTATCATATGTTACAGAGCATGTGTATTTATTTATGAACTGATTCTTCATCCTCTATTACTGCAGTTTGAGCAATTGTTTAATGAGGTATTTTAGTGTGGTATCATGGTAATCTCCTTTTCCTTATTACATCAAATATGGACAGTTGTTAGTTGAAATAATCTTCTTGTTTAAATGCAAAGGAGATGTGAAATATACCAGGTTAAATGAATGTTTCCACTTTAGGACAAGGATGGAGACAGGGCTGTCCATCACGCGGCCTTCGGTGACGAGGGTGCTGTGATTGAGGTTTTGCACCGAGGCAGCGCAGATTTGAATGCTCGCAACAAGCGCAGGCAGACTCCACTCCATATTGCTGTCAACAAAGGTCATCTGCAAGTTGTCAAGACTTTACTGGACTTTGGCTGCCACCCCAGTCTCCAGGTAAAGTAAACTTTGAATGTAGGGTCACTTTTCAGCTACTGAATTGTATGATTTGCTGCATAGAAAAATTATGGAAAATGAGATTGAAAGGAATAGATGTAGTAAAGTTGTCTGTCTCAACCTTTACCCCCACCGTGTGATCAGTTGTAAAAAAAATACTATTAAGTCTGTTTGTTTTCTTGACAGTTAGATCGACATTGATTTATTCCAGACAATTGATACTAATTGGTATTTTCACGGTCTGTAGTTATTTCTAATCGTTAACTTTCCTTCCTGATTAATTACTCCTATATCGAACCCACAACTCTGTGCTCCTTCTGCAAGTTACAGTTTAGCAGGCCAACGATATTGTGGAATATTTTGTTAAAAGAAACCTTTTATTTTTTTCCCAAAATAGATCTATCATTGATAGAACTGCTTAGTCAGATTTACTTTCAAATACTCAGCTTTTCATCTAGAAAGCCCTCATGCACAGGATCTCAAGTACCATAATTTCACAGGGAATTTCATCTGTAATGAAGGGGGTGGAAGCAGTAGCATAAGTGCAATGTTGTGTTTAGAAGGTAGCATGGAAATGTTCTATCAGGTAAGCAGGTATCCAAACTGCTGAATGCAGCTGCATGAACTGCATTAGTATAACAAATGAGAATGGGTAAGTTTGAAGAGATTTGTGTCAGAAGAAGCTGTAGTGGCCTGGGCAAATAAAGATATACAATAATAAGACATTGCCTCCTCATTTTGCCATGTCAATAATCAGGTTGTTTTGGAGCTGTATATCCACATAGAAGAAGATGAGCAAAAACTTTTTTGAAATTAGTGAGCATAGTGATCGTTTATTTATCTCCTTCTACCTGACTCTTAAGGTATTGTCTTGATCTTGCTGAGGTTGAGCTGTTATGTCCATCCAGATCCTGTTTAGTATTTGTTGAACAGTAGGTGTAATAAGGAATTTGATGTGCTGAGACTGGTAAAAGGTGACTGTAAGTCACATAGGAACATATGGATAGCCAAAGGGAATTTGCCCGAGTTTAAATGACAGAATTTTGTTTCAGTTGAAAACGTCAGTAGAATGGTGCAGGGATGTTCCATCTGGAAAATATAATTGCTATTGAAAAAAAAATGAACTTTCATATTCAGCATGTGTGCTGAGGAACTGCAATGTGCAAATGTGAGTAGGTGATTGATTTTGTCAATGAGAGCACAGGGGAGTAAGACTGAGGCATGACTGGAATTTAACTGGCCAGCGCTCTATTACTGTGGCCTCCTCACTGTGTACACAGAAACATATATTAGTTTGTAAACAGGAAATTCAGGAAATATCAGTTAAACTAAATAAAAGCTACATGATCTAGTTCTGGCAAATTGGTTCACATTGGTTTCTATACTCTGACACGTTTTGTTTGGCAGTTTTTGATTCTCACTGTAGAGATCTGTTTTCATACTAGTATATAGCTAAAGTGTTCAGTTTCTGCATTAGTCAGCTTGCAGTTGAGTCAGTGTTGATGACAGAAGATTTCCAGACTTATATGGTGCAAGAATTTTACTGGAAGCATAAATCTGGAGATTTTGCCTATGTAGCTGCTCTTAAGCTTAAATGGATGTTAATTCTCACTGTTAATCAAGGGCATTTCTCTTCAGTCCAGCAATTTGAGTCTTTGAATAAGTAATGTACAAAACGCTTCTAGGAGTAAAAAGTATTTTTCCTTATTTGGGATATTTGAAAAACAAAAGATCAAGCTAAAAGTGTGCATTCTTTGCCTCTTCAAATATGTAGTCAAGTATTACCATGTAGATTGTGTAATATAATCTTGTATTAGCTGTAACAAGTTAAAAGCTTAATATTGTTTTATGACATTGGCTTTTGCTTCATGGAAAATGATATGCTTCAGTTAAAACAACAGATATGCCTACTTTTAGTACCTGGATTGCATTTTGTTTTGATTTGCCTATGCTTTAATTTCACGCTGTCATTTTGCTATTGTCTTCTACATGGTTAATTTCTGGCTAAATTGACCATTTATTACTCAAAATTTCACAGCTGCTTCTGCCTGACTAGTCTTCCCTCTGTCAAGTTAGTTTTTGTTGCTGTCCTGTTACTCATAATTTGTAATTTGGGCATCAACTCCATCTGGATAAGAAGCATAGAGAAGTCATTATCTACTCCAGTGTCTTCAGTACTATGGGATGCAAAGCGTAGTTCTGGCAGTAGTGTGACTGCACAGTGGTGGAGCTCAGGGTGGGCTTTCCCACTGAAGCATTTGCAAAACTGCAGCAAGATGAGAAGCAGCTTGCTCTGAACTCTGCAGTATAGCAACACTCAGGTCTGGAAGAGCTGTTTTGTGTTTGTGTAGTCAGGTTTCCTAGTGATATTTTATTAGCATCTTTTCAATGTGGATGCGTGCAAAAATTGACGTACACTGTTTCTGATTTTAGGATTCTGAAGGAGACACTCCACTTCATGATGCAATAAGTAAAAAGCGTGATGATATCCTTGCTGTACTCTTAGAAGCAGGAGCAGATGTTACTATCACCAACAACAATGGGTTTAATGCTCTTCACCATGCTGCACTAAGAGGAAACCCTAGGTACAGATTTTTTTTTTAAAGATATTTGTTATTGTACGTAAAAGGAAAACAAGTGCACATAAAGGTAGAACTATGGTATTCTTTCAGAAGATCCTTAAATCTGCATGTAGTTTTATTTTTAAATGTTGATGTTGCCTAGCTATGCATCTTTCTAATGCTTGGAAGCCTTTACTGGAATGAAGCTAGGAGTCTGCTCAGTTTAATGCTGTATTCAGATAACTCCAAATTCCTAAGAAATTTGCTGTCATGGCTGTAAAACTTGGCCAATAAACTTTTGATAAATAAGTTAGTAAGATCTTGAAGATGGAATCTTGACATGGGATAAAAATAGTAAATCCTGCTATGTTTCCCTTCTTTGACTATTGGAATTGATAAAGGGATTTGAGGTTTTTTGACATATTTATTTGTGGATAATTATTAAGTAAAACGTACAGTTCTAAAGCACCCTTAGGATTGCTGCATTAGATTTTATTTGTTGGTATGTGAAACAGTTATTTATATTTTCATAGAAGTGTATCTAGAAGGAATTTTGTATTGCAGCTTTTATATAGCAGCTCAACTGAAAAAATTAATTTTAAGACATAGTTTGTTTTATACTAGCTGCATTCTGTATGCTTAGATTCAATTTTCAGATAGCTTTTGAAAACTACTGCATAGAGAGAACTTTAAAGAAAAATTGTGTTGCTGATTCCTTATTACATTGTGGATAAATGCTATTTTTCAAAGCTGGAATGCTAACAAGACTTCAATAATACTTTATCCTGGGGTGGAATATTCAGTGTAGTTTACAAAAAAGAAGAAATGTATGTGTTTGCTTGTTTACTACTAAATTGGGCTTTTCAGCTGAGAGAAGTTGGAGAAATAAGGCTGTAAATTTGTATGAATTCTACCATTATTAATATATGGGATTAAAATTTAGGTTAGTCTCTTAGAACATAGCTATAAAGACTGAGAGTTTAAAAGTAAAGGTAATTAATTATCTATGTTTGTGGAATAGAATCATTTCACGAGGTAAAAGTAGTGGCTGGAAGCGTTGATAGGATGAATAAATGTTTACCATTTTCTACAGTACTCATAAAAGGTCTTTAAGAGAACATGTCAAGGCCCAAGTGAAGGGAGCTTATTTTTGGCATTCAGAAGACAATTCTTTCAAGTCTGACTTGGTAACGTCTTCCTTTAAAGTGAATTCTTCTTTATTATGTAACAGCAGTAGCTAAGAGCACTGTTTCCTGTCTCAGTTACCTAGGTACGGTATTTTATTTTTCATTTTTTTCCTGCAGTGCTTTTTTCTCAGCTGTTGTGGTAGTTGGTTTGTGTGACCATAATCTCAAGATGAGATTCAGGAAAAGTGTATGGAGAAAAAATGTTTTTCATAGGCATGTGCTGGAGATTTTTCTGTGGGTCAGTGTTTCAGGAGTGACAGATCATTCCTTTAATGGAGGGATCCAAGTTGTAGTTCAGACTGGGTCAGTTTGATGGTTGGTAGAATATGAGGTACAGTGCAGTTTTAACCAGAAACCTCCCTCCTTTACAGAAGTTTTTATTGGAAATATTGGAAAATGTTTACAGTATTAGTAATTTGAATGCTGTGTGGGTTCCCTCCATACACGGAATTTCACTTGAATCTAAAACAGATATTTAATTTTTTTTTTGGTTGCAGTTCCATCTGAGCACTCCTCAAGCATGCAGAAAAGGAATTTTTTCTCTCATCATGGAAGGAGTAGTTTTATCTAAAATATCTAATGCTCACAGCATTACATATTCTACCCATCAGCCTGGGAAGAAATGATTGAAAATGAAACCAAAATAAGTCTATTTTGATTTCTCTCCCCTGGCCACAAATTTTTGTAGTAGTTTCATTCATTTAGGAGTTACATTCCTCAAGACTTCAGTGATACTCATTTGTTTCATTGCTGATTTTGTAGTTCTACTGCTTGCTTGTTCCTGAATGAAACCAAAGTTTTTATATTTGCCACTTTGTTTTTTAATCTGATACAGAACAATGGCTTATACTGATCGGTTAAATGTGCACAGGCTATTTAAAACACTGTTAAAAATAACCCTCTCATTTTTAGCTTCTTGCTGCTGTGGGTCACAAGCAGTACACAATAGCTTCTGCTTGAAACCTTGCTTAAAGACCTATCTTTCCTCATCTAAGCTTCCCTGCTCCACCTAAACTGGAGATCTGTGGCCTCAGGATGTGGGGCCTTATATTAATACAGTGCACTAAATTCCCCTTATATTCAAATATATAGATATATTATTTAATTTCTATATTATCTTATAGAAGTTGAACACATATTTTTATGTGTATATACATGTGTATGCATTTGTGTGCATAGCTATAATTCTAAAAATCAAAAGCGTGCTATGTATGCGAGAATTAATAAAGTTCACATGCATCTTCCTCATTGAGGATAATAAAATAAATGCATATGTTAAGTGCATGGGCATGACAATAAATGGAGGTGAATTTCTATAGTAGTTTTTTTAGTTGATGTCAAATAGGTATTTGCAACCAATTTCATTTTCAGAGCAAAACTTCTTGTTTCTTGAGTTCTGACCTTTATAAATAATAGAGATAAATGTCCAAAGGAAAAACCTACAAATTGTACTGAGAAGAACATTCCAGAGTTTTTAATTTTTTCCTGTGAAAACAAATGCATTCTATTTAAAATGTTTGAATATTGGATAAATATTATAAGAAAGATAGCAATCTATGTCAAATAGCTTAGATTTTCTGAGCACTTTATATTCCATGGCAGTTTGGCTGTGTTTTCCACAAGTCAAGGTACAGTGTGTTTCAGACAGCATCCTATTCTTAGTAGAATGCTTTTTCTTTTCATGTTTCGCTTCTCTTTGTACCCTGTGAATCGGTACAGAGAGAGAACTTTTGGGGTTTGTGCTGATGTATAACATTGAAATGTAGAATGGATGTTAGTTTATGCTGTAGGTAGCTTTAAACTTGTGCAGGGGAGACAGAGCTAAAAAGAAATTTTAAATTAAGTGTGGGGAAGTTAAACTTTTATTGAATACATGGTTTTTTGTTTGTGATTTTTAACTGAGTCAGTCATATTAAAAGTGCATGTATTTTGGACTTTTTTCAAAGCACTGTGAGCCTCAAAGCTTGGCAGACTTTGCCTCTTCAGTGTTAATGAGATTTTTTTCAGACAGAAAAAAGGAGAGTAAAATTTGAAAATACTGTACAGATTGGTTATTTTTGCCATGTTATCATCTCTTGCTTATGTTTGATCTATTCGCATACCTGTGACTTCAGATTTTTGAGCTGAAGACTTGACTGTGAAGTGTAGGCGTATTTTATATCCGTTGCCCCAGTTAGTTTTAGATTTGCATTGTGTCTTGGGAAGAGAGCTTTATTCATTCTGCAGCTAGCATCTTAAATAGAGGCTGCTCTTGGAGCTGACCTGACTTCACACATGTGTATGATTAGTTCTTCAGGGTAATAAATCCTGCTGGACTTTAAATAAAAAAATTAAAGTCCTGGAGTAAGATGCAGATTTCATGTGTTGCTCTCCAGTAGCAAGAAGTATGTCATCTTTATGTTCATAAACTGGCAAGCAGGAGATTGTGGTTTAAAATAGTCATAATTTTTCCCCATAGTTTTCTTATTATTGAGGAGATCTCCATTTGTTTTTAGATTTGCAGATGGTTTGAACAGTTTAGCAGTGAAATTTCTAACTGTAGCAATTGGTGAGGTGGGGTTTCTCACTTCTACATAGTGTTAATGAGTGTTTTTGGAGTGTCTGCAGGACTCAGGGGCTGTGATGCCATGGAGGTCCTCAGAGAGACAAGTTCTGAGGAGATGAGAGTGGTGCAATTATTTTCTAAACAAGTCAAAGTGTTTTTTTGCTTTTGTATTTGCAGTTCTTACAGTAAGTGTAGATTAAGCTTAGCTGAAGCTGAGTGGAAAGAGAGCCTGGTTTTAAAACCTCTTATTAAAGTGTTATGTCAGAAAATGCTTTGGAGGAATACTTTTGTTCAAGTTGGTTTGGAGGAAGAGTATAACTCCATGAGCAGACCTATTATTAGATGGCAGATTAGCCTGTAGCTGTTGAGGTCAGTGACAAATTTGTTATCTTTAAATAGTAAATAATGTGCCTGACAGATACAAAATGGCAAATACAGTTCCTGCCCTGTGGAGTTTCCCTCCTTGTGCAACCAAAAAAACTGGACAGGGGTGCCTAGAAAGTAAATCTGCCCTACCAGTACTGTTGATGATTGTTTTGTTTTGGGTTTTTTTTGGGCACCAGACTTGAGGAAGAATACAAGAGACAATAAATCATTGGGAAATGTTTATTTTACTGCTTACCTATCTTCTTTATAAATGTTGTAAGAGATGATTTTCACTGCATATGGACAAAATGTTAAATAACAGTAGCTATTTATTTACAAATACAAACTTGAAATTTTAGAATACAGAATTTGCTACACTCCTGGTTACCTTCTGTCTTCAGGCTGCCTAGAAGTTGGACTGGACTGCAGACAGGACTACATAATTGCTCTGAGCAGGTTTCATATCCAGTTTTAAAACCATGAGAAATCCTGTAGTGATCAATGCATAGCTACAGCTGGTTGAAGGGGACCAAATCCATTGAAGAGGTGATTTGGTTCCATTTTACCAGCTTTAGCAAAGCATTGGAGTGCAGGAAGCTTATGATTCAGTAGCACATTTTAAAGCACATGAGCAGTGCACAAAGAACACACGCCTTTCTTCTGTTTTACACAATTTGTTTCTTGTCAATGCAAATTTTTAACTCTTTCCTAATTTGGAGATGGCACAGTTAAAAGCTGTATACCAGAAAGATCTGTACAGATTTCTTCTGTCCTTGAGTGTTTCCTTGAGGATCTTTAGATGAGTCTCAAATCAAATCATAGTTACAGTTTTAACTTTTTCCTGTCTAGTGTAATCAAATTTTAGAATAGATTAGAAATGGTAGTCTTTAAAACTTCCATCAAATACAGCTCCCTTACTTCTTTATGTTAAACTTTACTGGGGAATAACATTTCAATTTCCTTGTCACCCTCCTCCTCCCCCCCCTTCCCCTCATTCATTTTCTGACAGGTTCCCTTTTGCAGCTGCTTTTATGCTGTAGTTGGTTAGCACAAATATAAATGCCAAGTGCTTTCAATTCCATTGCTATATCTCTGGTTAGTATTAACTTTTTAGGAATGATTATATAATATAGCATGATAGATTTAATTTTTTTTACCCTGATCGTATGTGTAAAACCATTCAATGCAAGAAACACACAGCTTTTAAAGATTTAGCTGGGGTTGCATCTGATTTCTTCTAAACTAAGGTCCTTAATACAATTGTGCGAGCTCACATGGCTTTTTTAATGCCATACTGAATTCTTTCTGAGCTTTGACTGCAGTGGAAAGTAGGGGATAACCTTAAATGAAACCATTTCCTAGTAATGAATGTCAAGGGTAGTCTACATCTGTTTGTTGCATAGTGGGTAGTCTACATCTGTTTGTTGCATAGTCTGATGATGGTGAGAAGATTTATGTAAATATATTCCCAACACCATGTATCCTAATAGAAACGTAGCAGGTGTGTCACTTGGACTTAAGCATCAAGATGGCTATAAAATGAGTTTCTATTTTTACCAGTTATAGAGGAACTGTTTTACAGATACAGCTGCTCAAGTGTGCTTTTGGATGGCAATACAGCTTCATGTACTGGCCATATCGGGACAAAAAACGGCTGTGGAAAAAGAGCTGTGTAGCATTTGATAATGTCAGCATCTGTTATCCCTGTCAGTCACACAGTTGAAATGTTTGAGTTACAACTGTGTCAGCAGATGCCCAAAGTTCAACGTGTGCTCGGTTAAAACTGAACAGCTGATCTAAGTGATGGATGTGACATTTTAGAGTGACTGGGTATGTATTCTTAGAGATATGCTAACATGAACTAGCAGGAAGCAATGTCAACATATAATTTTAACTTTTGTATCACTCTGAACTGTCATTTTGTGTCAGAATAACATTGAAATGTTATACAAGGGAGAACAGAATATGATAAATTGTTACCAAAAACTATTCAGATAAATTAAAGTTTAAATTAAAATTAAATTAAAATAAAAAATCTGTCCCATTATATAGTGGAAGCTAAATCAATTGGTGCTGAGCTCAGGAGCTCTTCAGGAAAAGAACAAAATGCTTAGCAATTAACCCCTCAGTGAAACTGTTATTTACACCAGATTGCTTCTGTGAGCATGATCAAGTTTAGTAGTGTTGCTCTATTCAGAAAAGCTGCTGCAGTTTGATTTGTTTCCCACTATAAACCAGGTTTTAATTTAGATGTTAAGATACTGTAGCCTTCACGTCAAAATATCTGCTGATAAGAAAAAGAGTTTTAAAACGAATATTGAAACTTTGCTTTCTTAAGCAGGTAAGATAATATTTCTTCTTGTATATATATTAATATGTAGTCTCAGGTGTTAAAAATATCAGGCTATGTATATTATTAGCTGTTTGAGAATTATGTGAGTATTTAAAAATAAGTTCTCCATCTAAAAATCATGTGTTGCCTTTGTTTATTTTTCTTGTTTGTTTTGGTTGGGGTTTTTTTTCTCACAGACATTTTAGTAAGCAAAGGGCTACAGTTAGAATCTTTAATCTGGGCCAAATGTGCCTACTTATCATGGTCATATCCTGTTTAATAACTGGTTTCTCATTAATAGAAATGGCTGGATTGATGAGTGGAGAGTTCTTTCCTCGTGTTTTTCGTTGTTCCTGAATTTGATGTTGAGTATCTTTACTTAGGGGTGGTATGCACCAGTGTATTTTAATATTGCTTTTAGGACTTGAAACTGTTGTGGCACTATTTCTCATGTAGTTTTTGAGATTTTTTGAATGCTACAATTTTTTTTTTCACTGGCAAATTTTCTTAAATTTGGATTTAGAATAAATTCAGCTTATTTGAAAATAATATTTAAGATAACTTACCTTTTAGGCTGTAGTTGTCATTTGTGTTTTCATTTAGGAATCTGTCAATAGCTTTAATCCGCTGACTAGCAACTCTGGCCTAGAAATCTCTGTATTGTCACTTTCTGTGCATAAACCTGACACTGCGCTTTGTATCAAAGAGCTCAGTGAGCATAATAAGTGCTGATTTGGAGAAAATTTTAACTTAAGTCTTATTAAATTGCAGAAGTTATAGTCAGTTATTTTGGCTATCATTTTCTCTAGATCTCACCTGTAATTCCTTAGCTCTTAATGCTTGTCTCAGTTGCATCCTGTGGATTATATGTTCTATGGCAGATGCTGATTTAAGTACTACCTTCTGAAGTACACAGATCAGGCTGTGATTGCTAGAACAGTGGCTTGTTTTTATGAGATGCATTTTGATAACCAGGCTTTGAAGTTTAGTTTAAGATCTATGAAGTGAGTAGTACTGGTAATGATGAATTTTGCAGCTATGCTGCAGTCTTTAATTGATGCATTTCAAGGTTTCATTTTCAGCCTTGCTTTGAATTCTGTTTATAACTAATATTCTGCTTATCAGCTGTTAACAATTCTTCCTACCCACTTTTATAGCCACTTAGTTTAATGTTTTGTGATTTGTTACTAACAAGTATGAGTTATTTTGGCAGTACCAGCTGACCCTTAGCAAGCCAATTTGTCACATGAATGTCATTCAAACAAGAGGGAAACCTGTTTCTTCCAGCAGCTGTTTAGTTTCCTCTTACTTGGTCGTTCCTTGCCTGCCAAAAATACATACTTCTTTACATTCCATAGCATTGTATGTTCATATGGGTACATAAAGAAGTATGTGCTCTGAGCAGGTACACACACAGTTGCTTGACTGCCTGTCAGATGAAACTGAAAAGTATTTTGCTGCTTTTTCTCACTATCATTAGGTAAAACTGGCTGACAGTTCTTTGGAAGGACAGCAGTCCTGATTAACTGATGGTAGAAAATAAACTTACTATGCTAACTGAACTTTACAATGCAATTTACCTGCACAGTGTCTTAATGCTGGACATAGTTCATTGTTTTGGGATGGCACTGATGCTAGAAGTGCTTTTCCATATTTTTGCAGCCTCTTGCTCTTCTGAGTGACTGTGCTTAAGTAGAACT
The DNA here is from genome assembly GCA_013400215.1 of Cisticola juncidis. Taxonomy (NCBI): domain Eukaryota; kingdom Metazoa; phylum Chordata; class Aves; order Passeriformes; family Cisticolidae; genus Cisticola; species Cisticola juncidis. The sequence continues at coordinate 1,899,492 of VXBR01008235.1, forward strand.
GCTAGTAGGTTTGCAGTGTTTTTTCTTAGAATTCGTAGTTGTAGTCCACCGTAAAAACTTCAGCTTCCTCCCAGGTCTTCTAGCAGATTTTCATGCTGTGGTGCAGTTTGCAGGTAGTGTCCTGAAGGGAAGCATAGACCGATCTAAAGTGGCAGTTATAAATTTATTTTCTTACCCCAAATCTCACTTATATGCTTTTTCTATCCCAGCCATTATTCTGCAAACTCTTTTCAGGTTTATACTTATTTGTACTGTATTTCAGAGTGGTTTTAAAAACTAAACGAAACAAAAACTAAAGCAAAACAAAAAGCCCAACCCAAACACAAAAGCACATGTCACTAGTGATCCTGCTTATCATAAAGATGATGACATTGAATTAAGAAAACAACCTCTAACTGCTGTGACAGGATTTGGATTGTTAGGCTGAAGGTCACATGTGAAAGCTAATACCTATTCAACACTTCTGCAAGCAGCTTTTCTTGTTTTTTAAAACTGGCACTCACCTGCTCAAGTCAAAGTCTTGTCCACCCTTGAAATATTTGTGACAGCTAAAATAATTAACTAAAAAAAATTAACCCAAACCAAACAAAAAACCTAATGGAAACAAAGCCCAAGTTTAACCCTGTTTTGTAAGATTTCGTGCGACTTGGTTTGGAACAGTGGTTAAATATTTGATGTGCAATACAGCTTTGACTTTTCAGGGACCGTCAGATAAAGCTTTTGGTTGCTTAATACATATTTCAGGAGTTGATTTGGGTTACAGTAGAGTAAGCTTTATCTCTATAGTATTAGAAGGTAAATTTGAAATAAGCTTCACAATTAGTAACTGTACTAGTTGTAAGGAAAGCTGAGAGCAGAGGAAGTAAGAATTTCTGCAGCTCATGACAAAAACCTAGTGCAGCTGATAGAGAGCAAATCAGAGTGTAGCAGTAGCTAGCACAGTAGTACAAGGAGAATCAGCAATGCAGCATTAGAATCACAGCAGTCACATTCTAGTTTTTAAGTAGGCTGTTTTCATGTGCGTCTGCTATAAAGCACCTTGAAAAATTTTGCCTAGACCTATTTGAGAACGCAGCATTGCACTACAACACTGTTTATTAGGTTTCCTTTTTCAAGTTTGTACATTTTCAGTTGTGCATAGGAAGATAAGAATATATTTCACTGAAATGAACAAGCAGTTAATGGTATTGCAATTTATTAGTTTATCTTCTTTAAAAAGAATTCTGCCTACAAAGCAAGTTGGGATTTGTTTTTTTTTGGTTTTGGTTTTTTTTTTGTTTTTTTTTTCTTCCTTTTTTTTTTTTTTGTTATGAAATTTGGACTAACAGTTGTTTTCTTTCAACCTGCTCTTTACACTACAAATGCTTGGTACTTTAGCACACTCAAAATTAAGCTGTTCCCAGAGTAGAGGGATTAATACAACAATTAAAATAACAGTCTAGTAAATAAGATATACATGCAGAAAGTCATAGGCATCCTTTAAACGTGCAGCATAATGCAGGTCTCCTGATGTTCTGTTACCTGTAAGCTTAGTATCATGCAGCATTTGCAGTTGGAAGAGAGGTAATGACCTAGAGACACATCAGCAGCAGCCATCTCATCCTGAGTGCTCTCACTCTATTCGCTGAATCAGCTCTTCGTTACATGGGAGGGGGAGGCAAGGGGGGGGGCGAATGTCGGTGCATACAGTACCTCACCACCTTAAATAGATAAAACTTAAAAGAAAAAACAATAGGCATGAAGATGGGTGCCTAATTGGCACCTTCTTCTTTTCTTTTGAATGCTAAAATACAGATGATGTTGTATAGAAATTATACCTTATGTCTGCTGGACTGAGAGTTAAGACTCCAAGGATAGATGCTAGGAAGCCAAGGGAAGGTGAACTTAGCCCACTGTCAGATGAAGATCATCACAGGCAAAAAGAAAATCAAAAAAACCCAACAAAAGACCAAAACCGAGCCCCCAAAAGTTGGAGTTGCTTCCAAAAAAAAATTAGAAAAAGGCATCAAAAAAATAGCGATCATCTCCCCCCTCCCCCGGCAAATATTGGTTTCTTCTAGTTCCTTAGATATTGCACTGCATCTTTTCTTGCTTGAGGTTATGTTTCCAGGCTTAACTGTAGGCAGGTCTGTGTTGAAGCTACTTTCCATCTTCAGAGGTCAAGTCTGCTCGCGAGGTCAGGGCTCCCGCACACACACTACAGAAGTCACCAACCATATTTCCCACTTAGAGGGCACGAGCAAAACTGTTACGGCTTTATAGGCAGCTAAGCATTTGAAACATGCACTCCCAGGCAAACAGGCTCTCTTGTGCCTCTCTCTTCCCTGACCATATTTAGTCAACCATTGCAAAAAATAGTCTCTCAGCTGTCGATTGTCGATCCGGCAGCGAAGGGAGCCTCTATCCGGCTCTCTGCCTATTGATTGTGCAGCCTGCACTTCCACCGCCGCTTAGCCATTTGTCCCCAGGTTTTTTTAGCACTGCCAAATAAAGCTCTCTCTCATGTTTCCAGTTAGATTTCCCAGGTTTTCACTGAGCTTGCGCTGCTACTAGTAAACCCTGATGAGGTTGTCACTATACTTAGAAACGTTTGGGGCGAGGGGGGGAGGAGTGGGAGAGGGAAAAAAAAAAGGCAGCCCTGCTAGTAACAAGGCAGGGACTTCACGCAGATATAGAACAATAAATATCCTGCGCTGCCATGGCAGGTTGTGTAACCTGGTTTCTTGATCACTGAAAAATGCCGTGACTAACATGTCGATTAACCCAGGGTCTGAGCGGCCTCAGTCTAAGTTTTTCAATTGCAAATCATATGGTTATTTTATAAAAAAGAAGTCGGTACCCATTTGTAGCCCTGCATTTCCATATTCAAATCAAGTTAGAAATTATTTGAAAAAACTTTAACTAGTAAATTCATATCATTCCATACCATTATGTTTACTAATGGTATAATATTTTCCTTGTAATGCTTATCCATAGAATTTCATCTAAAGAAAATAAATGCATGTGTAAATGCATGTTCTTTAACAAACCTGAACTGTTTTAGAAGAAAAGAATAAAAAAAGAAATCAAGGGAATAGCTCATTGTATTAATCTTTCATGTTTAGAAAATTGGCTCATGGCAAGACTAATAAGTGCATATTCAAAATATGAAGAGGGATTTTCATATTCATGGGGAGTATATGCAACATTTTCTTTAAAAAAGAATAACTGAAATTTTGACATTTAAATACAACAATCAGGAACTCGAATACTTAAGACTTTCTCTGTATTTTGCAAAGACAAAATCTTTGCTTGGGAGCAAGAGGGGTTAAAAAGGTGAAAATATCTCAGTCTAAAATGAAACAAACTTATTAAATTGAAATACCATTCAGTTAATATTGATGTAATTAGTAGATACAAAGTTCAGTATACTGGGGTAGAGAATGAATTGCGAAGTCCTGAGCAGACCAGTATCTTTGATTTATACTTCCCTTGCTGCTTCTTTTTGTGTTGATTTTATCCTGTGCTTGCTAACTGTTTACCTTGTAACTTCTGTTGCTTTCTGGTAAAAGTCACATTTTCTCTTTGATTTCATAATTATTCACTGAAGACAAAGTATTGTGCAAATACATTCTTGTGAATTCCATGTAAATGTATATACCTCATTGTTTCTTTGGTTACATGTATATTGAAATAGAAAAGCAAGAGGTGCTTGAAAATCTGAAGGCAAAAAGAAGGAAACAGCCTGCCTACTTAAACTTTTACTAACTAGGCCATTGGTCAGGTATGAAATATTAAACTCCAATTTCAAGTTACAGTGTGCTCAGTAGTATCAGTCTAAGGTATTAATATCTTCCTGTTGCTTGTTCCTGAGAGATGGATACTTCCTTCTTCATTCTTCCAGTGGTTGTCTCTGTACTGCACAGTGAATATGGTGTGAATCAGATCAGGAGGCTGATTTGGCTTGAAGTTGTGTGCTGACGTGCACTTACTGTCCTATGGTTGCCAAAAATAGCACTGTCCTGTTCCTGTGTTACTTTTTGCACTACGTTGGTACAAATGTTTCTTGGGCTTCACAGTGAGCAGGCTTGGAGTACTATTCATATGAGAAGTAATCCAACAGAAGGGGATAGATGACCTTTCAGATGCTGTGTTGGGACCACTTTTTGTGGGAGCTTTTATTGCGCAGACGTGGTAGTCAACAGGACAAGAAAGGGATTTTGTAAAATGTGTTTTTTCTTCTGTTGTATTGTAAAATACGTGTTGGACTACACAGTTTTAAAAGCGAACTTTGCCATGGAAGCTGTCTTTAAATCTGAACTTCAGTTTCTTCAACTATTTGAGGCTCTAATAGGAGGCAGGTGAAGGGTTTTAGCTGAGCCAGGGTTGGGTGTCTGGAGAGGAGTATGTGGGGGTGGAAGGTGATGTGTGGAGAATACTTCAAGCCAGAATTACTGTAAAATACATTATGAAACCATGTCACACTGAGACAGTGGAGACCTGAGTTGAGGGAGGAGAATGGCATGAAAGTAGAAAAACCTGTAATAGAAAGTGCAGTGAATCATTACAACCTCTGGTGATAGGATTGCTGATAAGTTTATGCTGATCTAAGACTTTGCTTCTGGAAAGGGCGGTCTGCCCTCCCCGCAGATCTGGCTTTGTCATTTCCTTACTGTTATTGCTCCTAGTGATCGTGAAGTTGCGGGGTAGGTTGGATTATCTCATTGATCTGTCTGAAAGCAAACTTGCCAAATCAGGAGTCTGGCAGGTTGTTTCACTTGCTGGAAAATGATGTGTCTGTAGAGCCAACATAATGCAGGAGCTGAAGTGTAGGGAAAAAAGCAGGATTGTGTCTTTCAATAGCAATTTAAGTTAAATGTGCGTATGCAGCTTGTGAGGTAGCCTAATTTTTTCTGCCTAAGCATTTGTTTCTAAAAAACCTTAATAAACAAACCCTGAAAGGCCAAACAAACAAACCCACCCCACCACTATCCCACAAGCTCTCAATCTTCTTCATGTACCTCATTCTGCAGTCAAATTGCAGCTGGTGGCAGAGAATCTTCTATAGTTTTTGTTCATGTATTTTAACAGGGTGCAAGGATGCTTTTGCAGTTAAGACTGCTAAATCTGGAATTGTTTTTATACAGTGGGGGTGCTGGCTTCATCTTGTTTGCAAGTACTTTTATCTTGTAGATTTTCCAAATAAATCTGTTATTATATGTTGCATTCCCAAATAGTATTGATAAGCATCTGCAAAAATTCTGTGAGCTAAGTACTGCATAAAACCCAACACTTTATGTGTAGGTTGGTAATGAATAATATACCATATGTTAACTTCTCATCATAAGAAAAAAATTATTTTCTTTATGTCTAATGTTGGTAACTGGTGTTGAAACAAGTGCTTTATGTGGCTAAAAGTTAACTAGTGTATTGTTTAGATCTATGACATATCTTATGTTGCAAATACACAATTCATGCTGCTGAATTTCCATGGCAAGGGTTGGGATGAGATCATCTGTAAGGTCTCTTCCAAACCAAATGATTCTATGATCCTATATATGTTAAGGTGTGGTTCTAGACGCCCTAAAAACCTGAATTTAAAAAGAAAAAAAAAAGAATTACTCAATGTGTCAAGGTCAAATAAAGATGCACGTAACAGCAGCATTTGCTGTTGCTCTTCTACATCTCAAATTGAATGTAGCACCATATTAGTGGATATTCCTTTGACCAAAACACTTGCAACTATTAGAGAGTGGGGTGTCATTTTATGGGGACGAATTATGTTGGGCAGTATAAGTGAGTGTACCCCAAACAGCTGCACCTGGCTCCATCTCAGGCCCCTATAGCTTTCTCATTTCTTTTTGACTGAACATGTGTTTAGCTTCTGGAAAAGAAGCAATATTTTATTGATCCCTATTAAAGCTTTGCTGATAGCTCCCTCAAAAAATCTCACTGAAGTTTTCTCTTGTTGTTCCAGTAGAAATTTTCAGAAATTGCAAATGGTCATCCAGCTAAAAAAGGCCCAAAAACTATAGGAGCTTCCCACTAAGCTGAAAATATTGCAAACCAACAAATACCAAAGCCTGTCTGTTACCAAAATTTTTACTGATGATGCTTTAGTAATAATGTATGAATAGCATAGTGGTGGTATAAGTTCGGTGTTCCAATAAAGAGTTTTAAGCACTTCATCAATAGTCTTTGTCGCTCCCTAAATAGACATGTAATCTGTTACAGTTGAATACACAGAAGATGATAGTTTGAAAAGTTTTCTTTAGCTGTTTTCATGATCAGGGTTACTAATAGATTTGCTGATATTTTGATCTTTTCAATACAACTACAGTGAAAGCAGTCTGTGGTTTGTTTAATGTATACAAGATAAAAGCATCCTAAGACCACATGTATGTTGTGGTCTTATAAACAGAGCAATACAACCCAGCTTCTTCTGTAATACTTCATGGGGAAGAGAGAATCAAGAATCACTGTGTAATTGGCAACATCAATTCTCTAATGTGACTTTTTATGATATATGCCTGTTCCAGTGAGTGCTGCTGTGAATGGTAGCCACTTAGCTGTCAAAATTTTGGCAGTAGCTCTAGAAAATCCTGTAAAAATTGAAAGAACTTACCTCTCATCTGATGAGGTGGATGATGAAGCCACTGAGCTGAATTTACCATTGTTGCATATTAATATCTTGCAGAATTTTAAGGTGTCATTCCATGAAACAGTCCTTCTATCTTGCTGTCCTGTAATATAACATGGTCTGGAAGAGAGATATAGTCTTTTTCTGAGTAAAAAGAAACAACTGAATAGTGGTTCCTGGCCCTTTGATGATTTGCTGTGAAAACTAAGATAAAAATCTATTCTGCTCAGAAGCCATTTATTTGTTCTGGTGGTCCTTCTGTTTTTCCAATAAGAGCAATGCATCTTAAAAGCATCCAGAAATGTAGTAGGCATCTCATTTCTCTGAAAGCAAGATACCTTCAAATATTTTTCTATCAAACTTCAGATAATTTTTTTTCTGGTATAAGACAGCAAACTAAAGATTTGAAAGAGGATCTGGTAAGGATAACGCTCACACAAATATTAAGATAAGTGATTTTTGTTCACAGCATACAAAATCCTGAGTCAGATGGTTTATTTTTGTTTCAAAATGAGGTGTATTAAATAAATGTCAGTAGTATTTCTGAACATTTACATTTACATATTGAGGCATTGGATGAAGCGTGTCAGTGTTCTTTAAATTTTATTTATCTGTAAAGTTGGCAATTTTCTTTCTTACTGAAGAAAAGGATATAAAATATCATTGAGTTGGTTAGGACAGTTTCTTGTTTAGTGACTAGAGCTACTTTGGAGACAAGTGGGCTGTAATTAAAATCGACGCTTTTCCATAGTATTCCTCAAGTTGTAGTTGCAATTTTAGAGAAAAAATTCTTGTTGGAGTTCTTTTTTTTTGGTTAGGTTATTGTTGCCCCACTTTTCTGGTTGCTCACAGTCATAGTGCTTCTGTCAGTCATAGGAACTTTCAGGAAAATTTTATTTTGTGTTTTAGGCTATCCACAGTAGATACTCTGTAGCTTTATGGGGTCTTGAGAAGCAGTGAGCCTGGCAGGTGAAGATAAGAGCTTACATTACATGATGCCCTATGGGAAGCCACCATAGAAGGCTTGTGCTGTTGGTACTGTGTGCTTTGGATCAGCCCAGCATTCTGAGGAGATGGTGTGGTGGTGTGCCCAGATACCAAGAAAACCACAGTGCTCCAGACATGCTCCCTCCCTAAAGCAGCTAAACACAGTTCTGCTGGTGCCAAGATTTGAAAATATGGCATAATTGCATTACAAAATAGACTGTGTTTATCAGTGCAACTGATACTGATTTATTTTGTCACATTTCATAAAGCTTTGGTAACTTGAGTTTCACTAAAATACAACCTTAATTTTTAAAAATCCTGCATAAGTGAATCTCCCAAAGAGATTCATTGTTTGGGGTTTTTTTTCTGAAATATTCTAGCCTTTTCTTCCTAGCATGTGAAAGAGCTGTATAAGGTGTTATGAATAGAAGCTGAGCAAGGGCTCACAATGAGCAATGTACAATCTGTTAAGCTTTGTTGTTTTAAATTGCTGTGTTATGAGTGATTTGGACTGTGAGGAAGTGAGATGCTTTCTGCCAGGAAAACAAAAAATCCTAAGAGGCTGAGAATGACTTCTGTCCACTCTGAGGAGGACAAACATGCAAACAGCCTGGCTGTGGATGCTCCATGTAGCAGTTGGTTTCCTGTGGGTTTGTATGATCCTGTGGCCTGAAAATGCAGTTGGTTAGTTGCAGTTCCTTTAGACACTCTGACTCTGGGGGCAAAAAAAAGTCACTTAATACACCATTCTGGCAGCTGCAGCATAAGAGTGAAACCAGGGGTTTATGTTGTGCACTCAGTAGTAGGAGAACATGGAGATGCTTATTAAGCAGGGTCTCTTATGGGAGCATCTGAGCAGTGTGTAGGAAGGAGTGCACTTCCTTACTGGTACAGGAGTCTACCTCACAGGCTTCTGTGCCCTCAAGGAGGGCTTATTAGGATGAACTCAGACAAGAGCCACACACAGGTTTTAGGGTTTTTTTTTATCGGAAACTCATTAGCTTGTTCTAGAAGAGAGCTTAGGAGTGAATAGCAGTTCATCTCAGTGTGGGTGTTCAAGGCGACAGGTGATTGGAATGAACTAGGAGCTCAGTTATTACTTGACAGGGCAGTCATTCATACCTTTTGAGGGTATTTTTAAGTAAAAGCTGAGAGGTTCAATTGGTGTGGCTATTTCTGAGGATTATTGAGATCCCACATTTTTGATACCAGAACTCTAATGAAGAACTGTTTAATTCAGATACATTGTCTGCCTTGCAAGGCACTGTGTGACTGAGTGATTCCACTTGCATTAGCAAGTATTAATTGGATTTTGAAAGTTTGGATTTTGTGCAGAAGCTCTGTGTCTCCTGTAGATAGCATGTTCCTTCAACAGTAGGGAAACATCAGATGACAGAAGAGGTTTCTTGGCACAGAATTGTAGCGGTTTCTGGTTTTGTGTTTATCTTTAAAGAACTGTCATAAGGGAGGTGCATATGCTGTTTATAAAGATAAGACAATAAGGAGTTTAAGTTTGGTAACTTACGTACTCCAAAAGCTAAGTGAAGACATGTAAGCTTAAGAAAACTGTATTTCTCAGAGAATACAAGATTGAACAATTTGTTTATCTAGAGTTGTGTTGTTAATACCCTTAACCTTCAGGTAAGTCTTTGGACTTCATGGATTTTAGTCTGCTTCAATACTTGTAGTAATCAAGCTGCTTTTCCCCACCCTACCCCCTGACTACCAGACACTGCCATGTTATGTTATATTCAAATATTATAGTTAAGAAAATATTCCACTAATACTCACTTCACAGTTTCAGCATTTATTTTGTCTGTGCTTAAGAGGTCTTGCTCCATTTTCTTTCTCAGAAACTGAGTTTTACAGCCCATGGCATCAGTTTATAAAGTGATGATTTTAAAGAAATCTAACATAGTGGAACTTGGACATAGATACTTAAGTAAAGGGTGCTATAATGATTTTGAGGGAGTAAATTCTTTTGTCTACATTTCAAAATTTGTTTGAATACTTCTTTAATGTAATTTTTACTGCTAGGTAGCATTCTTCTAAAAAACAAACCTGATCCTCACTATTATTCTAGGTATTATATGGTTTGTTTGTGTGCTTTAACTAGAAGGACGTGAACAGCAAATTGCTTTTGGAGCTGTTGCCATTTAACCCACTTTCTCTGTTTGAAAAAAGATTAAAATTATTTTAGCCACTACTACATAGTTCTGAGAGTTAATGTTGTTCTGCTGTTGTCATTCAGCATATGTTGTAGGGGTGTTTATGCCATCTCTGCCTATATTTTTCAGTGCCATGCGTGTATTGTTGTCCAAGTTACCACGACCATGGATTGTTGATGAGAAAAAAGATGATGGTTACACTGCCTTACATCTAGCAGCTCTCAATAATCATGTGGAAGTGGCTGAACTTTTGGTGCATCAGGTAGGACTCTTTTATCAGGAGAATTTAAATGTCATGCTTTGGTTAACCATCTGATGTGAAAATAGTTGGCTGCTTTACGCCTGCAGTCGCAATGCAGAGGCAGTGGAGCAGGGAAGGACGTGTTGAGCTCTAAAGGTCAAACTTGCCTTTGAGATTGTTACAATGGCCTAATGGTGCAGAGGAATTGAAAAAGTTGATACCTAGTTTCATTCAACTGATTAACATCAGTGAATAATTAAAGTATTTAATCACTTCTGTTCTCAAATCCCCTAACTAGGAATTGTGTGCAGGGTCATAGTCAATGTCCTAATGGAGTGCCTTGCCTATAGATGAATTGCTGGGATGATAATGCTCTAATGCTTGGGATATCTTGCAGGGCAATGCTAACCTGGATATCCAGAACGTTAACCAGCAAACTGCTCTTCATCTTGCTGTTGAACGACAGCATACACAGATTGTTAGGGTAAGTATCTTATTTACAGTAAGCCATATGGTTAATGGCATTTGACTAAAGCTGATGGCAGCTGTTAAAATGAATACCTCATGAACATTTAAGAAATTATTTGACAACATATAGTCACAGCATGTTTGATGGGTTTTGTTTAATTCAGAAGCCTGCCAATTTGCACAGAAGGTCAGTCAGCAATATGAACGCCACATGACACATGCTGAATTTTTGTACATGTACATTATGATTTCCTCTGTGTGGTTGCCAATTCCAGCATCCCTTCTTGTTTAGTAAGGAAGAATGTGTTTGTCTGAATCTTGTGCTGTAACAAGACCTTCAAATAGCATTTCTGATGCCTCTTGCTGTATGAGTAGTTATTCTTGCTCATAGCTTTTGCAAATTGTACCATGAAGTATCCTTTTATGACTTAACTACTTTTCAGTCTCTTGAGTGTTTAACATTCCCTTTTCTTAGTTTTTGGAGACCTATAAGCAGTTAACAGTAGTACCTTATTGGTGAAAGAAATGCTATCCTGGTTTTTTTGCTTACATGGTTTCAAAAGTTAGTATTTCAACTTCACAAAGCTTTGTTACTAGCATAGGAAGTGTGAGTCTGGCATAGCTTGCTGTTTCTGGCCTGTGTGCACTGTCATACAGGACCTGTGTGACTGAATGTTTGGCTTGCTACCATGGGCCTTTGAGGCTCAGAGAGGGCACTCACTGCTCTCAGAGTGGATACATCAACCTGACCTTGGCCTTTGGCATAATTTTTTTGTCTTTGTAGAGTTATCTTGTATGAAAAACTGTCTCTTATTCAGGTCTACCCAAAATTCTCCCCCCTATGCAGGCCTGCATTCTTTTTAGAGTTATTTTACCATAAGGTTTCTCCCTCTCTGAGGGCTGATGGGTGTGATCCCATTACAGTGAAACATGTGATATGGCCCTATATCTGGAACTGCCTGCTACCAGAAGAATGGTTTCCTAGAGTCAGTGCCACTTGCATCCTGCAAGCTATTTGGCAGCTGTGTTTAGTGATCTCTTGTGCCCTTCTGAATTTACACAGTACCTGGGAATACAGTATTGATGTGGCAGATGAGCAGGAAGGTAGGCATGTAGAAGAACTAGCATGTGTATTTGACTGACATTCTTGTATCTGAGAATGTTTAAGTGAAGGACCCTGTAGAGTATCCATTTTTCAGAGCTGGATTAACTTTAAGAAGTCCTAAAATAGCTCATGCAGCCATGCAAAGAACATGTTGGCTCCATATTTCAAAATTAATTCCTATTGGATACCTTCCAGGGCTGGGTTTGTACCCTCAGGCATTTGTGGAATAGTGGTCAAAGGTGGCAGGGTTCTTTTAAAAAGTCCTACTGCCATGACAAAGGACAGTGGTTTGCTTTCTTTTTAATTATTTTTTTTAAACTTCTGCAAAGACTCTGAAGTTCTGTGGTAGTCAAGGGTTCCAGCAGAAACTCTAAGAAGTAAAGAGCTAGTGGCAGACACAAGATATGAATATGAGAGAAGAAATTGGGTCAGAGTAAATCCATTTAGAGAGTGTAAGAAGTTGAGACTAGACTGTGCCAACTATTAGCTGGTTTTCTTGGTTTCACTTGTGGAAGAAAAGGTTGGGGAAAATGGTAAGCTGCAAATGATTGCAGCCAGATGCTTCCTTGAAAATTAGGCTTTGAATTCCTTTTAGGTTGTTTTCCTTTTAGCCTGTTCTGAAGGCTGAGGTTCTTTGGGTCTGAGAAACTGAGCTCCTTGCAAGTTTGTGTGTTCCAAAGAGGGAGCTCTCTCTTTGTATTCCTGGTTTTAGTTTATGCCTTTTGTCTCTACTGCTAATCCCAATTTTGCAGAGTAGCAGAAGCTCAGAAACTAAAGTTAAAACCTCAGCTGCTGGCTACAGCTTTCTGAATAGCGACAGTGATGGGGTTTAATTTTTAGGGGCAGTTGGTATTTTCTTGTCAGCATGTGTTGATTTGTTTTGTTCAGCAGCGTATTTAAGAAAGTTCTGGTGGGTTGAATTATGGAAGGGCTGTATGCAAAGGCCATAGGAATAGGAGGGCCTGTGCAGCCTTGTGCTTGTTTTGTGTCATGTGAACAGGAACGGGTGTCTAAAATTAGCCTTAGAGACAAGTCTTACAGTTCATTACTTTCCAAAGTGTTCTGAGAGAGTCTTTAATAGTGTCATTGGTTTTTATGTCTTCTCCTGAATTAGGGTAAACCGAAATACGTGCTTAACTACTTTGCTAATGCAAAGACACTGTAAATTAAGTTGTAAAGTTTAGCATGGTGTGAAAGTGGTGATTTCTGAGGTCACTGAAACCTAATAGTAAAGAATATATATTTGTCTTAAGTATTGCACATATTTCTGTAATACATTACATTGTTTGTAGGCTGTCTTAGAAGAATTAAAGTCTAAGGAAGTAGAAAGAATCCTCTGAAAGTGTCTCCTGTAGCACTCAAAGCACAGGCAAGCATTAGCTTTCTGCTGAAATCAGCTTGATATTTGAGACAGATAAATGCTTTGATTGAGGGCTGAGCTTCAGGTATGGAAAATAAATTTAAGTTAATTCAACTGTGAATTGTAGCAAGATAGGAATAGCCCTTTTGAACCTCCTAGAGATTCCTAAACCATAATTTTCTGAAATTAGTTCTAAAAGGAATAAATAGGGCATTTTTTGTTTTGTTTTGTTTTGCTTTAATTTGAGTTCTCTCTCTTTTCAGCTCTTAGTCCGTGCAGGTGCTAAATTGGATATTCAGGATAAAGATGGGGATACTCCCCTGCATGAAGCCCTGAGACACCACACCCTGTCACAGCTCCGCCAGCTCCAAGACATGCAAGATGTGGGCAAGGTAGATACTGCTTGGGAGCCATCAAAGAACACAGTAAATAAAACACATTTATTTATTCTTTTTTTTCTCCCTCTATATTTGTCTCTTTGTCTAGTTCTGTACTGTTGGACTGGTTTCTGGCAGCATAAATTTATGCAGACATTTTACATTAAACTGCGGTGTAGGCAGAAATTATATTGTTGTTATATGTGACTTTTCACGTGAAGTCAGTACCTTTTTTTAAGAAAAAGAGGGTTATGTAGCTCAAAAATATTTCTACTAATTTCTCTTCTATATGAACATGTGTGGCTGCCAGAAAATCAAACTAGAAAGGGAATTAAACAGTATTACAGTACAGAATAAGACTGAAATAGTTTTCTGTGATTCAGCATCTTGCATATTATTATAGCTTTAATTGCTTGGTTGTATCTATAACTTTCTGAAAGTATGTTGTGTTAGAAAAAGGAATTCTTAATTTTATATGTTTATTGATATGTATATTTTTGACAGAGTTCATTTCAGAAATTGCACTGTAGTAAGGAAATAGTCAAAAAGCATCCAGGTAATAAAAGTCAAAATGTTTTACTGAAAAAAAGAAACTCACACCCAAAAAGCTGTGTGAACCATATGCAAAGGTGAAGTTTATAGTTTACCTGAGAGACAAAGGAGAAATAAAATTATGGAGAAATTCAAATTGAGAAAAAGAAACAAATTTTTTTTTTAGATGTTAAGAATGCAAAACACGATGATGGATCAGATCTGTTGAACCATTAGTTACCAGTATGTTTTTTCTATTTTTAAATTAAAATTAAAGTTAAAATTAGAAATTGTTGTTCTTGTTTTTGCACTTCTTTATGAAAAAATAAATAACACCAACTTTATGAAAAGTCTTTGTTCAAAACAATAATTCCACTGTATATTTTTTTTTTCAAATTGGTTACTTCATCTCACTGAAATACACTGGAATAAGCTTTGAAAGTGATTGGAAATACCACTAGCATGAGTAAGAAAATGTGTGTGTCCTTTGAAATGAGACAAGAAGAGCGGTTACAGCTCAGTTGTTTCCTTGATCTGAAATGGACTCTGTGAGAGCTGTCTAGAATAATTTGTGTTCATGTGTTTAACTGTGAAGTCAGTGAAAGAGAGATGATTTTTTTTCCTCAGATTCAGCATTTCATAAATTGGTTTCTCTGCCCAGTCTTATGAATGCCATCCACAAGAAAGTAGAGTTGTGTATTGGGTTTTAAGAGTTTTAACAGAAGAAGCGGGAGTTTTTTAAACTTCTCTTTCGGGGAATTTTATGTTTTAGAGAATTAAGTTTTATTTCTAGTTTCATTTGACAAGTATCCTTGGTTTAAACCAAAAATGTAATTAAAAAAAAATCTGTTGAAGTAATAAGACAAAAAGCAGGCAAAGGATATCTTGAGAAACAAAGAAAAAAAATTCCCTCATCATTGTATCTCTGATTACCTAAAAATGTTTCAAAGTTTTAAAAAACCTTGATTAACCAATACCTCCTCTTCTTTATTAGCCTGATCAAACTACTCATCATTTCTTTGCACTTTGTTTAGCTGCAGAGAAAATTTTTGTCAAACCAATACATTTGGGAGGCTTAAGGGGTGTGGAGAAGATAAGTTCTGTCAGAGAAGAGATAAAAACTTGCTTGTTTTTATTTTATGTGAATTGCAAAAGATGGAGTAAATATTCCTGAAAATGCTTTGAGATGATCAGCAAATCAAACCATTTTGAAAATATTTTGGGAAAAACAGTGAATGAGAACAATACCTGTACCTATCTACCTTTATTTAAATGACAGTAAGGTAAAAATTCTATAAATTTGACTTTACCATTAAACAGTTTTAAATACTAAGGTGTCTTTGGCCCAAAATTGAGTATCAACAAAGACAGAATCAAAGCTGTGGAAGTATGTGCAGGCATGTGGACCTTCAAAGCTGTCTAAGGACACAGTGGTAATCCGTCTTGTGTGGAATTGCAAATACAGGTAGTGGATAATAGAAGATAAATTGGATTAACAATTTAGCCTGGGAATTGGTAAGGCTTTCTTTTCGTAAATGCGATGACTTAAACTGAGGGTATGTTTTGGGGGATTTTTTTATTATTCTTCATTAATTCCTTTAAAGATTGAGAAATGCATCAGATTTCATTAGGCTATGTGATAGCAACACATCTCTGTAAATATTTAGTATTTTAGAGCTCATTTTTGCTTGGCTAAATTTTAATTATTTTTGGACTGCTGTCTTGGAGATTGCAACAACCTACTGAGGCCTGTGGGGTGCCTCTTTGTAGTAAATAGTACTTCAACAAATAATTATTTCTATTTCAGTTGAATAAACTGAAAAGAAAAATCTCACTTGCAGGATTTTAGGGTTTTTTCACACTTGATCAAGTTGGTTGAATAGCAACTCACTGAAATAGTATATTTGTTACTTTTTACTTTGACCACTGTTTAAAATATAAACCAATACTTTTTACTGTTTATCATTAACTTACTTCATAAATGGAAATAAATTGAATTAATTCTTTAACACTGATATTTTTTTTAATAGTTCCTTCTGAGTGCCAACATAATGCCTGTTGGAACAGGCTCCCCAGGGAAGTGGTCACAGCACCAAACCTGCCAGAGTTCAAAAAGCTTTTGGACAATGATTTCAGGCGCCTGGTGCGAATCTTGGGGCTGTCCTGTGCAGGGGCAGGAGCTGAACTTGATGATCCTTGTGAATTCGTTCCAATTCAGGATATTTTATGTTACATCTAAACCAGTTTTTGTCAGGTTTCTTCAGTTGATTTTTTGATAGACTATTTAAAAGATGTGTAGTGAACAATCTTGATAGTACACAAAGCCCTACTCATTTTAGGTATTATTCCAAAAAACATTTTTGTGCTCAAGTGTTGTGAGCAGTGAACCCCATTTCTTCAAATAATTTTTAAGTTTTCCATCCAGCATATTGTGGTGATTGTGCAGCTGGGAGGAGGAGAAATTTTCTGAAGTACAGTCTCTTCCACCACAAAAACGTAATTTGAACTGCTGTATTACAGGTGTACTGTTCTGGCCTAGAGTACTTTTTATCCTAAAAGATTGTATTATTCCCAGGGTCATTTTGTGTAATTCATTTTAATATAGGTGTCTTTCTGACCCTTAAAATGCTTTTAAGTGATGCTACTGCCTAAATCCTAACTTAAAAGAAAAAAAAAAAAAGACTGGAAAGTGTTTACTGCTTCAAAAGTAACTCACTAGTTACCATTACTTGAATGATATCTATATATTTTTTGTGGATTACACTCAGATTTCTCCCTCAGTAGAGAATTGACTGGGACTGGCCTGTGTTGGTGCATTTCAGGGCTAGTCCTCTCCAGAGGTAGCTTGCTGCAGCCATACTGGGCACTAAGATATAACGGAGAATATTTTGTGCGTGGGTTGTTTTGTGATGTTCTGGTTCTTTGCACCTGAAAAATAGTGTGCTTCATGAGAAATGTCATAGGATACAGCGTTGATCTGTTATTTTCAAATTGTACAAGGTGCAGAGGCATTTTAGGACCTAGGGTTTTTATGACTAATGTAGATGACTGTTCCATGATGACTCTGGCAGCCTTGGAGCAAATCAGTTTCACTGGGTGTTGTGCCACCTTGGCTGGATTAATAATACAGTCCAAAGTACCAGGACTGAAGATGATAAAATCTCTGCTTCAGCCAATGCTGTATTTGAAGTGCAGAAAAACTGTCTCAGTTGATAAATGAAAATTTTCTGTTATCTGAACATCAGGAAACAATTTGTTTCCATAACTTACTGATTTTTCTGGTATAAAGTCTTTGGAGCTGTACTGTTCTTACCTAATCATGAGGAAGAATGCAGGAGGAATATGTGAATTCATAAAATGATGTTCAAGAGTCTTGTAGCCTCAGTGATACATATTGATATAAGAACTTCAAACTAAAAAAAAAAATGTATAGACTGAAGTTTAAAAACATCCTTCCCAAGGCAATTGGGTCTCCTTGAGATGGAGCTGCTCTAGTTTTGCCAAAGCTCTTCCTTTGAATACAGTGTAGTGTGGTTTACTGAGGGATTCTTAGTGATGCCAGCAGTTCTGTGTTATGTGTAGTCTGTTATACTTAATGCATTTTCTCTGATCAAGCATTAATACAAAAAGATGTTGGGAGCAGGCCCAGAATGCTCTGGAGTAGGGGAATTGGCTCCTTGCTGGGTTGTGGTATGAGTCTTCTTAGTATTTCTAGCTGACCTATGAAGCAGTAACATGAGGATACAGTAACAGCTGTAAAAGGGCAGAGTAACATGGGACAGTGTGTGAGTTTTAATCCGTCCAGGCTGAGAAAGACTGAAATTCAGTTACTTTCTTGGGCAGGTACTTTACTTACTGAACTAGAAGTAGATGTGCATTCATTTTCCTGCTCTACTGTGTTTTCAGTCCAAGTGTGGTGGTAGCATTTTGTCTGAACTCAGCAATTTGAATATATACTGAAGTGTTTTCTGAATATACCCACTGGAACTTTGCCCTTTACAGTGCTTACATAGAAAGATTGGCACTTCACATGAGTATAGGTGTGCAGGAGATGGAGTGCTTCAGTAGTTAACTATTCCTTGCTGAACTTTAGTTCCTTAAAGGAAAGCTGAATATAGCTGACTCAAAATGAAGCAATTGTTTTGATTTTAGTTCTGGAGACGCTTCCTTGGGCTTACACATCTATGAATATATTTGCATGTGTGCATGTCAAGTAGCTTTCCTTTAGCCAGACAGTTCTTCACTGTTTAGGGAGTCCTTTCTTGCTTGCACATTTGTTTTCTTTCAGTTAATAATGGGACTTAGCACTCAAGGAGCAGAGAAGAAGAGCGCTGCGTCTATTGCCTGCTTCCTGGCAGCCAACGGGGCTGACCTCGGCATTCGTAACAAGAAGGGTCAGTCCCCTCTCGATCTCTGCCCTGATCCAAGTCTCTGCAAAGCATTGGCTAAATGTCACAAAGAAAAAGTCAGGTTTGTATATTCATAAAGTACACAGTTTCCAAATCTCTGCCTTCCACAGATTAACTGATTTATTTAAAATGTTGAGCCTTTAATTAGCAACAGCTAATTAAAACACACAAATTTGGAGGTTTGGTGGGGATTTGTGTATGTGTTTTTTTGGGTTTTTTTTACTTTTAATTCTTTAGGTTTTTATGGTACACTGAATGCTATTCACAAGTACATTAATGGAAACTTACCCGAGTCTTGGAGGACTTTCATGTATATTAGTATGGGAGAGGGGAGGATGGGAAAGTGACAATCTTCAGGTGGGAGTTGGTAGAACTTCATAAGGGAGTTGGGGGAAAATCCCTGGAAGAATAACTAACCATTGCAGACAGGTTGGCCTGGGAATTTGAGAAATCTCTGTCCATACAACTTTATTGACTGAAATGGGCAAAGCCCAATATAAACTGATATGAATTCAGTGTTGATGCTGCTTTGAGAAGGTCACCTACTGAGTACCTGTCAATCTGTATGATTCTGTGAGAAGAGAACGAGAGGGTGGGTCTGATGTCTTTAGGAATTACGGTTTCAGTGATTTTCATGTTATCAGGTCCATGCACTATCAGCTGATTCACCTTGCCCTAGTTATGTTCCACCCCTGTAGCCGCAGATGATTCTCTCCTTAATTCCTGTATGAAAATCAAAACTGTACTTTCAAAATATGACAAAGAGAGGCTGTTTTTATTGATGTTGCCCTGGTAAGGCGTAAGGTGCTTATTTCCTCTCGGGGTCTGTGTGTGTGTCCCTGCCTCCCGGCCTCCTCCCTCGGCGGTTCCTTCTGGCCGCCGTGGCGGGGGCGGTGGGACGCTGGGTACGCGCGCCCCCTGCGGGCCCGCGCAGCGCGGAGCTCCGGCCCGGGGCTGCGTGTGCCCTGCGGAGGCAGCGCACGGCTCTGTCGGTAAAGCAAGCTCTCGGGACCACAGGAAGGGACTTCTTACCTTCACGACACGGTATCCTCACATGTGTGCCCTGTTTCTGTACAGGGCCTCATCCGAGTGTGTGACCTTGCACGGCAGTGTCAGCTGTACTTCTTAGAAAAGGCAGTTCAGATTGCTTTATCATCATATATTGATGCCCAAGTGCATAGGAGTATATAACCAGCCAGTTAATGTGCATTTTAAATTGAGTGTGGTTTTTTAATTCTTGAAAGTTTGACTGCAAGGTTTCTTTGTAGTGGCCAGGTTGGTTCCCGAAGTCCGTCTATGATCAACAATGATTCTGAAACCTTAGAAGAGTGTATGGTGTGTTCAGACATGAAGAGAGATACTCTGTTTGGCCCATGTGGCCACATTGCCACATGTTCTTTGTGCTCACCCCGGGTGAAAAAATGCCTCATCTGTAAAGAACAAGTTCAGTCCAGGACAAAGGTAAAAACCTCTGAAATTTATTGGTTCTCTTTCTTTTATAATGGAAAAGTAAAAAAAAAAAAAAGGAAAAAGAGGTCAAAGAAATATGCATCTTCTTTTATGTGGTGTTATTATACCTTACATGTCTCACTGGACTGAGTTAATCTTGCATCATAACGGTATCTTGCTCTTTTCTGTTTGGCTGTCATACCTACCTCTCCCTGCCCTGCAATGTCTTTATTGTTCAGGTCCTCAGAGTTCCTAATACAATCACCTGAGGATGCTTTGTTGAAACAGACTATTTCCACCCTGCCATATATTTTCTTCATCTTAAGAAAAATTGCTGCTTTTTCTGAACTATAATTTCCCTCAGTATTATTGAATTCTTCTGTTCCTTAGGGCTGCCTAAAAGATGATTTGCTTGTAAACTGAGTTAATATGTGCTTGTTTCTGTGGTTAATAGTTACTTTCAGCTTTCACCTTCTTTTTCTTTGGAAACATGAGTTTCATTACACTGTCTTTTTCCTTCAGAGAATCAACCAGTCATGCCCTGTTTTGGAGATCAAGGTTTCTCAAATGGTTACTCCCATGTAGTTTTGACGATATGGGTACACCCTCCTTGCTTTTCTGTTTGAGTATTCTTTTATTCCTTGTAATCACCAAGTTTTGTCCTGCTTTTTTTAGCTGTTAAAAATTAAATTGTGTTCTGCACTTGGATTTATGTTTGGTTTTGGATTGGCTTTGGGGTTTTTTCCTTTGGTTGGTTGGTTTTCTTAGGAAACCCAACTGTTTGCTTGTTTGGTTTTTTTTACTTTTTCCAAACATATTTGATTAGTCTGCTTCTGTGGTGTGTTGTTTTTTCCTCCATCTCAGAGTAAGTATAAGAACTGTAAATGTAAAGTTGCACTGTTTTTACTATTCACTTTCTTATTCTTCTTATACTGTTCACTATTCTGTATTGAGTATGTTCAAAAGCCAGATGTAAACATTGTGGGAGCTCCTTTTCTCTAGACTTCGTTTGTAGTCAGTGGAAGGGTTCTGTCACGGGGTGATTTGGAGCAGCAAAGTGAGGGTTGTGCCCCTACTCATCCATTTAAAGAAGCTAATCTATAGAAATCAGCTTTCCCAGGTGAAAGCTAAGCTTTGTGGATAACCTTGCTTCGATTCCTTTTGCTGAATTAGTTTGAGAGATTGGAATGTCTGTTCAATACTTCTCTTTTCTGTGTAAAATCTTACAGTAGTATCTGCAAGGCTAAGAAATTTATGAATCAGGACAACAGTTCTGTGAACTGGAACAGGTGGTCCAGGCCAGTATGAATGAATTGTGTGTGATGTCTGTGATTGTACTGTATATGCCCCATCCCTGGCACTGTTCAAGGCCAGATGGGATGGGGCCCTGAGTAACGTGGTCTAGTAGAAGGTGTCCCTGCCCATGGCAGGGGTTGGAACTTGAGGACCTTTAAGGTCCTTTCCAACTCAAACCATTCAATGATTCCATGATATATAGAGCTCTCACATAAAAGGACTTGAGAGACACTAACCCAGCGTATTAAAACATTTCTGTAAAAGTACCTTTTAAGTGAATTTCGTAGGATCATAAAATGTTGGAAGGGGCCTTTAAAATCAGTCGTGTAACTGACACCTAATACTGTGGAATGAGCAGGGACATCTTCAACAAGATCAGGTTGCTCAGAGCCCTGTCCAGCCTGACCTTGAATGTTTCCAGGGATGGATCATCTACCACCACTCTGGGGAACCTGTTCCAGTGTTTCATGACCCTCATCATAAAAATTTTCTTTCTTATAGCTAGTACAAATCAGCTTTCCTTTAGTCTAAAATTATTAACCCCTGTACTAGTGCAAAAGACCCAGCAAAAGTTTGTTCCCATCTTTCTTATGCACCCTTTAACTACAGAAATAACATCTTCCTGGAGACCTCTCTTCTCCAGGCTGATCAACCCTAATTTAAATATCTGTGATGGAATAAAGGAGAAAAAAAAAGAAAAATAAATTTATACTGTTCTAGCTCCTTCTCTGTGCCTGTCATTGTACTGAATGTGTCAAAATTGCCAGCAAATACCTGTTCTTAGAAGTTAGTGTGGTAACTCATTGAAGTTGCATTTTGAGATGCTAAATTAGTTAAAAACCCCACTAGATGGAGATTCTTGAAGCCCACATGCCTCACAAATTAATGTAGAGAGCAGGAGATACTTTGCTCACATGTGTGTTGTATTTTACAGATTGAAGAATGCGTAGTATGTTCAGACAAAAAGGCAGCAGTGCTTTTCCAGCCTTGTGGTCATATGTGTGCCTGTGAGAGTAAGTAACTTTACAAAGCCTCCTTTTGAAGTAATTGTTTTGAAGTAATCTTTAATCAGATTGCTAAAAGGTCATTAGTAACCTGATTTCAGGTTCAATTTACTTGGTAGTCTAGTGTGATCATCAGAATTTTGGCATTATTTGTCATGCTGGTAATAATTGGAGGACAAAGTGGAGATTTTCAAAACCATAGCAGTTGTGTGCTCTTTCATCTGAATTATTTAACTGGGAGTAGGCTTTCTCACATTATAGAAGCCTACTGTATATAGTTAACACTTTGGAAGTAATTAGAATTAATTTTGTTGCTTTGTTAAAGCTTTTTGAAGGCATTCAGGTATGCAAATGCTGTTTTAAAAAAATGTTGTAGATAAATACTTGGTATACTTCATTACTAACCTTCAGATTTGCACAAGGGCTGTATTTTCCCTCAAAAGTCACATCATATATCCTTGCAAAGAGCACCAGTTATGGTTCACTTTGATTTATCCTGTGTAGTGAAAAAATATGTAAGAGATCTCCAGAAATTTTTTGGTTTTGAGTATATGTGGATGAGAATTGTCATCCTTGTCTCCAGACATTTCAGGGCTTTGTTGAAGGGTCATTTCCCTAGAGAAGAGCAGTCCTTATTGATGAGGATCTACTTAAGAGGGAAGGTAATCGTTCCCATGAGTAACTGCTTACTTGTGCTTGCTAAAGACTTTCTTCCTCTGTTCTGACTGAGGCAGCTGACATCAAATCACTGATTATAGTTAGCCTGATCTGGCCTCTTTCAGTGTCTGCAGATGAAAGATGATGAGAGAAGTTTTTTTGAATCGTTTCCCAGGAAAGAAGACAGCAAAAAGATTGATTACTGGTGGTGAAGGATTTCAGCAGTGCAGTACACATTACCAAGTCTAAGCTGTAACAAGGACAGTAAAAGGTTTAACAGTTGTAGCTGATTTCTTTCCAGATTTGTTTCTGGACATCTTGTTCAAGCAGGACGAGAGCATCTTCAAGTTGGTGTATTCTATAGGATCCACTCTCTTGATTCACAGTAACCTTTTAGCGTTTATGAGAAAATGACTTGCTTTTGGTGGAAAAATTACAGTCCCCTTTCTAAGATTATATCAAAAGATGTAGGTTTACTCTTAAGGGTAAAGAGCTGCACCCCTTTTCCCCTGGAGCATTAGGACAGTTAGTGAGATCTTTTGTTCTAAAGAAAAAAGCAGATAGTCAGGACATTCTTGGAAGCTCTGGTCTCAAATGTGTGATTACCTTTTAACTTCCATAATTCTTGTGGACTAGACATCCATTTGGAGAAAGAGAAATCTGTTCACTTGAAATATCTTAAAAGGAGACAGAGAATAGATTTACTTTGAGTCCCAAATAGGACATTGTTTAGGTGTGATTTGCAGAAAATTATGTGAAAATAAACTCAAGTAGTTCTTTGTATTGTAAGCATCTGTTAAGTTATTGCAGTATAATTACGGTGAATAAACAAACTCATGGATAGAAAAAAAGAAAAATGAAGTGGGAAGATTCAGAGCTGGTTTATTTCTCTGTTCCTTCAGATTGTGCAAGCTTGATGAAGAAATGTGTACAGTGTCGAGCAGTGGTTGAGCGAAGAGTGCCTTTCATAATGTGCTGCGGAGGGAAAGGTACAGAAGATACCAGTGATGATATTTGTGAGTGACTCCAGAGCCCATACTCTTTCACATTCCTCCACCAACTTATTCTCTTAAATGATGTAAATATTTCTCTCCTTTCTGAAGAGAAGTTTCATGGAAACAGTGTTAACCCAGGTATCCCTTTGTCGTTTGCATTACTTGCTGCATCGGTAGCAGCAAACATGGTAACACTATCAGTCATTACACTGGAGAGTTGCTTCCAGCATTTGGAGTAGAATACAAAAGATATGTGATGACTTGGCCACTTACAAATATCTTAAGTAAAAACTGAAGATTGTCTGTGATTGTGCAAATGAGCAAAGAAATTTTTTTTTACCCCTGGTACTCTGAAGGAATGGTAAGTATTTTGCATCTAGGTACAAGTAACTTTCCTGAGAGAATGACCAGTTTTACATCTCCTCCTTTGACTAGTTTTTAAACTTCTTGTGACTTATTTGAGTAATTTTTATGAATTATTTGTGTTTGCTCCATGTGTGTGGATGTGGTACACAGTATTTCAGTTGAGTTTTTGGGAATTAGAATATTAGTTCATTCTTGTCATAATATTCTGAAATAGATATATATAAACATAGTCATTAAAATCAAGTTTTCAGTACTCACACTGGAAATTGAAGACTTGACAGTTTTTCTTTCTTAGAGTAATGCTGCTTCCCAGATCAGTCAAATATAGGAATGTTAATCTAATCTTGTTCAAATTTTGAATAACCTACTTCCAAGACACTTGGACAATTTTGAACACCAAATAGAATCATCTCTGTAGATAAAAAAGTCATTTCAATGTTAAGGAATTTGGCTTTTGTTTCTTTAAATATGTGCAAAAAAATATTTGTTAGGAACTTCACTGACAAATAAGAACTCTGAGAACATTAAGGGACTTGGAGCATCATTATTATGGAAGTACTTGTCAAAGAAGTGTCGTCACTAAATCCAAAGAAATTCTTTGTTGAGCTGCAGTGATGGTGTAGTGAATTTAATTAGATTATCAAAGATGATCGGCTAACATTTTTTTCAGGTAATTGAAAAATTGTAGCTGTGACACTGGAAATAACTATTCCTGATTCATTAGATTGCTGAGTAGTGACGTATCTTTATTTTCTTTTGATGTTACAGCAAGTGGAAACATTCCAGTTTTGCAGAAAGACAAAGACAACACTAATGTCAATGCAGATGTACAGAAGCTGCAGCAACAGTTGCAAGACATCAAGGAACAGGTAAAAGTGCTGGATAAAAATTGTAAGAACCACTAAGGGCAAGAACCACTTGACTGAAAAAGCCAGTACAACCTCTATTATTTAAAGCAAAATGACATGTTGAAGTGCATTAGGTCTTAAACTTTAGTTAAAAGACCAATATTTTTTATGTGATGTGACTTATATGTCCTCTAAGTACAGACTTAAAAGAAAAGACTCAAATAGCCATGTTTGATAATCCATCTATTAGAGCATGTGTGTTGATGTGACTGAAAAAGGATGCTCAGTACATTCTCTGTTGAGCTGACCTGAATATGTAGGTGCAGCAGAAGTGGTCATAAAAGTAGATCATCTTCACTTTTCTGTATCTACCTCAATCTTGACTTGTCTGTTCATTAACTGCCTTGGAACAATGGCTGACAGCTATCTGTCTTATGAAGGGCATAGTGAACACACTTTTCAAAAAACTGTGTGGCTCCAAGGTTAAAACTTCGAAATTATTATACATATAATTCAAATATTTGGAATTTCAGTGTTAAGGTTTATTTTTGTAATTAGTTATAGTGTCTGCAGATCTTTCAGCAGTAAGGGATCTGGAGAATCTGATTATTGAATTAGCTTACTCTCTTAGAACCCTGACAATGTGACTTTTTGCTTCCATGTTTATAACATAATTGAAAGAAACTTTTCATGGATATGGGATATCCATGTTATAGCTTGCCTTTTCTTCTAGTAGGTTTACAGCAGTCTATGGACTTCAGTTATGGCAGCATCACATCTAGTCCTGGTAGCTGTTGGATTCAGCTGTTCATGTGCATGAAAGCCAGGGCTAGAACATTTAGATTGCCAGTTGTAGGGCCTGTGTTTCTAAATGCCTTAAATTTGGGAGCTCATATATTCAGCTGAATGTCTGTGAAGAGATGTTCCTGTCATATGGCAACTGGGCCAGCACACCAGTAACAGAAATTCAAAAGAGTTTCCTGTGTAGTTTTCATCTGTAAAGAACATGCAGACTGAAGATTGTAATTTGAAAATGGATGTCTGTCTTACCTAGAAGCTCCAGATGTTAGTCATCTCTGATGTCTTGCATCCACTGTTTAGCTTCTGCTTTATTTTTTTAGCACTGAGTGGAAAGAATAAGGTTATTCTTTTGGCATTTGAAATGATGCACATCAAAAATGATTTGAAATGATGCAAAAGATGCCAGATGCATGCTTAAATGCAAGTAATCTGTTTTCTTCAGATACATTTTTTCAGGGTACTTTAGGAGTTATAGAAGATTAGAGTTCTGTTTGGGTATGCTGATGTTCTTATGTATAGGCATGTAAAAAGAAAACTATGTTACAGTTTTTCTTCTTCATTAGATGTGATCTCAGAGGTTTTTTGTCAGTTTTCCTTAGATGCTGTTTTATTCTCTATGTTGTTATCTAACCTTTGGGATTTTGCTAGACAGCAGCCAGAATTGTTCAGTGCCTCTGACTAGAAAGAGATAGTTCTGGTCATTCCTTGTGTGCCTCTTGGCTTGAGACACTCATGTTTTCTTTAGTGTCTTTTGTGCTTAGTCTTGTGACAGGGCAAGTTGTACCATACTTGTGAATAGCAAGTTGGATTTGATTAAAATTGATCATCTCATCTTTTAAATTTATGCTTGAAGTTATGCACAGCATTCCACTGCAATTGTGTATTCTTTTGATTTGTGATGTAACAGTTCGGTCTTTGTGTTCAATTGATATTTTTCTACTTAAAATTAATTTGTTCTTTTTCAGCAGGTATAAGCCTTTGTTTCAACTCATACCTTCAATGATAATCTAATATGTTAGTGCAGCAAGCTTTTAAAACTATTTCTGGTGCCAAGCAGAAGTGATGCTGATGTCAACAGAATCTCCCACATCTGATGACCACACCATTCTTCAGGGATTCCCTGAATGTGAACCCTTTTGACTGTAATTGCAATACCTTCATTCCATTTCATACATAATCATCATTATCCATCTAATATCTTACGTATGTTCCTTCACCATACTTACATCACTTTCTTCTTCCTTAAAAAAATAAATTTATTTTGTCACTGTGCACCTATATATTGTTGTAAAAACTTTTTGATAGTGAGGAATTGATACTTCAAGCAGTTTAAAACTTGTTAGTAACAAAAAATTATCTGAGTTGCAAACCCAGTTATACTTAAGGTGCAATGAGCACTTTCCCAGAGTACTTACCTGAAGAAGTAATTCTCATATAGAATTGGCGTAGTGCCCTTTTGCCCTTTTATACTATTTGTTTTTGTTAAAAAAATGGGAGTCAAATGTTTCAGACAGATAAACAATGAAATTTTGTGGAGAGGATGTTTTAACAAATAGTGCAATAGTTACAGAAAATGCTTATTTCACACTCCTTATTTTCCACTGCCCAAATGGGGCATAAGGCTTGCAGTGAACTTTCTTTCACTGTAAAAGTACATGTAAGATGGTGGTTAAGTAAGGAATTCTCCTTCAGAGTTGGATAAAACTCAGTTATCTGGGCTTGTATCCCACTGGGGAACTGCTGAACTGACAAATTGGTTGAGAAGAGCCTGTCAGAAAAGAATGGTGTAGCAAACAGGAAGCTTGCTATTCTGCCAACTGAGTCGTCCTACTGTGTGAAGTAACTTGTGTTTTAAGACAGTATCATATTAAGAAATTAAACTAGTAATGTATTTTACGTACTTTGCTTTTGTACTAAGCAGGAGAAATGAGGCAGTTTTCAAATACTACCTATCTGTAAAATGAAAATGTTGGGATTTCTGTCCTTTCCTGAATGAAACAGCTCAAATTAATAGTGTTTCAACAGACTGTATTTTATTATTTCTGTGTCCCTTAATGGATTTCATTTTTAAATGATGATGTAGCATTTCTAAAGAAACAGACCCTTGTAACTTCAGTAGTTCTGACATTATATTTAAACACAAAAGCAAATAATTAGCTAAAACATAGAATAAAGGCTACACATGGGGGATTTTCCCAAAAATGAGATGAGTGTTTTGTCAGTCCTTTGTGAAAAGCCATCATGCCAGTGCTGTCAAGTATAGACACTTGTAACACAGCTGTGTATTCATTGCCTTGGAAATAGCTGTTTCACTTACACTTGAAGTCTGTGAGTTACTGAAGGAGGAATACTCTAAAGGTCCCATTGATGTGTGGGATGTGAAGTTGATGGCTTAGTGTGAATGGAAGAATGAACAGGGCTGACTGACAGTCCTCTGTAAATTTTTAGTTTGAGAATGTTTTGTTAACAGCACTAGAAATTCTGGCAAATCTGGAGCACACCCCCCCTTCAAGGCTTTTTTTAAACATAAATTGACCTAAGGTTTTACCTGGAAGTTTTATTTTCCTGCTAGCCCATTATACTAGTATCCTGGAGATTTGGCCAGATTCCATGCCAGTTTAAACTCTTAATCAGAAATATAGTGAATTTTTTTGTTCTTCAGTTAAACTATCTACCCTAGGATGTAATACCTATTGATTTCATAGAAAATGTGCTTTAGGGTTTTTCTGAATAGGGTACCTTGTATGGATTGTCTCTCATGTGATGATTTGGATTAGATGGATGGATTCTCTCTCATGCAATTTGAAATAAAGCCCCAATGAAGAATACAAGAGGAAGTCACAGGTGCAAGATAGTGATAAAATTAATTTCTATTTGAAATACAAGCCTTGTCAGTATTTCATGTTATGTATGAGATCAACATTTATAATTGTTAGATACTTGTAGTATGTCTCAGATATGAGGACATCTTAGATTTGATTTGATCTGATCTATAGAATGTTCTTAACAATTTTCATCTGTTATAGCATCTGTTCATTTACTAACATTTGATAAACTGTTATAAATGAAATCCTAATATGGCTGCAATATGTCTATGGTGAAGGAACATGCCTTATGAAAACTTCAATTTCTGCACACGACAAAAGGTGAAGGACATTGTTCCTTAGTGACTTGGTACAAAATGAATTTTGCTGTTGAAGAACTTTGGGCATTGACTATCACTTCATGTTCAGCAATTAAAACTGATTTTAAAAGTTTGCTGTGCTGCTGTTATGAGTGAAGGTTACGGATTTACTATACTGTTCTTTATTTGAAACTTGAGGTGTTCTTTTGGTTAAAAATCTAGATAACTTCCATGAACAAAGTACTAAATTTTTACATATCATATTGATTATGCAAGATTTTTATTCCTTTTATGGGTGTTGAGTGCTTGGTGTTTGCAGGTAAGTATATGAATGGCTAGATAGCCTGAGAAGGAATTTGTAAATCCATTACCCAAGCATTGCATACATCAAGCTGTTTATGTTTTGTTCCCTGGAAGAGTACATGATGTAAAGGAAAATGTTTCTCAAGAATGTTTTAATGTTGCAAACTTGCATAATGATATTGAAAATATGTCAGCCTACTATTAGATTGCCTTAAATAAAGGAATCATATTTAGGAAAAAAGCTACATAATTGTTTGTGTCATGATGGAGTAGGAAAACCCCATGTATTGTAAGTCAGTGTGGAATAAAAATGGGGTTTAAAAAAGAGCCCAATTTAGTTTAGTGGCTATGGCAATCATCTGCTCGTTTAGGATGACATATTTGTTGTTAAATTTCAGCAATTTATATATTGCACATTCAGTACTGTATAACTACTACCACTGACTTTGTAACCTGTCAAAATCTTTTGCAGACTATGTGTCCTGTGTGTTTGGACCGCCTGAAGAACATGATCTTTCTGTGTGGCCATGGGACGTGCCAGCTGTGTGGAGACCGAATGAGCGAGTGCCCCATTTGCCGCAAGGCAATTGAACGGAGGATACTTCTGTACTGAACAGGGGCCAGTGTCCTTTACTAGGTTGTGAAGCAGTAAGGACATGGTGATGGTTTAAACCTCCTTAAGTTTGAAAGGCAGTAAAGGGTTCTGATGAAAACATTTCTAATACTGTAGCACAGGTTTGTTACATAGTAATTGTTTAAAGACTGTGAACACACCAAATAAAAGAAACAGTATTTGAACAGTCAGCTTGTAGCTTTACTCTTAAAAAACGTCTAAGACTAATGCAAATTTAAAGCAGTCTTTTTTCATTTTGTTTCTGTCTTCTTCTTCCCCTTAAAGTTTAAGGGGACAATATTATTTTGGTTTTGTTCATGTATGTGTCAGATGTCAAGTGATGTAAGGGAATTTTGTTTTTTATATTGTCAGTTACTACCAAACATAAATATTTAGGATTTTTTTTTTTGCTTTATGCCTTTCTGGAGAGTGTCAGCATTTCCTGTGACAGTTCTGATTCACAGTTATTTCTGTCTTGACATACACGGTCATGAAAAATCAATACAAAATATATACACAGTAGTAATAAATATACTCTTCCCATAAGGTCATGCCTCAGAATACATGTTAAAGTCATTCTGACTTTATTATGCCTTTTGTTCCAAAGGGTGGGTTGTATAGGAAATAGTAAAAAGAAAAATCTGTTTTAGAAGCATTATGTTTCCAAAACTGAACTTTAGTTTAACAGGTTCAGGCTAAGTAATCTAAATAGTGAACTTCATAATTCTGCTAATTACTTGATGCTAATTTCCATGAATTGCTTTTAACTTGAGTGAAAAGGAGAACATTTGACCAGTTGATCAGTTATCCATTTTAGATAAGTGAATTGGATCCGTTGTGTAGGAACACATACATGCAGAGCCTCTTAAAAACTGTGGGTCTGTGAATTCAGAAAAAAACAGATTTTGCAAAATTTCCTTTCTTTTTAAGTGAGTTTTATTGTCTCCAGGCAAACAGTGTCAACAGCAAAAGAATATTTAATATTGATTATTCATCCAAGTAGGGTGTTAACACCAGAACTTATCTGTGAGCATTACTGAGTAATACTGCAAATGAAGATACTGCTGACAGAACAGTGAATTTTGTTAGCTGTGCCTAGTTGAGCTGAATTTGACTGAAGGAGTTTGTTGTCACTGATATGATAAAGAGCTGTGACAAAGAGCTTCCCAACCCCCAAAATGCTACTGTTAGATTTAGGGACTGCAAACTATTAACATTTTGAAAACAAATGCATCCTTTCATCCTTTTTGGTGGTAGAAAATAAGCTGATTTAAGGGTCTCTTGCAGCTAAAGGGAATCTGTGCTTACTCCTAAGTGATTCAACAGTTTTCTGAATGCATAGTTAATGTAGAGCCCTTTGCCATTGTGCAGACTTAATGTGGACATGCTCTTGCAGAACATTGATGAAATCTATGCTGGAGTCACTTAGGTGCCTTACTTGAAGCTAAGATTAATTTATCATTGAATTCTCATTGCATGTGTCTAAAATGTGGACAAAAGGATAGTTCAGGGAAAGATCCAAGTAAGGATAAAGATATAATTGTGGTCTGTTCAGATAAATTAGTCTGTCTTCTGAAACTTATGTGGATATGCCTGAACTGTACAAATGTTGGCAAATGTCTCAGAAGACTTACTAATAAACTGTAAAGATAGACAAATCTTTAAGCAATAAGATTTAAACACTGAGTAAAGTTTTCCAGGAAACAAGTACAGGGATATATTGGAAAAATGTGTGTAGAATGGCTTTTAACACCATGAAATGATGTAACACACAGCCTTACAGTAGCTGTCTTTAATCCTCTTCCAGCATTCCAAATGTTCATCATGATTTTCAGTATTTTTTTCACTGGACACAGTCACAGTCTGGAGTCACTGTAGCAGTCTGGTTTATTTTGTATACTAGTGGTCATCTGTTCTCAGATAATCTGCATCTGTATTCTTGGCCAAATGAAGTAGCCTTCCCTTTTTTGGCTTCTTGGTTCCTATTCTAAAATACCAAAATTTCAAGGAGTTCTGGAAAGTTTTTGATATAAGGCCTGTTTTCAGTTCAGCATTTTGGTATCTCCACTTGAACTTTGTGTGCATCTGAGTGTTCACTGTAATTTTCATTTGGCCAATACAAACGTCACTAAGGTTTTTGGTTTGTTTTTTTTCAGGGGTTATTTTTGGTAGCATGTTTGACATGCTGAACTTTTGTATAGTAGGCTTCAGTTTCTTGTCAGGCTTCCCCTGGAAATACTTCTGTAATAGGATATATCAGTTGATGATCCATTCTGAGTTTTAGCCTGTCATGCATCAGATTTGTACCCTGATTTCCTCTGTCTCTGGCAGACATTTTTTGCCTTCTTAAAGGGGACCACTGTAAACTTGTCTTCACAAATACTAGGTGAATCTCTTCTTGATAATGCAAGTCAAAACTGAAACCCCAGTATAGCAGTTTGTATCTTCCTAATTCTTTTTTGCTGGAACAAGCCAGAATTACTTGAAAGTATTCCAGATTAGCTGAGTTAGAACAGATCTGAAGCATCCTGGGTTGGAAATTGTATGTAAGATGTAAGTTACTGTTTAACAGCCTCAGTACTTGAATAC
Organism: Cisticola juncidis; assembly: GCA_013400215.1. Classification (NCBI taxonomy): domain Eukaryota; kingdom Metazoa; phylum Chordata; class Aves; order Passeriformes; family Cisticolidae; genus Cisticola; species Cisticola juncidis. The sequence continues at coordinate 1,931,802 of VXBR01008235.1, forward strand.
CATCACAGTCCTATGGAAATGGACACAATGACTGAAGGTATTGCTGCAGGAGCAGCTCTGGTGTCCTATACTGCAGTCACAGCAGGTGTATGTGACTGCATTGGAGTTTGTGATTAGACTCATTCAGCAATGTTGTGTGTCAGGTGAAGCTGAAGTATGTCAGCTTGATGCTCTTTTGGTGCCAAGAAAAACATCTGAATTAGAAAAACTAGGAAAGCTAACCAAGATGCTTGAGTTATTTGGATAGGTCCCTTACTGACAAGAGGAAGAGCTGTATCTTGTCTGGAGATGGTGATACAGTTTGCCTTTCAGAAAATTTAGTGGGAAAAAACGCTTGCAAATCCTGTATCATTTATGGAAACAAATATTCGTATTCAGACCCTCTCTTGGATTTGGATGTTGAAGGTGAACTTAGTGTTGTTGAGGGACCCAGTAAGCTCATTGGCTTTATTCTGTTATCTGTGCAATGTGCACAGAGTGCGAATGTTTAATTGGATAGCACATATTTGAAAGATGAGAAGTTCACTTGAAAGCCAAAGGGGATCATAACAAATAGTAGAGTTAAGGAAATATCACTGTGCATCTGTCTTCAGTGAAAGATTAAAGTCTAAATTTCACCTGAGCCAAGTGAAAATTAGAAAAATCAGTAAGGCATTTATCTCTAATTAATTTTAAAATCGTAGAATGTAAGGGTTGTAAGGTTTGTTATGTCTATTCCCCAACATTTAATAGCAATTTTGAAATTAAAGGGAATGAAACATCTTCATTTGTTTCTTGAACAAGTAACGAGACATGTAAAAATACATAATGTTCAGTGTGAGGTATGTTCAGATGTTTAAGTAAAATACTTTCTTTTCCATTCATTAAGGAACATAAACAGTCATATCACTACACAGTAATTTAAAGTGTAAAGGCAACCTAAGAGGTTAACGGAATAAACGAATAGTTGTAGATTGTTAACTTTTGTATAACTACCTTTGACTTTTTTTGCCCCTCAAAACTTGTATCATCAATTACTGTGGCCCAGGCTTATATGGCACTTCTCAAAATCTGGGCTGCTATTACCTACTTTGCATTTGTTGGATTACTGTGTATTTGTATGTTGGGGTTTGGACAAATCCCTTTCTCCTGAAGTGGATAACAAATCTACACTGGTGAGGTAGCAAACAAGTTACTTTGTAAATGTAAAAGTTTGATTAGAAGGCGATGTTCTTAACTTGGACCGGGTGAGAATATAGCAGATTTGCACAAGTACTTGTGCCTTGTTAGCATAGTCTTACAATTGGTATTTTAGCTTCTTTGAAAGATGTGATATGGTCTTCTAAAAATAAATAAGTACTTACTGTGTAGATATTTTCTAGAGATGAAGGTTTATGTATGTGTAATTATCTTTAGCAGTATTAACTGCGGTTAGTGTAAACACTAAATTGTTTGAAGAAGCTGCCTTCAGCTAGTGATCTGAGCTTCCTCTACAAAACTAATTGTCAGAAATTTAATATTACTCTTCCAGTAGCAGCTGGTGAACCGAAGAGCCTATCCTGTTCTTTGTGCTGCATGTGTCAAGTTTTCACTTAAAAAAAACCAAACCCCAACAACACTACAGTCTAACCTTTAGCAGTGCTACCTCCTTTCTGTCAAAGTGCTGAATTCTTCTCTAACTGTCTGTTGTCTTTGGGAAGAGATTGGAAACACATCGGTTTTCTTTTGCTTCATCTGTTGTGATGTCTGTATACATTGCAGAGAGTTTTTTTACTTTCTAAAATTACTGTGTAAATTGCAATAGTGTGTGATTTGCCTCAAAGTACGTTGTATACCTGTGCATAAGTTGCTGGAATTTGTACTGTTGTCTTTTTCTGTATTTCATAACTTGTTTGTGTTGACAAAGCTAAACTGTTGTCTGCAGAAGCTTTAGTATGTGCCATTTTTATAGCTAAGCCTGTGGTAAACACACAAGTTCTGACTCAGGGCTTTTTAACAACTTAAACACATTCACAATATTCTTCAGCACATCTTGGAGAATACTAGAGATTTAATGACTGTACAGTGCCTTGATAGAACTATTGAATGGGCAGCAGCCATAGGGTCTTCACAAAACGCAAGTATCTTTTCAATCCAGCTAATAAGTTGACGTCAATATAGTTGTAATGCCCATGCCGTGGATTTATAAACTTGTATAAACTTTCTATACAGGAAAATAGGCAAATTTAGATATTGTTAAGCTTTCTGAAAGCTGTTTAATTGTTGCACTGGTCATGAGGATCTGAAGGGCATAATATTCAAATTTAGAGAAGCAGCTTTTGTGTCAAAGACAGCTGAGAAAATTTTCTGTATGTGATGCATTTAGTGTGAAGTAGAGGTCATTGTATAACATGTAAAAGTACCTGCTTTACTATGATCTAGTAAATATTTTGTAAGTGAGAGAGAAATAACCAACAACAAATCAGTATGTTTGCATGCCATTTCATGGTTAGAAAACTTTGTGTCATTTTGGGCTTCTAGGACATACTTGATTTGTCCCAACCTTAGTGTCTTTATGAATGCAAACTATTCATGTAAGAAAACAGATTTTACTGAATCACAATGAACATTTTTGCTTTTGTTAAAACTAAGTTTGTATTTTCTGTAAACTGTAGATTTTGACATGACTGTTTATTGGAGAAATTTAAGGTTGCCTGTGTGAATGTAGTGTATTTCTGTATGCAGATAGCATTATATAATTGCTTACTTTAAAACTGCTTAGCAATGTCTAAGCTTTTCAAAGGAAATGCTGATGTACTGTATGATTAGTAAAACTTGTCATATAAGATGTATACTGACTTTTTCAAAAGCTTTGATTTTAAAGTATAGTTGGACTGAATTAATACTGATTTTTTGCACACAACATTGGAAAAGGGGTGGTGGCTCATTTGTCTTCCTCCTTCTTAGTTGTAATGATGCTAGATGTCACCATGGAATTAGAAAATTGTATACCTGAAAAAATATTTGCAAACTTGGTTACTTCTTGGCATACAGTGTTTAAAAGTGTGCCAGACTTGAGAAACTTTGCAGTCCAAAGTTCTTAAAAAAACTGGTTCTTTTATAATATGCTCCTGAAGAATGAATTTGTGGAAGCATAAGCATCAGAAGTGCTTACGTGCCTTTGAATCTCCAAGGTACTCAAACGTCGTTAAAGCAGCACAGTAGAAGTTCGAAGGGTGGATTATGTTGTAACAATAGAAAGGTTGATTTAAAATAATCTCTGGATTATGTGCAAATTTTTCTGTAAATATGCAGTTCTTAGTACTGTTCTACTGGCCAGAGTTGCTGTTAAGTGTATGTTAGACTCTGTGTTTACTTGTAATTGAATGGCCTTTACAGATCTGGCTATGTGAATCTGGCTATGTGAATGTGATTGTTTAACATCTCCTGCCAGATACAGTAACTTCCATATTCTGAGACAACAGATGCTGCATCATAGTTTGTACTTTTAGGATTCAATTTAATGGATGCATTTGTAAAAAAAAAAAAGTATGTAATCAAAGGCAACAAAACCAACCAGACTTATATGGCTTAGTGTTTTTATTTGTCCTAGTGTACAGGTTGAAAGAGGAACTGACAGAATAAAAACTTTGTTGCTCTCTTTCTCAGTTTCCATTTTTCAAGTTTTCTTCAGCCTTGGTTTATATCACAGAACTATTATGAACACACTGTTTTTTTGAAAAAGCTTTATCTAAAAATAATTGATGCAAATTGTTGAAATACATTTGAAGTAACCTTTTGTTCTTTGCCTTGGGATTTACAAGCTGTTCATATATTTCTTCATACGTGTTCACTGAACGTGATGGGAGCAGTAGTGGGATTGGTTCAAGACTTCATCTCTGTCTCAAGGGTTTCAGCCCCTGCTGTTGATTGCAGTGGAAGCTGCAGGTTTTGCTAGTGTTTTGTATTGATGAGTTTAGATTTTGAGAAGGCTGTTTCATACTGTACAATATAAATAGTTATAATCATTTTGTAATAGAAATGCTGTGTAATGCATTTACTTTCTGTATAGTGCACTTTGCTGTTCTGAGTCATTCCAGCTATATCCCATTTACAATCATCTGTTTTTGATGGGAGTGGTGAAAGTGCATGGAGATTTCCTTTGGATTAGACGTGAATCAAATGCAGAGGGTGGTTCTTCATAAGGTGTACCTTGTTTCATTTAGGGGGTAAAGGTTAGCAGTAGTATTGGAATAAAAAGCATTAGCCTTCCTTTTTTAGACTTAGTTTTCCACCAAAAGGAAGGGAAATATAAGTTGTCAGAAATAAAATCACTGAAGTTCTTGTGCTTTTTGCAGCCCTGCTCATGATGGTGGCATCCACTGGAAAACTGTAGCTTTCAAGAATGAGTCATACCAACTTTTCTTGGTACTTACAAGAAGGTTTTGGCTGAAAAATATTTCAGGGTTTTAAATAGTCTGTTCCCTTTTCAGCAGAGTAGTATGTCCTTGTTTTCCAGGAGATAGGTGAGGTGAGGTGGGGTTTTTTTTGCAGTCTTTAGCAAGTGATGCTATTATGATGGATTAAAATAGTTTAAATTACATTAAAAATGAAGAACTGTGCCAAATGGCGATGTATAAATTTTCGTCTTCAGCGACGCAAAACTTTCAGTTATGGGAAAGTCATTGCAGTACAATGCTACAATTAGGATTTATTGATGCTTATGTGACTGCCCTAGAGAAGCTAATAAACCTTAATTTCTGTAAAATTGCCTAAAATTGTGCTTATATGCTTGTGAGACTTGTGACCTCTTGCAGCACTAATACTGTTTCACTGCATTTTCCTTAGAAATAAATCTGTGGGAGGTAAGGAGACAAAGTTAGTTCTGAGCTGATTTCCCCACTGACATGTCTGCATCCTAAAATTTATTTCTCCCACAAGGGGTCAGTAGCACCCTCCATTTGGCACAAGTTTTTATTACAATATAAGCAGAAAGCAAACAAGGGATAAGGATAATGATGATTGCATTAATATATGGGTGGACCAGACCTCACTTGTGTCCTTCTTCAAGCAGGCTAAGTATAATTAGGTTATTTGCTGACTTCAGTAAGCACCATATTCTATCCTCTGACTCTCATGTGACATGAACATTGCTACTATTGATTAGGGCAAAGTTCCAGTGGAGTGTTTGCCTTTAGCTCTAGTTGAAAGTATTCAGTTAGTCAAGCTTTTTTTCAAAAGCATGCAGTTGGAGCTGATAAACTATATTAAAGAGCTTGTCCAGCAGGCAGGGGAAAAGAATTTTTGTAAGAGTGTCCCACATATTCTTAATGATAACCACAGTCTCCCTAGATGGCTCGAGCTGATTAATATTTTCCACTCTATAGTAACACAGCTTATAGTTAAATATGCTTTGAAGCCTATCAGGCTGCTCAGTGGAAGGAATGTTCAGTTTCTCAAGGCTTCCCTGAGTATGCAAGTTACTTGAAGGCCAGAAGTCTGAAGTAACTCATAATCTTTCTCCCAAAAGGCTGAACAGACCAGAGAGCTATTCCTTCAACAAAAAATTCCATCCCTTGTAGCAAAGTCATGTTTCACAAATTAGAATCTTGAGATAGTCAGTGTCATTCAAGCTCATATTCTTATGTGTGTTGAATTTAATGAGGGGACTTCCTTACCTTCATGTTTGCAACTCGTGTTATTCTCTATGTCACATCTGTTGTGGTGTTTGTATTTATGTCCTCAGTGCTTCTGTCCCTGCTACTGAAATCCTTCATTTCCATTCTTTCTTTGTCTGTATTTTTAATAGCAGAACTGTGTCCCTTCCTTCTTGGTCTGTCCCTCCTGAATGTCCTCTTGTTTTCTATTATGCTTGAGGGTGACATAAGCATTAAGCATAGTGAAGCCCTGTCCTCTTGTCCCTAATTCCACTCTGAATTTTGTGTACTGACAGGAGCAGTTCCTGAATTTGGTCTTGGCATAATTTCATGTTAATTTATTGGCATCCCTTATTTCTCTCTACTGGTGGCATAAGAAAGGCATTTTGTCTACCACCTGAGGAAAGGACACAGGTACTTCTGGTCTCAACCATATGACAAAATTTAGAAACAAGTAAATGTTTCAAAGTTCTTTGACTTTGGTGATGTCTTTTTGTCCCACAGGCCACCTGTCACTTTCATTCTTACTGTATCCTGGGTTTGGTTTTTGGTGACACCTTAAGGATTTCTTTTAAAAGAAACTTAAAAACAACTAGAAGAGAGAGACTTCCATCTAGGGTCTTGTGCACTTCTGTTGCCTGGAGGAAGTTCAGTAGGATTGCTTGCAAAGAGAAGGGGTCTGGTTTTGGACTTCTTGCTGCCTCCATAAAGAATTAGGAAAAGAGTTCCATCTCTTTAAATAAAGTAAATCTGAAGTCATGTTCCAAGTAATACTTTTCTGCTAAGATTATATAACCCCTACTGTGTACATACCTTACAGTTGTAAGGCATCATGATCTGTATGAAAGCTATATAAAGTATACAGCAATTACATAGCATTTATTTCGCAGTGACCATAGATTGTTGGCTTTGAAATAGAATACCATTATTCTTCCTCTCTTCTTCTGTGATGAGACCTGTAAAATAAAGATTACTTCAGGTCCATCCAGACAGGGTGGCTTTTCCTAACACAGAGGCCCTAATTAAGCTGTTTGTGGTACAGCCATATCGTGCTCAAGTTTTTTGTCTATTTTTCTGATTTATAGCATGTGGTGCTTAAAACACTAATTTATATTGATCTTGGGTTTTGAAAAGGTGGTTCTGATTCTGTGTAAGGCTGAGGAAGTCTTCATATTGTTATCCTCTGAAACTACATTCTCCCACCATTTCATGTAGAGGAGATAGAGTCTGGAAGTACCACACTTACTTTGTTGAGATAGAAAAGTGTGCTAGAGTAAGGGCATGGGGAAGCCTAAAGCTAAAATATAGTCATAGACCTAGTTCTTCTGGAGTTTGAGGTGAGAAATTCAGATGGCAAATTTGACAGAGAGGAGTGATCTACTAAAAGTGAGTTTAAAATTCTTCTGTACCCTCTCTGGAGAGCCTGTAACATTGAGTCCTGCTGTAACCTTGCCAGGTCCTGCATGTCCCACCACCTGGATAGGTCCCTCCACACCAAATCTCCCTGGAGGAATATGTTTTATACTGAAACAATTCCATCCACGGAGAAGGAAGACATAGGAGTTACAAGCCAGTTCTTGGTGCAAAAATGGGTGTGCTGTTCAATTTAACACAGCTCTCTTCCCATGGAGGATGTAAAGGAGTAAGTGATCTTGATGTGGATTTTCTGTGTACTGTGGCTGTCTGCACCCAGGCAGCAGCTTAAAGGAGCTGCTGCAAATCAACTGCTCAGTAATGATCTGTGTGAGGTGCTTGCCCTGCAGCAAATAGAAGTTGGGAGCCACTTACACTTTTAAAGTGTTGCTGCCAAGTAGGGTTGAGTGGGCCAAGCCCTCTGGGCATCTACTTATCCTGAGCTGACATTGGTTTATTGGTAAGTGGCAGGGAAATGAAATATATTTGAAAAGCATATCTTTATTAACAAGATTGGGATACCAGACATTTAATTTTAGGCTTTATCTGTTGTGCTGAATCAAATGGTGACACCAAGATTTGGCAAGCAGTTGTTGAACACTCCAGGAAAGGTTAGTCACTGACTTTTGTAGGAGTTTCTCAGCTTTGAGGATGTAGTCAAATAGTCCTCAGGAAAGAAAAAATCAACTAGTAGGAGTGTTTCAGAAGAGAGTTATCCTTTTTTTTCTTTTCTTTTTTTTTTTTTTTTTTGTTGGTTGGTTGGCTTTTGGTTTGTTTTGGGTTTTTTGTTCTTGCCCTCTACTGGGCAACTGTGCCTGGTTTTTCATTTCTCTTGCCAATTTTCATTTAGCCAGAAATGCTGCCATAATTGCTACTTGCCACCTGAATTTGCCAAAATCAAACATTTATCCCAGATGTCTGTTCCAGCTGTTCTTGACCATCATACTACCTCTTCTCAGAACACCAGGACATCCTTCCAAGGTTATGAGTATGCATGCACTTACGGGGTTATGGGAGAGCTAGTGTTATCCTCTGTAACTTTCCAGGACTAGAAGAGGAATTTAATGTTGATTTGGTCTGATCTTTTTCTTTCTGACCATCTTCAATTATCAAACATTGAGATGCCTTCTTTTTTTTTTTTTTT
>VXBR01008235.1:1939982-2023019 GCA_013400215.1 Cisticola juncidis
TTATTTCTTTTTTTTTTTTTTTTTTTTTTAACATGGCATTTAATTTTGAGAGGAAGTCAATGGCAGCATCATTGCTGTGCCTGGAATTCTTGGATTTGGCCCATCCTTTCCTACAAAATTAGGCCTGTTGGCCTAAAGTCACTTATTTTGTGAGGTACAGGTACTTAAACACTAAGCTAGCCAGCTCTGCTCATAGGGGTATGAATAGAGATGGCCTGGAGCTGGCAGGTTTTTCTAGGAAAGATAAGGAAGGGCTTAGCACATCCTGAGTTAAGCTCTTCCCTGTCACAGCTGAATGCTAAATGCTGTGTGACCTGCAGTGTCTGAAGGGTACATACAGATTAAGGCATCTTCATGGCACAGTGCTATGTCCATAGGAGCTAGCAGTGAGAGCAGAAGTGCACTGCATCCATGATAACATAATATTTTTCATGAGTTAGTACATCTAGTTTTTCTGGAAGTGTAGGTAGCTTGAGATGAGGTCAGTAAATACCCTAGGGAACCTGGACATAGCACATTGGGTGGTGCTTGGTACTCTTTGCCCAAAACTATAGAACAAGTTTGCTTGTGTAGCTGTGGATTGGCTGTCAGTGAATTAGAAGGATCTATGGGGCACTAGCTTTCCATGTTTGTGTGAAAACTGTCCTTCCCTGTGCTTTATTAATTTGCTTCCTCCTGATATGGAAAGAACTAAGGAAGCTAAGAAGCCTAGCGTGTTTTGCTGTGGGCTGTGTATATGCAGCATTGAACATCTCCTTAGATAGCTTTGAATATGGACAGGCAAAAAAAAAAAAAAAAAAAAAAAGGGGAAAAAGGGGGGGGGGGAAGGACAGAGAGGTCTTTAATGATGTGTTACATTATTGATGGAATTTCTAACCCGGAGAACTGCCTGCCTTGGAGCTGTGGGCAGTGTTACCCACAGTTACTGCTAGCTTGTGCATAGTTCATTTTTGTTTTATTGTTCAGGAAAGATAAAGTGGTGTCGCTGCTAAGCGTGGTGACTGGCTGGGAAGAGCAGCCTGGTTCTGCTGAGCACAGCTGCCAAAACTGGAGCAAGCCAAGGGAGAGCAGTTCTTTTGTCAGGGACAGAAATGTGGTCTGACACAGCTTTCTTATCAAAGGGAAGGATTTTTCACTTCAGGAGGAAGTTTGGCTGGGAAGGCATTGGATAACTTTTTTTTTTTGGCTCTGCGGGAAGTCCTGTATAAATGTGTTTTCCATGAATGTAATAGTTCTGCTTCTGACTCTCTGGAGAGAACATTAGTGCTGTAAATGCGGGAAATAACATACGGGTGACTAAAATATTTTTAATATGAGTAAGTCAGCAAACACACCTTGCATGCTAACAGCCAGGAGCCATTTGCTCTTGGCTCATGCCATGGAGCAGTCAAAAAGTAGGTCTCTTTTTGTTCTAATTTTTTTATTCTAAGTATTTCTGAAATTTCCCTTGATCCATTCCAAGACATCATGTGTAGTTAAATTAAAACTCAGCCTTTTCTTCTGGTAAATACCTTGTGTAACAGGAGTGATTTGTTTGTGTTTCGGCTTAAACTTGGATAATTTTGTTTAAACATTAAGAACCTATATGTATATATTATAGATGTATATATTATAGAGAAGTTTCTCTAATGCAGTTGAAGAAACAAGTTATCCTCTGGCTGAGGCCATTAGATTGTGAATTGTTAGATTTAGTTTCCATGATTTTCTTGTGAGTCTTTACACGAGTCGCTTAGTTTTGCATTTCCTCTCTTTCTTAAGTGTGAAATGAGAAATTACTGCTTGGGGGCACAAAAGGAAATCTGCTGGTGTATGCAGGGAATCCTACAACAGCCTTAACAAGTTCCTGAGTAGGTAAGATGCCTCCCGTCAGCCAGTCACACAGTGCTGTACCAGCTCAGTTCAGTGTTTTCCTGATGAAAAACTGAAACCAGGTATTAATGCTACCTCAGTCTTGCCACAGAGCAAATAGGCATAATATGAACTAATACCTTCCACCACTCAAGCAATGAGAGTTATTAATTAACTAATAATTACATACAAATATGTATTTTATTATACTTAACAAGTAACTGTTGATCATTACTTCCTTATTAAAGTCTTAATGAGAAAGAGCTGTATTCAATACAGCTACTGAGTTACAACTTTAATTGAACTGACAAAATGCCAGCTTTTGGGAGGCAACATTTCTCTGAGCTTCTGTCTCTGTGATCTTGTCAGTAGTAAGTGCTCTCTGGAACTCCACCTCCCACAGCCAGTGGGTGTCACTGCAGGCATTGCAGTGAGGGAAGAACGATTTTGGGGAGAAAGAATAAAAGTTCAAGTGTAGGTTGTATTTTCTTGAAGTTAGAAATAATTGCAGAAGAACAATTAAATCCTAGCTGACTAACTTGGCAATTTGCATAGATGTTTCTTGGAGATGCTTAAAGGTTTGAAATACTTACCAAAAAAAGTATCCTAGATGTATCCAAATCTTCTGATAGAAGTCATGTCATTGGCAACTTCCATAGCCGTGCTGGCCCCAAATGCCAGCTTGCTTCCTAGTGCTGAATGCAGGTTGTGCACCTCACAGATGATGGTGGTTTTAAAAAAAAAACAACAAAACAACAAAAACCAAACACCAAAGAACCCCCAAAAGCCTTTCCTTGAATTCTTTAAGACCCCTTTTATGGAATCCCTTGGTGTTTGCAGAACTGAGTGCTAAGGGTCACTCTGACTCAAAGCATCCATCTTCCCCAGAGAGGTGGCCATCCCAAAAGCCAAACAAGCTCTGATGCAGATGCTCTTCCAAGCTGGTGCTGGGAGATGTGGTTGTATCATCCTGGGCAGCCCCCAGCCCTCTGCCTCCCAGTGTGGCACAGCCCAGGCAGCCATGCAGACTGTGGGCTGCTCACAGCACAGACATTGCCTAGCAGTGGGAAGGGTGGTCTCTTTGGGAAGGGCCTCCCTCGCACAGGTCGTTGCTAAGGCCCGCGTTGTCTCTGCCTGTGTTATCGTGAGGATGACAGTTTAAACAGGCCTTATCACTGTGTATTCAATCAAGGTTTATGAGGGCTGATAAAGATGTCACCTAGTTGCTTTGTGTGTCCATTAAAACCCTATTCCCCAGTAGGTTTGCTGTGTTACGTTTTTCTTTTTTCATTTCTTCGCTGAATTTTAGGTATCTTCTGAAGAAGGAGGTTTGTGTTGGAAGGAAATGCATAATGCTTACTTGAATAGCCCAAATACTTCTGCAGGGGGAATTTTAAAAACCCAAAGCCTAAATTTAGTAGCTTGGTTGACACAACCCTATCTGTATTTAATATCTTTTATTGTCATAACTGATTATTTAATAGTTCAGTACAGTTTCCTAAATGTAGCCTATGCAGGGTAGTAAAGTGACTTGTGTGCACTTCCCTGCTCTGTTGTGTTGGTGCTGAAGATGGCTTGGGAGGGGCTTGGTGTTACTCAGTTATGATATAGGATGTTGTAAGTTGAGTTCCCATTGAGACTTTTCCTGGTGGATGGAGACTGCGTATTCCCAAAACAAATTTAAGCCTTGTTCACTTATTGTTCTGGTTGTATGTCAAAGCTGAAGAAAGGGTTACAATCAATAGGTAGTCATATAAAATGCATCCGTAATTTTCCAGTAATTTGTCTGTGAACAGTAATAGAAAGTAGGCAAGGAGTAAGTCTGTCTTGTCCTGTAAACTTCTTCATTTCAAGGTGGCTTTTTTTCTTCCCTCAACCCATGTCCTCCTAACTAAAATTTGAAATCAACATATTGTCTTAATTGTATCTGATGTCATGTCCAATTCTGCCAGTCTTCAGAAAAATCTTTTTCTACAGTGAGCAGAAGTTGCTCAGCTGCATTTCTGTTGCTTAAGTAAAATTTATTTTAAAACAAAACATATACAAAACCATAATGAAATATGATTAGTTGCAGCTGCTTGCTGTGTTATAAAAGAGAAAAATTGTTAGAGGACTCTATTGGCTAAAAAGATCTGAAAAGATATAACAGACTTAAGACTCTAGTTCAGGCATAAATCAATTGAGATAAAATGTGTGTTTAGGCTCTTTAAAAAATGGGAAGGAACTGAATATTCAATTGATTCTGGAGATCCTCAGGTCATAGTGAATTCCTGTTATTTACGCTTTAGCGTATTGGCTCTCTGCATCCTCTAAACTTTGTGAATACTAATGGATGTTGGCATTTCAGAAATTATTCTTTCACTTTGTTTACAGTTTTGCTGCTGCTGGCAAGCATTGGACTATCAAAGGCTTTAATGCTGTGCATGTGCATTTCATAATAGAATGTTATTCTATGAGGATAATAACACTTACTAGAGATCAGTAATAAAATGAAAAACAGAGCCTCTCCACCATCACTTGTTAACACTTCTAATGATTGTTTGCCTATTAACACTAATTGGTTATATGCTTCCATTTTAGCCCTGTGCAGGCTGGCATAAGCACGAGGCACTCGTGTATGCACAGTACTTATGAATAGCTGTGCTGGCCTACTGATCTCTGCAATAAAAGTTACTGTACCATGACCTGGGTCTGCTTTTTTAAAAAATGTTTTATATCAAAACCACTTGTTGACCTCTGCTTTATCAATTCACACTATCTGTTTGCCTTTAAACAGTAGCCATGGTATTCTCTAGAATATTTGCCTGGTACAGTGGTGTCCATTTAGCCTTGACCATGGAATATTCTGTGGTCATCCAGTAGTACAGTATTTTTTGAAACTTGCCTTAAAACTAGAATGTGTTGTTAAACCTTTGTTTGACTTAAAAGAGTTAACTGTTGGCACTCTAAAATCATAATTGAATTGCCTTTTGATGTTCCTGAAGCTAAGGTAGAAAGTATCATGATTGCAGCCAGTCACTGGGTTCAGGAAACCACCTTCACTCATTGAGCACTTCTGGCAGGGTGAGTGAGGAAGAGGGATCTGAAGTGTGGCATTGAAAGGTATTTTTGGAAGCTGAAGTCTCACCCCGGACACATGTGCTAACATGCTAAATTGCCAGAACATGGTTGCCATCCAAAAGCTTGTCTGGTTTCAAATGTATATTGCTTTCTGTTTCCTCATTTAAATCCAGAAAGCTCATGACAACAGAAAATTAGGCTGAAAACCTGAGGATAATTTGGTATAGAAAAATAAAGTGGCTCAAATATTAACAATACCAAGAGATCCCAGATCTGTTTCTAGAGAGCTGAATGGGAAAGCATTCTCAATGCAGAGTACTTGGCTTTTCTCCTCTGTTCTTTTTGGATGAGGCAATATATTCAGTTGTATCCACACAGTGCTCGTTTCAGCCATGCTCTCTGGTAGTTCACCTATACTATCCAACCTTAAACATTGAGCTGAACAAAAACAACACTTCAGTATAGTTCTTGGCATCAGCAGTTGTCTTCACAAATCTTAGGCTCGTTATCAGCAGCCTTTGGAGGAGTGTCAAGAAGTATCAGAGAGTCACAGTCATTTCTCCGCTTCCACACTGAGAGGGGAATCCAGGTAAATCAGGAGCAGGAGAGGGCCCTGTTTTGGGAAGAGCTGTGAATAATTGTGTTTGCCAGTGCCACTGCCTTTCCAGAGCACGCTGCTGCCTCGTGCAGGGAGGCAGCGCCGATACAGGACGGTGACGGTGCCAGTGGTGCTGTGGCTGTGCTGCGCTGTGTTGTGCCGTAGCCATGGCACTGGTGACTGATGAATGTCTGTGGGCTGGTGCTGTGCTGAGGAATGATTAGATATTTATTGCTAACAGCCACGCTAGTCCAGTCTGAAAGATGACTGAGGGCTCTGCAGGTCTGCTGAGGAGACTCGCTCTCAAGTTGAGGCATCTGTATGTAGGTCAGTGTTTACAGACACCTGGGTGCTCACCAGCGGTCAGCCTGGTTAGTCCAGCTTCTGGAGAGGTCAGGAGCTCCACGCACTGGGAAATTGCCAGCCCCTGTCCATGAGGATGTGGTGACTGGTTTTCTCAGTTGAGTAAAAAAAGCAAGAAATACTCTCCATGTGTCATTCTGGAGCAATTGATTGAAATATCACGTGATTTGTTCCGTTGTGCCCACTGGCATTACTCAGGGACATACAGTGAATGTAAGTTTAGGAAATAGGCTTGTTTCTTTTTGAGGTACGTTTCATTTATCTTCAAAGCAGACCTCAAAGGCCAATGATTTAAAACCATTACTCTAGAGAGTAGAATGGCTAAATCCAATCAAAGAGTTTATCCCACAGGTATTTGTGTACCTCCCTCAAATTCATGGAAATGTCGATAGCGCTGATTTATTAACTAGAAACTTCATTTTTTCTAATTAGTGAAATTACAATGCAGGCCAGCCACAAAGTTTTGTTGTTGTAACATTCACTCCCCCTTCCCTGCAATGTTGCTTCTACTTGTGCTAATCTAAATGTAAATTGTAAGCCCTGTGGGACAGGGTCTGTCTTTACATTCTCTCCCTTCCTTTTGTGTGTATTTAATTTAATTTTATTTTATTTCATTTTACATTTGCACATGATCCTCAGGGCAGAGTATCTGTTGCTTGCCTTATATGCTCCTTGATGATTCTGAAATTCATGTCTTTAATGGAGCCCACTTGTGGCCTCTCTTTTCGACCATGAATCAGAGTATCTGCAATAAGCCAGCAGAACAGAGAGTTTTTTAAGATTTTAACAGCTCCCACTGGAGCCTCCTCATTTCCCCCATGACCAGGAAAAATGAATTGCCTGTGTGAGATGCTTGATCAACAGAGTAGAATTGTTTGGGAAAAGAAAAAGAAATGGATGTGAGGAAGGAGTTACAAAAAGCCAGAGAACACCCTGCGGTTTCTTCTCCCTCTCTCACAAATGGGGATCCTGCTCCTGCACAGCTGTGGTGGTGGAGCCCGGGCTGGGAGAAGGCTTTGGGATGTGTAGGCCCCCAGCCACAGAGGGGGTTTACGGGTCAAAATCAATACCTGTGTGTTAGTCTGTATAAATAAATCATACGCCTGTAAAATACATGCTGTGGTTTGCTGCTGGGTCCTGAGGGAGCAGGAAAATAATTTAGCACAGCTGGATGCTTGTTCATCTTTCAAACTATTTTTATGGTCTAAAAGAATAGCTTCCTAAATCGCTGTCTTATGGAAAAGCGGGGTGTGGGGCTGCGCCAGAGTGCAAATGCACTGGCGTCACTTTAATTAAAAAATCTGCTCTCTCACTTACCTTCCAAAACACCCCTGTTCCCTCTAACGGAGGAATTTTTGCCTAATCCGAGCGAGCAGCTGTTGTCTGCCAAATGGCCAGTGTGTGCTCCTGGCGGAGCTGGCTGGGCGAGCAGCGTTCCCGCTCTCCCGTGCTGCGAGCGGCTCCGTGTGAAACCTCTTCCCTCAACTTGAACTCCGGCGAGGAGTCCCTGCGGCACGCGGAGACTGAACCGGTCCTCGCAGCAATAAAGGCTCCTTTACAAGGCTCCCTAAGCCCCCAGCGCAACTGGAGTTGAGGACCCATTAGAGATGTTGGGATGCCAAGGGATTACGTCTGATGCTAACCTCTGTGCTTAAGGGACCGAGTAATTTCTTCACTACCCTTGTCAGTGAAAAAAGCAGGCTTTTGTGAGCCCAGTGGAAGCTATACGAATTATTTGAGGGGCTTTGAAGACCTCAAGTGTGGAATCAGTGCTAATTACAGAGAGGTGCTTCATGGCTTTGGTGCCTGCAATCCATGTGAGGGAAGAACCTGGGACAGGTTTCCATGTCCTTAGAAACTGTGGTGAATGGGCTGTAAACACCTTTGCACTCAGCTCAGGTCTCTGAGGAAAAGTGGGAAGCCAGTTCTGGTGTTTGATCTGCATGGCTGGCAGCACCCAGCAGTTGCTCTCAGCCGAAGGATGGAGGAATGCCTGCTGGCCCAACGAAGCGCTGTGTGAGCAGCAGTAGTGCCAAAGTTTTGGGTTCTCCCCGATTTCTGGTCTATAAAATGCTCTGGTAAGTTCTGTCAGTGGGGAGTTGGAAGGAAATGGTGTGGCCTGGGGTACATTGGAGAACGTGGGCCCTCATCAGATATATGTCCCCTTTTAAAAATGCAAATTGATAAATAAACACTGAAACAATGGGGCTGTGCTAATCCTTTTACAAAGGGTAAATTGCTAATCTTACTCAGCAGCCAGGATGGCTGCTTCACCTTAACAATAGCTGCATTTATACCTTATGTTTTACTTGTAAACTGACATGTAGTGAATTGGAAAAGGTTTCAGCTCACCTGCTTGCTGGGGGAGGTCGGCTAATCCTTTCATGCCCTTCACACTCGGTGAGCAATGCTGCCATTTGATCATGCTGAAGCAAAAAGGCCAGCCAAATTTTCAGCCAGTTTAGACTTGGTTGTTCTTGTGCTCTAACAATGCTGCCAGTGTCTCCAGTGAGGGCAGAGAAAGGTCTATTCATGTCTTCATGTAGCGAGTACCAGAGAGCCTGATCTTCAAAGGCACTGGGCACCCCCAGGAAAGGATACTGAGCTCGCTGACGTTCAGTGACCCCAGTTTTCCTCACTTTGCAAGCATGTTGAGTGCTTTTGAATGGATATTGGCAGCAGGGAGTGCGTGTGCCCATCTTCAGTGGCCTGCTCCTGTCTGATGAGGCCATCATGGAAAAACAGCTGGAAGGCAGAAGGTCTGAGTGCCCTTGTCCCCAATATTGCCATGATAGGGGACCGGGAGCTTGAAGCACAGGCAGTGTGGTGGGTTACCAGGGAGGTGGAGTGGTGCCAATGAGTTGATTGAAAGGTTGTATGTGTCTTTGCCTTGCCTGGCATTCATGCAGATTTTATAAGTTTAATAGAATTGCTTGTGGTCATGTTGGATAAGTCCTGCCCTGGAGTTTTGTCCTCAGCTGCTGCAGCTTCTTGTTCTTTCCTACCACTTGGGTTTGGGTTTTTTCCTTTTTCTTCTATAGTCTCCAGCATAAGGTTTGGCCCAAAGAGATGGAAATAAGATTTTTCTTGCTGTATTTGTTCAGTAATGTGTCTTCAAACCCACGAGGCTTGGGAATGAGGGGAATGTTGTTCCCTTGTTTGGGAATGAGGGGAACATGGACAATTCATAGCTGTAGAGTCACAGTCACAAATTCAGTGCGATGTGATTCAGAATGTGTATTGAACAAAATACTTTGGTGGACAAGAGACCTATGAGGTTCTCTCTTCCATATAACCAGCTTTATATGAGCATGGAATAGGAAAATCAGGATGATTTCTATTTGTTTTATCCCTGGAGGAAATATACTTGTAATCTCCCAGTGTCATGTGAGATTAACATCAATGTGTGTTTTTCTCAAGAGAAATTGAATCAGGCATCTGGCAAAGCAATTCATGTCACTTGCATTTAAGAGATTCTTTAGAGAGGGAGGCAGAAGCAGTTGTGGACCAAACATGCCAGAAAGGCTGTGTGAAAGACTTGGAGGATCTTGCATTGACATTGCTGATCAGAGATCTTCTCACTGTCAGGAGAGGAGTGTTAATGCAGCATCAACTCCAAGGAGAGTCTAGCCAAGTAAGGGGTGCTGCAGCAGACTAAATTAAAGATTGTGGGAAAGGAGTTATTAGAACTTAAAACCTGCTAGCTCATAAAGACCTAAAAGTTTTGTTATTTTTTAACACGGATTTCTACTGCAGTTAACTCAAATTAAGAATGCCTGTTTCTTTTGCTTTGGTTATTGAAGATAGAGCTAGCACATGTAACACCAATGGAAGAGTTAGAGGAAAACCTTTTTTCATCTCCATTTCGGTCTCACAAAGCTAAGAAAAACCCACATGTTAAATTAATGGTCACGATTTTTTATTTGAACTCTGACTCAAACTATTTACATTGAGAATTGAATGTGTGGTTAACAGACAACAAATCTAAGTGACTTACCTGGTAAAAAGAAATAATGGATTTTAGGGAGTTTTCTTGGCAGAGTTTCCTAAAATTAAATTTGGCAACTAAGTTGCATTATTAATATTTTTACCAAGTGTCAGTGTAGGTGTATGCTGATGACCTGGAGTTGGGAAGCATTTTACATAAAGAGTGGATTTTGGATCTCCACAAGGAGAAGGAATAATCACATAGCAGAAGAGGTGTGAAATGTGATGCTGCAGAAGATAAGATCTCATCATATTTAGGAAATAACAAACATTTTGGCAATGAACTG
This sequence comes from Cisticola juncidis, assembly GCA_013400215.1. NCBI lineage: Eukaryota > Metazoa > Chordata > Aves > Passeriformes > Cisticolidae > Cisticola > Cisticola juncidis. The sequence continues at coordinate 1,950,126 of VXBR01008235.1, forward strand.
GAGCTGGAGGGTTCAGAGAAGGTGAAAACTAGAGTGCTGCAGTGAATCACAGGAAGCACAAGTTGGATGTAGTGTCGGTACAACCCTTTCCAGAGAAGAGGGGAGCATTGTAGCCATCCTACTGAGCCAGGTGCTGAGGAGATATCTTGTGTGTGTATGGCTCTGTAGGAAGAACTGGAAAAAAGACCATGCTGAGAGCAGGTCCAAGCAGCACCAAGCTTTCAGAACAACCAGGAGGCTGGAAACCCTGTCTTGTGAGAGGGCAAACCAGCTTCACTCACAAGCCACAGAAGGGCAAAGGTGCAAAGAAGAGGAACAGGAACTGAGGACAGTGGCTATAAGGAGTATACATGAGTATAAAATAGTAGGGAGAACAATTAAGTGTAGATTTAAGAATATAGACTGCAGGTTTAAGGGGAGATTCCCACTGTCTGAGCTGTGAGATTCTGGATGAGCCTTTCAAGATGAGCAGCTTGGAAAACCTTGTGAGTGTGTAAGTGTTTAGTATGTACATTATTAGACTGGCAAAGACAGATGATCAAGCCAGCAGTGAGGGCAATATTCATTATAATACTGGCCTACTTAGAGGGATCCTTAGGAAAGAAGGGCAGGGACAGTTCTCAGCCAAACAAACTGTGCTGGAAAGACAGAAAAGATGCAGAGGCTTTAGGTCAAATTACACTGTCCTAGGTCTTGTCTTCCCTGCCAATACAATGGTATTAGGCATCTTAGAATAAATGTATGCAGTTTTGCTAGATGGCAACTGCTTAATCTGCTGATGGAGAAGATACTCATGTGGGTGTGGGAAGTGATGAAGGAAGACAATGGATTTTCTTTCTATATGCTTTCTATATTATTTTATACATGCACAACAGATATATATATATGTACATGAAAAGCCTTGAGGAAGGTATTCCTGCTTCAGTATGCTGCCTTAAAGTTCTTGCTTGTGGTAGGCAGGGGCAGAAATGAGCTCTTTTGAGTTCATGAGAGCAGCAGCCCCTGCTCAGTCTATTGGGAGGTGTAAATCTCTGTGTGGAGTAAGGTGACCAAGAAGTGCTTGAGCCCAAGCTTCCAGCTCTGAGACTTCCAATCTGCCCAGCTAAGTCCTCTTTCAAACTGGAGGCACAATTGTGTTGAAACCTGCTTTGAGACCCTCAAGACTCTTGTTTAAAAAGCAACTGGACAAAGGTCAAACTCAGAAAGGGAGAAAAAAAAATCCCAACAAGAAGAAACTAAAACCTGTGGGAACAATCATGGAGTGAGAGGAAGGAAGAATGTTTCCTGGAAAATAAAGAACCTCACTGAACTTTAAATCTAGCCCAGACACCCAGAGTTGGCCCAGTTATGTTGGAAAAGCTTGATCCAGCAAAAACAGGGAAGGAAAATAAGTTAAAATGCTGGAGGATGAATGATAACAAGTTGCTGTTGCATTATGTCCTTCATATCCTGACTGTACTGCACACCACAGAGGGATGTTTTGTGCATCACTGTGCTCAGGCTGCCTTGTTTCTAGATAGAAGAGAGAGGGGAAATGGGTGCAGGGAGACAGTGTCATGTTCTGGATCATGCAGAAGAGGAGGAATTTCTGGACACTCAGCTCAAACCAGCCTACAAAATGCTGCACAGGAGAACCTCCGCTCTGCGGTCCTAAGCACACACTGCGCAAAAGTTAAAAGCAATCACAAGAGAATTTTAATGCCATATTAAATGTTGATTCATGTGTGGCTGGAGCCACAGTGGCCTGGAGGGCTGGTGCTTGATCCAGCTCCAAAGTGATAAATTGATCTGTAACTTATGCCGTTCTGTGCGTGGCAAAAGTCACCTGATAGGGACCAGTGGTGATGGGTGTGACTTGGAGCTGGAGCCAGGAGCCGTGCCCTCCTGGAGAGGGTGTGCACCTGGCAGGCTGAGTCACTGATTGCCTTTGGGAATAGCCCTCTGCACAGGAATGTTACCATCACCTCCCCTGCTGAAGCAGAGCCCAGTAGCATCACTGGTCAAGCACTGTCCAGATTCAGGCACATCGTGTTCAGTTTCTTCCACTTGAGAGAGGAGCAGCTGAAGGATTTTAGCAAGGAATTGCTCCCAGTCTGGTCCACACCAATGGTAAACAGCTTTTCCCCTGATCACAAACGGCATAAAAAAGGCTATCCTATTGCCTTTTTTTACTGTTATCGTTTGGTTTTGATCACTCAAAAAACCCCAAAACCCCCCTATTTTTTAGGAAATAGATGGAATTTTAAATATATATCAGATGTTTAGGCCAGATGCTTATTAAGTCAATGAATCATTCACAATTGAGAAATATTTGCTGTCTCCACATGTTACTGACATGAGGAGCGCTGTTTTTACAGAGCATATGGAGGAACAAGTCACTCTCTGAGTAAGGGAATGAACTGAATCAGATTTTTATCAGCTTTCACTGGAGCAGATTCTCTGAGCTCCAGCCGTTCCGTTCATGAACCATGCTGCTTTCTCTGGGTCTCGCTCTCTCTCCCCTTCCTTCCCACTTGTTCTTCCTTTTTATTCAGTTGTCTATTTTTTCTCAGGCTTTGTTGAAGTTCAGTTTCTGGAATTTGGTTTGCCCAAGGTTTGGTTCCATGGGAATGCTGAACTAAATGCAAACTGGTTTAAATCTTGCAGCCAGTTTGTGATCACATACAAATAAAGGGAATTGCCTTGAAGTGCGTGAACATTGATGAAAATTGGGAGATCTGTGTAATCTTCTCATCAGCAACAGTTTTTGTGAGTATCCAATAATCATTGTCTGCCTTGTTTTCCCATAACTCTGAATCAAGGACAGCAGCTACAGAAACTGCAAGAATACCTTCAGGCAGAAGTTGTACTTCATGAGTGTTTTATTATTGTCCTAGCCAGGGCTGCAAAGAAAAAGAACAGTTTTGGAAAGATATAGATAGCGGTATTTGCTACAAAATAATGTTGGATATTGAAAAGGTAAAATGTCTTAAAATGAACCATGTGTGGAGTTTAATGGGCTATCCACATAGGTTTGAAATGCCATCATTCCTGTGAGAAGCAATAGACTTATGTGCTTCATCCTGGATGAAATATCATTATGCTTCTTTATTTCTAATGAACCTGTTGATTGGTATTGTGTGTGTGTGTATATATATGGTGTACATGTGTATATTGTATATATATGCATATGGTTGTAAATTGATGGGTTTTGGAAGTCATTAGGCCCTGCTCTATGGTGTCACCTACCTAATTGAAATGAGCTGTAAAGTTTTGGCCAAATTACGAGTTCGGATTATCAAGAATCCAACAGCCTTTAGGACTCTGGCAGGGAGGAGAGGAACAAGTGTCACATTTCTCTAGCTTGCTTATTTATTCCTGTGCATAGTTCCTTGATGCTGTTTGGGCAGTAGGTCATGTAACTGTTTCCCCAGAGCTATCTGTCCAACAGGAAATCATGAAAGCATTAGACATGTGCCAGCTGAAAATCCCCTTGCTGAAACACTGTAGGTTTTGCTATATTTCTGCAGTAGATGCTTTTCTCTGAGCTCATGCATGAAGAAACCTCCCAGACTGGAGCTGAACCAGAAAGGAGAAACTAGACAATGTGGCAAAGTTGACGTTTTGAAACTATTTCCACTTATTTAAACAAATCTATTACCTGTTTGAATACCTGGAAGTACTCCAGGACTTCAACAGTTTATAATTTTCTCTTGTCTAGTTCCCCTGGTTTATTTTCCCAGGCTTAGTAGCTGCTGTCTCGAAATTTTCTCACTAGGAAGGCAGAGAGGTCCTTGTTTTCACACTGTCTTCATCCCTGCAGTTGCAGGACTTGGTAATACAGTGCTGCTGCATTTAGCCTCCATCCTAAAAGCCTAAAAATGTTCAAGGTTCAAAGGCTCTGGGCTGATGGTGGGCAGTGGTAAGGTTCCTTGCCTTGAGGAAAGGCTTTAAAATCCAACTGTAGTGGGTGGCTATGAGCACAAGAGACTGCAGGAGCTGGGCTGCCTTTCCTGGGACATGGGAATATGGAGCTGTTTGTGGAGTCTCATTCCTGGCTTTCAGAATGGATAAGACCCAAGGCTTTTCTTAAGCAGTGGCTGGGCAGACTAAGGCTTTGGTCCTGAGGGAAATTGCCAAGGCCTGTGGTGCTTAGAAGGATTTAAAAGCAGCTTGAGCTATACACACAAATGCTCTGTGGCATAAGCAGCAGTATTGGTCTAATGTGTTAAAAAACCCAAACCGCTGCAGTGTTGACTGTTCCCCTTCCTTCAGGCTATAAACCAATTTCTTGTTGTATTTTTATTCCTCTCCTCTCTCAATAAAAAGTGATCTTGTTGGCCAGGTGCAATGTCAGAAAGCAGTCCCTGTCAAGCAAAGGCATTGGCCAGTTTCCTTGGGACTTTATTAAATAATGGAGTACCACAGCAAAATATGACAGAAGTCCAGCATTACTGACCGCAAATAAATAAAACACCAGTCTTTGACCACAGGGAAAAACTCCAGTTATTTTGCACACAAATCTCTGGCCCTTGAAGAGACTGGGGGAAGGGAAATTTAGTTCCTTTCATAATGTTAACCAGACCTGCTTCCTAGTCAGAGCTGAGCTTGCCATTTTCTGTTTGGAGCACTTTTCCTGAAAGTGGGAAGTAGGAATTCAGCTGCACAGGTCTAATTTGCAATGGAGCAGGTCAGGAAACACTTTTCTTCCACCCTTCAGTATATAAGGTTTGTTCTGTTTTCCTCTTTACTCATTATATTATATATTTGCTGCCTATACTTGTCATACCTTTAGAGCAAAGCTTAGCATCAGAATCCTGCACCGTGTCTTTTCCAGTCTGTCTGGATTAATAAAATTACTTCTGGCAGGCTTTCATGCTCAAGTCACTTCAGTAGTGATGTCTCTCATATCTTCTACCAGGTGAGAATGGCTTTGTCACTTTTAGTTTCTTGGCTTTTCAGGACTTTTTTTNTCAAGTGTGTGTGGGCAGATGTTTCCAAACAAGCCCGTGGATAGGAGTAGCTCTTTAGTAAGAGACCAGGGCAGGCATTTTGCAAAAGATTATTCAGCTGCATACACTGTGGGGGCAGAGGTTCTTCAATGGGCTCTGGTGAAATGAAGAACCTGAATCACCACCTGCTTTTGAATGAAGACTGTAGGAGAATGGCTGAATTACACTGTTGGAAGTCGCAGTTCCCACTCTGCTTTCACCTCCATCTCAGACTGATTTCTGGTGCAATTTGCACCTACATATATTCTATAATTTGCGTTTGTGAGTTTGCACCTTGCAGTGGCAGAGGAAGACCCATATGTGCCTTATTGTGTCTTAGCTTGTCATTCCTCATCCCAGCATGTTCTTTCATCTAGTTTCTGTGTATGAGGAGACACATTCCTGCAGAGGAACATTTTCCTCTGCAGACTGAGCCATGCCCATGAGATGGACACCCGTCACCCATCACTCAGTTTGAACACAGCTCCATTCAGGTGAAGCTGGATATTTTCTGTCCATTGATCATAGCTGGATCCCATAATATGATGCTACAATCCCAATCTCATTCATGCTTTTGGTGCTTGCCTGCACCAATTTGCTGTCCCTGATTTCACAGTCCTTGAAGAATGGCAGTCACCATTTGTGGCCGTAAATGTAGCCCCTGTGGATCCATGTTCCTTGATGTCCATCTGTGTTCTTGCTCTTTATTTAGGATAAAATGTCCTTTATCCCATGCCCTTACCCACATCAGAGGCTGAGAAAAGTGGCTTCATGCATGAGATATGTGAAAGGAGTTAACTGCTTGCAAAATAGATGAACACCTTACAGCACAGCCAAAAAGTAGTTATTGGCAATCAGAGTTTGATTTTTCTGCTTAGAACCCCATTCCCTTTCTTTCCTAGGCTATGGCTCTTGATCTTCCCTTCCTGATCAGTCACTGTAGAACTCATAAAGGTTCGCAGAGGCCACTCTGGAGAAGAAATTGTGTTCTGTTTGAAAACCACTTTTATTTGCATTTTCTTTTGAATGGTACGTAGAAAATTAGTCAGTCATGTGTGAGGAGAAAAGGCTAACATCCCTGGTAACCAAGCAGTTGAATGCTCTGTATACCTAGGTAAGCAGGCTGATGAAGCTGTAATTAACCACCTCTGACTGTATAGTAACTCCAAATTTTCAGCTTTGATGGCCACTTGGTGTTTGCAGAGCATTCCTATGGCATATGGTAACCTTTAATCCAGCACAGACCTTCAGGAGTAAGTGCAAAACCTCTGTCACTCCTGTATGGGGCATATGGTTAATATTAGAGAATGGCTTAGCTCTTCTTTGTTTGTTTTTTGTTTGTTTTTGCTTTGACTGTATCTGAGTCCATCAGCTCCCATTCAATATCTCCTCTAGGGTTGCTTGAAAGACTGTGTGGGTGCTAAAATACAGAACATCTCATTTGCAAGACAGTCATAGAGAAGCACAACGTCATCCTGAGTGACATGACACAGCTGACAACAGATGAGACCAGGAACAGGGCCCAGGAGTCCTCTGCTGTGTTGCCTCTCTCACCCACTCTGTCCCAGGGTGGATTGTTATTCTACAGATGTTTGTGAAACATCTGCATGCATAGAAGAACAAATCATAAGCCAGTTGTAGTTTTCTGCTTTTCTTTTCTGTCAGAAACATTGTTTTAGGACCAAGGAAGAAAGACAGAAAGATTTGTTAAGCAACATCCCACAAGAAATATAAATCTCCTGAGAAAATAATGCAGCTTCTTCATTCTATCTGATTTCTGAAAGGCTTTCTTCCCTTGTAGAACAGCATACACTTGGTGTCCCAACATAATCCTGAGGAGAAATGCTGTGCTGGGCAGGCGGCGGAGCCCAGCTGGGATCCTGGCAGAGCATGAGAGGGGGGGTGAAAGACAGTGGGTGTCCTAGCTGGCTTTCTAGTGTTTGGACACTGTCACTTCTCTTCCTGCAGCTTAAAAGAGAAAAGAGCAGCTGTAGGAGGAGTTAAGGTTCTCTCATGTCCTTAGCCTTGAAGGGATGTGTAGCCAGAACTGTGCCTCCCTATTTAAATTGTTGGCAGGCAACACAGATGGCAGTGGATGGTGTCTGCTCCACCCATCTCACTCAGGGGCAGAGACAGGGCTGTATCTCAGTCAAAGCAGTTCACAGCTGGCTGTATCGGATCAGCCTCGTTTTGTCAGCAGCTGGAGCCAACCGGGATGTTCTGAGTTGGGACAGCTCAATTCTGCTGCTGCTGTCCTCCTGCTGGAACCCAGCAACCTCTGGGACAGGGGACGTGGCAGCTACAGGTGATTGTGCTCTGAAATGCAATTTATCTACTCAAATAGTTGGACAGGACCTTCTGTCTGCAGGTCTCGTGGATCCTTGGGAGCACTAGTGACCTAATGCCCAAGGAATTCCCTCAGACCTGACACAAGTGGGAGCTCTGGGCACCTCAGACAGGCAAGGCACATGCTTTCAAAATTGTGCTCCCAAATGGCAAATAACCCAGATTTAAAAGCCTCTTTTGAAAATCTCAGTTCTAGCAACACTTCCCACAGTTACAGTGAACCAGTGGGAAAGTCACCTTGCTTGGTCGGGCCTGAAAACAGGTGGTTGCATGAGCAGAGAGGAAGTCAATCCCTTCAATCCAGGATAATTTAAGCATTGAAAAATCGACTGTTTTTGAAAATACATGTCCAAAAATGTTTCAGGCAGGGATGTCAGCCCTTCAAGTGCAGATGGAAGAACTGTTGGGAGATGAACTACAAAAATCAGGCCATCTTCTTTCCTTCTCCTCCCCTCCAGCATCTATTTAGGTTAGGATAAAAGTTGAGTCCAGATTATCTTTTCTGGGGCATTTTTTGTGAAGTCATAGATGTGAGAGAGGGGTAAATAATGGAAAAGTACATAATCTGAGAGATTGCTGAAGGGGCTGAGGTGTGGGGACGTGAAGGAAGACGAACTGTCACTGACTAATGAATTTTTTTGTAATTTCTAAGTCTTGGGGAACACAAAGGTTTTTCTGTTTGGGACTGCACCAATTAAAAACATTAAGTTGAATAGTTAAAAAATTGGTGCCTAAAACGAAACCCTTTCAAATCCATAGTTAGACATTTTAGTAGGGAGGTTTCTGGACCCTGTGACAGAAGACCCTTTTGCTGAGGTGCATTTAGTGGAATTTTGCTGGACTTTGGCAAAAGCTTTGAGCATCTGGCAGCTACTGTTGAAGTCCCATTTAAAATATACTTCCATTTCCTTAAAGTGCTGAATTATGGACTTAAAACCCCCACTCTAGGCACCATTTTTCTCTGTGTGAATGATCTGGTTACAAGTATAATATAATAAATTGTAATAAAATAGATTTATGGCTTTTTTTCCTTTTTTGCTAGTGAATAGATGGAAAAAATCAGATTTTTTTTTTAAATTTTCTATGCCTCTCAGTCAGTAGGGATTGTACTGGGAATTGTGCTGGGAGCTCTTGCCTCCCAAGCTATTCTCTGAACAAGGCTGTTTTGCCTCAACAGGCTGAACTGGTGGGCCCACTCAAGCGTGGGCACTTCTGGCTCTGAGCACGCACCGGGGCTGCACAGGAGCCTGGTGCTCTGTGCCAGTAGGAAGTGGTAATGAGCCACCCCAGCCCTCTGAGATGAAGGACAAGTTTGAAATCTCCCTCCTCACATCCTCTTCTTTTCAGTTTTCAACGTTTCCCATCTGAACTGTGCCTGGAGCGCCTCAGCCCGCAATGAATACCATTTGAGAAAAAAAAAAAAGACAAAGTGCAGAAAAATATCCCATGGCCGTGGCAGATCTGTGAAATCTTAAGGCAAGTTTTCTGACAGCAAAACTTGTGCAACTTCGGCAAGTGGGTCTGGTCCCTCTGGCTGGAGAGATATACTGTGTTATTTCTGATTAATGGCAAGTAGAGGGGCGAGTCACCCAATAGGTACCAAAGTTCTTCTTCTCCCGACGCATCCCCCCACTCCCTGTTTTCTCCTGCCTGTCACTTTGTCCCACCTTTTGTCACCATCTGTACATGGTTAGCTGGAGAATGTTTATTATATAATTCAGTTAACGTTGGAGCTGCGAGCCTGCCCGTTTGATGTGCCCTCCTGTTAATGCAAAGCACACCATTACTAGTTAATGATCATGAACTGTCATCACAGTCACTTTGAAAAGGTGACAGTGATGAATGGAGGCGGTGGCTCCCAGGGAGGTTGATCACTGAATGGACAGCAAAGTTTATTTAAGCCCTGGCCTGATAATGGCTCTGCATATTTCAGATGGGTTGTTTCCACTCAGTTCTGGGATAGCAGACATTCCCGAAATGATGCGTGCTGCTGCCGCCCCTGCCCCCTGCATTCTGCTATCTTATGGTAGAGAAAATCTCCCCCTGCTTTTGCATCTGCTGCCCTAACTGCTTCCCGGTCCACACTGCAGTTCTCTAGCCAAAAGAGAGGAAACCCTAGGGCAAAATTTCCTCCTAGTTTTGACAAAAGGAAAAGCCCCTCTTGGAGCTGTTTCCTGAGTGAATGCCCACAGCTGCACCACAGGCTGAGGAAGGGGCTCACGGTCCAATTTAACTTTGCCAGGGCTTTCCTAGCACGATCGCAGCCACTTGCCTGGCGTGAGGTTGTGGGGATGGGACTAAAAATAAAATCTGCCTCTCGCTGGGTGATCCTAACAGGGGCTGGCAGCCAGCACCGGCGGGCCTTGGAGCTGGGAGCCAGCCCGGTGCTTTCAGGTTGGGAGGTTCGAGGTCCCAAGATAAACAAATCTTCTGGTGAGAGTGACCAGCATTAGGTCAGGCTAAGGGTCGCCTGAAGGTCACGCCGCCCTGCAGCTTGGATATTTTGGTTGTGTGTTTACCTCCCCAAAATGCAGGGTGCGCTGGGAGGCTCGCTGCTCCGGGTCGTGGAGCTGGGATCAATATGCCAGCCGGTCCCAAGAGGGGACATCCCTGGCATGAGCAGGGGCTTGGTGGTGTGACTGGAGAGAGGGCCTCTGCAGGGCCACAGGGTTTGGGCTAGGCAAAGGCTCAGTGAGCAGGCAGAAGGTGCCCGAGGTGATTTATGTCAGCATAGCCTCTTGGCTTTCATTTTCATGTATGCTGTGTGGGAAACACTGGTGGTAAAAAACAGACACTGTTTTCTCAGGCTGTATAAAACCTGGATCTCCATTGCCTGACAGGCTGGCAGATTGCACTGCCAGAGGCTCACACAGGCAGCAGTCAGGTCTGGCTGAAGGAGCTGGAGACTCTTGTAAGCCTGAAGAAACAGAGAAAACCCCAAGACACTTCATTTTTCTCTTTCTAGCTTTTGACTCTTTGGAAGATCTATCTGTCAAGATTTTCTGTGCAGCCAGGAACACTAGAAATGCCTTTTTTCTTTTTTCTAAGGCAATAAAGCAGAGATATTTATTTAAAAGATTCTGATAAAAGTTTCAGGGAAATTCTCAATACCAGACCTTGTCGTTGTCAGAAGGATGAGAAGGACCCTGCCATCTAACAATACCTTCTAGGTGACCAGCTGGTGCGTAGGACTTCTATGGCATCATCAAAACCAAGAGGTGTCTCAGCTGCACAAGGAAATCATATCAATTTACAAAAGCAATGGTTTGTCTACAGCTCAAACCGTATCGAGCTTCACTGTCAAAGCAAAATAAGGACACTGCCACAAGGGAGCCACTTAACCAGCCTGTTTATAAACTGACGTGGCTTTTCCTGGTAGGCAAGTCTATAAACCATTTGCTGGTATCTCAAATGGCAAGTTATCATGCACATTTAGGGGATAACAATGGGCTTTTAGGAAAAATAAATCAGTGGGTGGAATTAATAATCGCTTTCATTGTCAAAAGAAATGTTTTACGTGAGCTGTAGAAAGGGAGGCAAATTATTCTCACGAAGTTCTGAGGTTTGGGGGCGATGCCAGGGAGCTGCTGGTGGCAGGGGGCTGTCAAGCCCAGGCGGGGTGGATGTTTGCAGCAGTGCTGCAGAGAGAGTCGTGTCCTTCGGAGAAACAGCTTCGTGTCGGTGCGGGTCGCGGGGAAGGCGGGAGCCGAGCATCAGTAGGAACGCCGAGCATCAGCAGGAGCGCCGAGCATCAGAAAGAGCACCGAGCTGTGCCCGCAGACGCTTTCCCCCTGCCCTGCCAGCGCAGGACAGGGATGAAGGAAAGCCACCCTCCTCTCCCCGCTCCCTGCACCGCGGGGAGGTGGCTGTCCTTATAAATTTGGGTTGAGACGTTTTACCCAAGCGTCTGCAAACATTTAGACACAGAGCTGCTGCTGCTAACTGCCAGCCCATTGTCTGCCGGTGACACTTTTCTCTGAAAGTTACTTACCAGGGGGCGAATGTTGATTGAACAAATGAGCACAAAGCGCCGAAGCCGCTGGCTGCGAATTGTGCTGCTGTTGGTTTAAACAACTGGAACAGAAATGCCATTATCCGGGTGAGTTGAGGGAGCCGGGTGGAATATTCACAGCGAGATTTGCCGGCAGTGACTCTCACAGCGAGATGGATGGAGTGTTTGACCTTCACTGACATGTCACCCTGGGTCTAACTTATTGTACCCTCACTCCTGTCCTTCCAGAGGGATGGAATCCGAGGCTTCTCCCCAACTCTGTCCATCCAGCAGAATTGAACCTGTGCTCCCTCTTACTGGCATGGCCCAGCCAAACCACGCACAGCCAGCGGATCTGCTCCAGTCCCAGCCTGGACATTCCCAGCCCTCCATGTTCTGCCTGTTTATTCCCCTCTCTTCTATGGGTCGGTTTTTACCCTCTGTGGTTGGTGTGCAGGCCAGCACATCTGGCTGGTCAGAGGAGCTCCCTGGGCTCTTGCAGAGCTGGAGCTCCAGCTCCAGGGTGGCTGGGGGCAGGCATTCCCTTACTGGTGTGTTAACACCAAAAAATTGTCCTCAAGCAGGGGATCAAAGGGTCTCTCCTCCAAGCAGAGCACTCAGTGAATCCCTCTGGCTGATGGAAGGGCCTTGGGAATGCCACAGCTTGGCCTCTGACATGGCCAAGGTCTGACAAGGAACAGGTAAGTGGAGTGAGAGAAGTCTCCAAGGTCTGACTCACTATGCCATTGGTGTTACAGACGTCAAGTAAGAGCAGCTCCACCTTGGCTGTGTTTGCCACATCCTTCTCCCAAGGCCTTTTCCAGCCTCTGCCACCACACCCACTGCCATGTGTGCAGCATCATCCTTGGGCAGAGAAATCTGTCCCCACAAGAGGCACAGACAGGACTCAGAGAGAACGGCAGAGCCTGGATAGGGCAAACTCTTCGGCTGACAAAGTGGAAGAGAAGAATGAAAGCCCTGAGCATTCCACAGGGCGGGGAAACAGTGAACCAAATGAAAGATGTGGATGTTGTCTGATCCAACAACAGAGAAATGAACATTCAAGAGAGATGGAACACCTGATAAATTAACACTTGTGTTAAATGGGATCAGGTCTGATTACCAGGGCTGGGTAATTTGTGAGTGTGAGGCATCACAGCTGTAGACTGAGGTGAGTAAGACACGTTATTCAGATTATTTTCTCACTTGAATTTGCTCTGGAGACAGGGGATCTTCCTGCTTTTCAGCCTACTGGGAGTAGCTGTATTGGGTGCCTGATGTCTGAGTTTCACAGGGAGCAGGATGTTTGATTACCAGAGGCAGACAGTGGTAGCTGATGGCATTAATGCTCTTTTCCCGAGCTGGTGTGAATGCAGTAAAGCAAATTCAGTATAAAAGGGAAAGTCTTCAGTGACTCCTAGCTGGAGGGCTCATCAATTGGGCTTGCTGTGAGGGGAATGTACCATCCCACCATTTGTAGCTCCATACCAGCTGTAGCAGGACCTGCTGGGCTCCTTGTGGAGGCAAGAAGTGAATTGTACCTCATGCAAAGTAAGGTCTAGTCACCAAGACCCTCAAGCCCTATTTTAATTAATTTCTCCCACCACACTCTTTGCTCTGCCATCCAGAGGCCCACACCAAAGCCAGATTTTCAGTGAACAGTTGGAGTACTGGCGTAAGGCAGCCAGAAACATCTTTGTCTTCTTCTTCATGGGTGGAGGTTGTGCAGCCTCAGCCTCCATGCAGAGCATGTCTGCTCACCAGGTGGGGAGGGGAGAAGAAATTCTGCATTCTGGGATAGCAGATGTCACCAGGGACACCTCGTAAGCCCCCTGGGGTGCTCAAGGAGACTGCCATTTGTTCCAGTAGCACAGCTTAGCCACAGGGCACAGCCTGCTGAGGCTTCACGTGAGTCCAGGTAAAACACTGCTGCTTTTTGACACCTCCCTGCCAAGTGTCAGCACCAGTCCTGAAACCAGGAGATTGGCATTCTTCAAGGGTGTGCGCTGCCCCTCTGCTGGCTCTGAGCCCAGTTCCTCCCACAGCATGGTCCCAATGCCCAGCTGATGGGAGGGACTGTGACACTCTGCACCAAAGCAATTTACCAGACTAGGCTGATCTTTCCAGCACCTTGTCTCTTATGGCTGCCACAATGAGGGATCAGGGCAGCAGAGCCTGCTTGAGTGGGAGTGATGGTCTGTGTGCTTTGGCTGGTGGCTCTGGACATAGAAAGCATCAGTACAGGGCAGCTCAGGGAGCCTCCAGTCTGGGCTGTTGCCCACACACAAAGAATCGAAAAAGGAAAGAGAATTCCATGTCATCAGGCATACCTATGTCAATAAATTAAATAAGGCCAGGAGGTAGCTGTTCTGTATCACCGAACTGTTAGCACAAGTACCTATGTGAGCTTGGCCCATGCCAGTTACCACCCCTCTGAGATTTTGTTGCTAAGCCACTCTCCATCATCCTTGAAAAATCATGGGAGGGTACCCAGTGTTTAGAGAAAATTCAATGTTACTCCCATCTTCAAAAAGAGCAAGAAGGAGGATCCATGAAGCTACTGGACAGTCAGCCTCATGTCCATCCCTGGTGACAGAACAGATTGTTCTGGAGGTCATCACCAAGCATGTAGAAGTAAAGAAGTTAATCAGGAGTAATTAACATGGAATTATGAAGTGAAAATCATGCTTGATCAAGCTGAGGATTGGTCATCCCATCTATGATGGTGTGGAAGGGTGGAACAATGAGAGGAGAGCAGTAGATGTTGTCTACCTCAACTTCAGCAAGGCTTTTGGCACTGTCTCCCAGAACGTCTTTGTAGTAAACTCAGGAAATCAGGAAATGTGGGTTAGATGAATGGGCAGTGAGGTGGATCAAGAATGGTCTGAATGGCAGAGGCCAGAGGGTTGTAATCAGTGGAGCTGAAATTGGAGGCATGTAGTCAGTGGCATTCCCCAGGGATCAAGACCCAGTCCATTTAACTCAGTGGGACCTTGATAGGTTGGAGAGTTGGGTGGAAAGAAACCTAATGAGGTTTAACAAGGGAAAATACAGGGTCCTGCAGCTGGGGAAGAATAACCTCAAGTGTGAGTGTGGGCTGGAGGCCAAACCACTGGAGAGCAGAGCTATGGAGAAGGACCCAGGAGTCCTGGTGGATGACAAGTTGACCATGAGCTGGCAGTGCCCTGTGCCCAGGAGGGCCTGTGGTATCCCAAGGTGCATTGAGAAGGGTGTGGCCAACCCTGATAATTCTGTGATTCTGTGATTTGAGTGTTTCAGTTGTTTGCAGTGGCCATGACTACTGAGCACATTAGTTGTGGCATGTCTGCTTTTAGAGGTATAAGAACTGGCCACATGGCTGGGAACTGCACTGGGCTAGCAGGCTTTGAGACCCGGGGACATCCCTGGAGGATTTTATTCACCTAGAGAGATGTAACTACACTTCCCTGCTGCAACCTGCAGTTGGCACTAGGCAGAGCTTGGTCCCTGGGGTGATCCTGCAGCAGGTAGGCTGAAAGAGAGCCCTGGCTTCAGGAAGGAGCTTTGGGCTCCACACCCTCTGGTTTTGCACTGTGTTGTGTGCTACCCTTTGCTGCTCCATCACTTTCCCAGAGCTCTCCTTCCCTCTCTGTACAGCTCTGTGCTGCCCACATCCTGGAAGCTGGTGCTCAACCCTTCCACTGCCTGTGCTCCCCTCTCCTTCATCCCACACTTCATCTTTTTCCTGACTGACTGTCCACACCTACTCTTGTATCACCTCTTTATGAAAACACATCCCTTGCACCTCTTTTCTGCTCATGAGAGCCACACACAGAGTCGTGTCCTCATAGGCATCGGCTGGCACGACCACACCGACTTCTGGGGCTGGGAAAATACTGACATGGAGGTGTCACCCTTCACTGTCCACACTCGCCCCGAGGTGGACAACACAAAAGGGACTTAATGCTGTTTTCGTGGCAAGGTCTTCATTTACACCTCAACTGGTATAAATGACGCCAGATTTTAGCAGTCAGTCTAATCCTTTTACTTCTGGTGTGAAAGAATGTGTGCTCAGTGGCTGGGACTGCCCCACACAGACCCATCCCCAGCCTCCTCCTTTTCTCCTGGAGGTAAGAAGTTCAGCTGGACGCTGTGTTGGAAGGTTTTTCAGCATACCCAGCTGGCCGGGGGCGATCAGCGTGCGGCAGAGCATCCCTGGGTACAGGGATGTGAGCGCGTCTGCCCGGGCTGGCGGGCAGGGGCTGCGCACGGCTCCGGCAGACAAAGGGAGCCGGTGAGGCTGCTGGGATTTGCGGTTATCAGCGGCCAGGGCAGGAAACGTCCCACACCACAATAACCTCAACTCCACCTTATGTCAGCAAGCCCTACAAACAGAGGGACCCAGCCGTGGGCTTTTGCCCAGGCTGGTTCTGTACACCGGAGCTGGCTTCCATGGGGAACGGACGGAAAAACAACACGACCGGTCTGTTCTGATGGCAGGCAGATAAACCCTCCCTCCACTCAGACGGGTATTGTTTCCTTCCACAGGCCTCCTTGCTGCCACCACCGAGCACACGATAAAGCCTTGGCTTTTTATAGGGCTTCTGTTTGAGTTTGTGCAGATTTCAATGCAGTCATTCAAAGTGAACATGTTTGGTGAATTGTTAATTCAAGTGTCCTGGAACACAGCAGTTAGGACAAATGGAAGGGTTATTATTAACCAGTTAATTCTGGACAAAATTTCTCTGCCTCTGCTTGTAGTAGAGTTAAAGCTTCTCCTGTTTTACATAGCAGTTGACTTTGGAGCCAGGGCTGGCAAGGAGAGGAGGAAATGTGTGCGTCTGTCAAGAGCTGTGCCACAATTTTGGTCAAACTCTGCCAGTAGTGCTGTTTCCCTGTCTGCCACCTGAGGTGGCTGGAGTCATTGCTCCAAGCCTGGATTCCAGCAGAAATAAAACCAGACGTTCATACAGGCTCTGTCAGGTACTACATCCCAGCACATCCACACATGGCTAGAGACAGGAAAGACCTATGGGGACTTTTGGACCTGCATCCTCATGTTTCTTATTCCTGAAAATACTATCAGTGAATTCAGATATTTTGCCAGATGCTCGGTGCCTTACAGCATCCCCTTGGGATGGCTGTCCTGGGCCACCTGCTGATATCCTCTCCCCATGCTGCAGCACCAGGCTGGCAACCACACACCCAGGCACGCTCAGGCAGGAGGGAAGGGGGGAAAACACCCAGCATGCGTGGGCAAAAGTTTAGGATATTGCTGGGTGATTTAACTCAACAGCCTTTGGGAGAAAACCTAGTGGAGGTACTCTAACTGCTGGCAGCCCATTTCCTTGCACTGCAGGAGTGTGGGCATTCTCCTTAATTGGTGCTTCCTACACTATTTTAAGGCTGAATGCTCTTTCAGGAAAAATAAATGGATAACAGGCCCTTTGCAACACAAGCATGTATTATTAAATGCTCCTCTCCCATGTGCAGCTCATCCACAGCCATTTCCCTCGCTATATCCTCCACACCCCTGTCCCTCACATGTTAGAAAACATTGTCTTCATTTAAATAATTAGTGAGAAGATGAAGTGACTTCTGTCTCTGCCATGATAAGTGGTACTTATCAGCCACAACCAACTGGCTGTATGCACCTAGAAGGATGTGGCTCTCTAATCCTTCAAGCTGGTTTGGGTTTTCTTCTTTTATGTACTGCACAGGCTGGTTTGTCTTTTTTCCAGCTCAGGTAACTCTCTGCAGCTGGCCCACAATTTTTTTTTTGGTACTGGATTATCTGCAGCAGTTTCTTGTTTCCTCTGTTTGTGAATTGATTTCTTCTCTATTCCTCCTTGCCACATCCACCACAGTCACTGTAATAACCCTACATGTACTAAATCTTTATCTCCCATGAAGAGTTAAATTTGCTTGACTGAACTATGCAAGGGGAACATGAGAGATTCTCCCATATCCCTGTAAGTCGTATATTTCTCCTTTTCCAAAGCCAAATGATACAGTACAATTGGAAAAGCCTCAACAGCCTGGGTCTGATGAGGTACAAAGACTTTGGTTGCTGCTGCTGCTCCTGTTACCACTGCTTGGAGTGGGGAAACAACCAGACAACTGTCTTGGGAATATGCAAAACCCAAGTGAGAAACAACCCCTGGCCTGAGAAATTTGCAGTCCTCTTAGACAAGGCAGATAGTGGCAAGGAGAGGAGGCATGGGGAGATGGGTGCTGGAATAAGGAGTAATTAAACCAGATTCCTGCTCAAGGGAGGGCTCTTCAGGGCTCCAAGTCACCCACTGAATTTTATAGCCCCTTTCACTTGATCAGTGAGTAGTCTCATCTTTATGACTTTTATATTGTTCTGTGTGTTTCTGGTAAGTTGGTTTTTTTTTTTGTTTGGGTTTTGATGTTTGTTTCTTTTTGATTTTCTTTTTTTCTCTATTTTTTCCTGCAACACTAACTCTATAAGAAGGTAATTTCAAGCTGATCCTATGTCTCCTGTTGTAAAGTTGTTCTCTGGACACACTGTGATCCTCCTGAGGGATGGCTTTTGCCTAGTGTCATCTGCAGCTCTCAGGCTGGCATATGCAGCTTGTGAAAGATGCCTACAGTCTTTTGCTCAAGAGACCAATAAAATTAAACACTGTGGCAATTTCTGTGGTCAGGGCAACATCTGCTTCCTCTGACATATCACAAGTGTGGAACATACCAGGCCAGAAGGGACAGAACTGGGAGAGAAAAACATGTTAAAAAGTTAAGAAGAGAATACCCTTCAGCAGCTGCAGTGCGTCAGTGCAATGTCCCGGCACCGAGGCTGGCCCAGCGTGGGCGCGTGCGTGCCCCAGGAATGCCATCCTGGCTGGCACTGCACCTCCAGGAGCCACATGTGGTCCTTGTGGACCCAGCTGCTGCCCTGTGTCCTTACCCCTGTGCAGGGTCTCCCCAGGCTGGTGGGGCAGGAGAAACCCTGGCCAAGGAGGGGATCCTTGTCCCTCAGGTCCTGCACTGTCATACAAACCTCATGGGTGTGTGTGGCAGGACCTGAAGCACAGGGACTGCGACCAGCAGTAGAAAGCTGTGGGATTATGTTTGCTGTGGCCATATGGATATATAAATATGAATAAAAATGCAGGCTCCAGTCTCTGGTTGGATTAACCCCTTACAGTAAGGTTATTTCTGTATCTCTTGCACTTTGGCTCCCTGCCACAGGAGGCACACAGCGATTCCAATCCTCCTGCATCTCCAATCCTTCCCCATGCCACAGGAAAGAAACTTTTGGAAAAGTTCTCAGTCAGATCCTCCTCCTTGTTAAATTTAGCACAAGTCTGTAAAGCGCCACCAGCAATTAGGGAGCTGCATGTTTTGGTTCATGGTTATCTGCAAGGTCAGAGAGAAGTACAGGCTGTGTTAGTGAAGGTTTGTCAGTTCTCATACAGTTTAAACACAGAGACAAATGTTAAAAATAAGAAGAAAAGCAAAATGTATTAGTCAGTCCTGACTCTCAAAAACCTAAGCCCCTTCCTAACTGCTCTCCCCCCAGCTGCTCCTTCCATGTGCGATATTGATAAAACACAATCAGCTATATTTAATGAAAGCTAGCTTTGTTGAAGGCCAGGAAAGTCAATGAACCACTTGTCACTGTGCTGAACTCCCAAAATAGGGATCTGCCCAAGGATCTTCAAGCTAATGGCATCCTGCTTGACAGAGAATGAGGCCAGAGGATCTTCATTCTAAGAGTGTTTTACCACCTCTTGTTCTTTTTTAACTCTTTTTGTTTTTTTATCTTTTCCTCTCCCTTTCTCCTGCTACCCACCCAGTATCACCCATCCTTTGCTTTTAGTCCTTTCCCAAGCTCTGTACCCACTTCTCTCCCAGCTTTTTTCTTCCCTTTCCCACCTTTCCAACACCAGACTGCCTTCATCCCGGCTGTCTGGGCTCCCTTTGGTTTCTTGGGCTCCCTGCTGCCCCCTCACCCTGGTCCCTCTCTCCCTTATGCCAGGTCCCTGCTTGTTCTCAGCACTTCTGGGAGACACCCCAGTGGGTGCTCCCTCTTTTCCTGCCATGCTGGTGGCTTTACATGCAGGAAGCACAACAAGGGCAAACATTTTCTGCAGCGGGATGGAACACCAGTGAGGTCACTCAGCACCCCAGGGACACCCAATCCCTCCTTCAGGCTCAGCCTGGCTTTAACTTGCCGGGGGCAGCGCTCCGGTCTCCCCTTCCCTTTCTCCCTTTCCCTGCCTCATTCCACGTCATTTCCATCGCTAGCAGAATACGCTCGCTCTTGCTTTTCTCTAACGAGCCCGGTCTGAAACGTGTCTGAGGGGTATTTTTAGCGGAAAGCTTGGCAGCCTGGCAGTCCCGGGCGTTCTGCCACCTTGAGCGCAAAATGTGCCTGGGCCCGATAAGGATTACAATGGTGTGGCGGGGGCCGTGAGCGGCGGCCTGCCCGGTGCCCGCCCGCTCCGGGGAGGCGGCGGAGCGGCCGCGGGGCTGCCCCGGCCCGGCCCCGCCCGCCCGCGCATCCCACACCGGCCCCCCAAGTATCTTCAGACGTATAAAAGGAGGGGTTATGGAGTTAAGTGGAAGAAAGCCGTTGCATGGCTGGAAGAGGGGTATTTTCTGGCCACAGTGTTTCTGCAGGTGATGTGCACGCAGCACCTTGTCCCAAAAAGTTGCCTCGAGAATGTGGCAGCCAAGTAATGATGGGCACAGGCACAGCTCCCTGTATCATAGCCTGGGGTTGCTGCTTTTTGTCTGGTTTGTCCTTTCGGCGGTGCCATGGCTCAGGGCAAGGTGCTGGCCCCCTCACAGGCACAGGGTGAGCTCTGGGAGCAGGCACTGTTTGTCCCAGGGCTGTGGCTGGCACAGCTTGCTTGGAGCTGTTGTTCCCTGACGTGTCAGGCAAAGTATTTGCAAGTGGGAATGGCCTGCTGGGTTGACTTCCAGCTGCAATCAATAAAGAACTGTGCTGTGGGGTTTTAATTTGAAAAATAAATATCATGTCCAGCTAGTTTTTTTAAATATCTAGTTTCCCCCTCACAGGGTCTAGATTTTACCTAGAGAAATAATGACAATGTGATTAAATGTCCTGTGAAATGTATGCAAAAATGCCACTTTTTACAAGCAGGACATTTTGGGGAAGAGGGAGATCATATCAACCAATGCACTGAGTTTGTTTATCTAGCCTCCTGATCATCTTAGCTACCTCTATAGTCGAGGAGGAGAGAGAAATTCCCTCAGGAAGTATTTTTGGGGGTAACACAGATGCTCTAAATACTCTTCAAATAGGCCTATCTTTCCTATCTGCACCCCAGGGAAGAGCTGGCTGGTCAGTCAGGGACCCTCAGCTGTGACAACCTCTTCCAATCCACACCACTCTGACCACACCTGCACGGACTGGTGGAGGCAATCCCCGACTCCAGACAAATGGCTCCGTCGTCCTTCCGTGCCAAGTGGAATAAATTCAAAGGGAGCTGTGCCTCAAGGCTAGAGGTGAGGATGTTTATTTGGTGCTGGATATGTGTGGATGACTGCCTGCCTGCCTGCAGGTGAGGGGTCCTATGCCTGAAGCACAGAAATGCAGGGAGGGCTTGGAAGGGGTCTCCAAAAGCATGTCTCTGCCCAAGAAGAGAGCAACTACACATGCACTGTGTTCTAAAAGGTGTTCTCACATCATCCTTAAGGGTCTTCCTTACCATTAGAAAGTTTTCTCCCTGTTAACTAAGAACAGGGGAGCAGACTTTTCCCTTCTTCATCTCTGAGCTGTTTTATGTGGCTGAGGATTATTACTGCATCTACCTCAGCTGTTTGTTTTTGACCTAAGCCATCCAGTTCTTTCAGGTCTCCCCTGCAGGTCACATTTCCCAGACCTCTGGTGTTCCTGTATTCTCTCCAAAAGGCCAACGTTTTTCCTGAAATGTATTGCACAAAACAGGCCACCCTATAAGAGCAGTAGCATACCACATCTGCACTGAACAAAAGGGCCACTTCTTTGTATGGGCAATACTGCTTGTTATTCTTTCCAACATGACATTTGCTTTATTGGTTTTGGTTTTTGGTTTTGGTAATTGTGTGATTCAGAGTATTTTCCACAGAATTGCTTCTTAACCAGCCATTTCTGCCTGGTTATTTCTGCCTGATGGTAGTTCCTTGCACTCTGCTCTGCTGAGTTTTGTCACAAGCTTTCTCTAAACTGTCAAAACAATGTCCCTTTCTCCCCTTTTTCTGTTTTTTAAGATTTTAAATTCTGACCCTCTCTGCCAGGTTTACCATGACAGTCTGTGTTCCCTTGTGCTATGACAGATGATGACAGGCAGAGTTGGGTACAAGCCTCCTGTACCTACCCCTCTGTCTCTCCCCTTTCTGACAACAACCAGCAACAGCTGCTCCTGGGACTGCTTTATCCAACCAGTTTTGTATCGAAGCTGTGTTTTCCTGGTTTACTTGAAGAGACAGCACCAACCCTGTGCCCAGACAGTGCTCAGAAGAGAAGATGCTGCTGGCAAGACAGCTGGGAGGACATCCTGGCACAGACACCTCTGGGCTTTGGGCATTTTGCCCCTCAGCTTGGCCACGTTTTAAGAAGCCAGGTACATCCCAGATGTCTGAAGGCACCTGGGCAGAGAAGTTTAGCACCCAACCTTTGTACTCAGGTGCCTCTGGGGCCATTGAGGTTTGGTTAAGGCACCTCTGCCTGTTTGCTGGCTCCAGCTCTCGCAGTGCAGCTCCCTGCTGGGCCAAAGGGCACAAACGCACGTCAAACTGAAAGGTTTTGCTCAGTCCTGGTCACGTGTTCGGAGGTGGTGTTCTGTATGAAAAAAACTCCCAGTGTTCATCAGCTGGTGTTTTCCTTTTGGAAAACTTCTCTGTCCAGGAAAATACTGGACACTAAGACCTTCTATCCCAGCTTACCAGGGAGAATAAATATCCAGGTGCTGGAAAAGGTTACAGACAGCAACACCTCAGCTCTCAAGCAGCTGCTGGGTTTTGGTTGTCACTAGCACCCTGTATCAAAAGCCAGGGGTTGCTCCATGCACCAGGGGTTTCAGTTACTGTGAAACCTGCATCTCCCCTTCCCCTCACCCTTTCCTGGCATTAAAACCTTGAAGAGCTGCAGCACACACAACAAAGGAGAAAGCAATAGGAGAGCGGCAAGGTCACACATCTGTTGCTTTCCACACTTTCTTATCTCTGACATCACGGGCCTCAAGGTCTTTCTTCTCATTAAAACAGCTGAATAATTGCAAACTGTACACAAACCGACTAAACCTGTGGCCTTCTGCCTTAGTCATAATATGGGATGTCTGGCTAGGGAGGATGTTTCTTGGCGAAAGAAATGAGCAGCTCTATGCAAACGCAGTGGGAAGCTGCTGCCCCTGCCCCTTGGGCTGACAAGCTGTGGGACATCCAGCCAGGAGAGCGTGGGGTCATCAATGGTGCTGCTGAAAGCACCAGGGTGTGACCCCACCCCACTCTCAGGAAAGGCAGGGCCAGCACCAAAATCACTTTGTGGAGGGTTGGTTTGTAATGATCCCACCAGTGCTGCCTCTGCTTGAGGTTTAATTTGTTAGCAGTGGAGAGAGAAGTAATAGGCCAGAGTGGGAAGGAGAACTCTGGACTGGAAAATCAAAGGGTAAGGCATGTTATGGATGTAGAGACATTAAAAAATCATGACAGAAAAGGCAGAAAAAGAATCTTAAATAATCAAGTCTTTTGTACAGCCTGGATTTGTTCAAGCAATACCAGCCTAAGCTGACCTCAGGCCCTTCTGTCTCTTGCATCTCTTCACATCTCCATGGTTTGGGCAGTCACTCCCCAGGTCTGACCATTGCATGCACTCCTGATGATGTCTCTGTGGCTGCTGCACCTCCAACAGCTGCCAGGGGGATTTCTGAAAACCACACCTGTATCCCCCACCCTGCTAGTCCCAATGAAATTCATTAATGGCGAGTCATCTGTCATGACAGAAGGTGGGATGTAAAAGATCTATTTCTGGTGGTCACACACGCCTCCTTGCTTGATGATTAGTGTTTAGCATCTGGGAGTGCAACAATCTGGGAAAGCTAAGGCATGAGCAAGAGGATGGGGGTGGTCTGCTCTATGAAAAATTATATGTGGACTGAAGTAAGTGGAAAAAGATGCTTTCGAGGTTCCAAACATTTTCCTACAGGAATAGAAATTATTGTGAAGGATGAAAATCAGGCAAAAATTGTGTAACAGGTGGCTACTGACATCAGCAGCTCAACACAAGTGTTAGTGGTTTTAGCCCTTCCAGTGTTATCTGTGAAGGTTTGAAGGTGCCAGAGCACAGCTCTGTGGATCTCCCACATAACACTGGCCACACAATTCCTCCCTGCATTTTGTCCCCCTGGTGGACCCAGCAGCTTTCTGGCATTCTGCTCATGCTCCACTGGGAAGAATATAGTTTTAAGTTCTCACATCAATTTTTTGTTTTTTTGGGAGTTTGTTTGTTGTTTGTTTTTTTAATCTGGCTTCAAATTCTACTTCTTTATATTGTGTCTTTTCCTACATAAGTAAGTGGGGTTTGCTTATGACAGTCTCCTTCTGAATGAATCTGTACTGCCAGCAAGCCAGCTCAGCCTTCTTTTAAAAAGCTGGACAATGACTGAGAGATGCTGCCTCTGATCTATATTTTCCTGCACATTCTCCACTTTTTTTGGTGGTTTTGGAAGTGTTGACCCCAGAACAAGAGCCTTAGTCCACTAGTGCTGTCTTCACTTCCCTGAGACTTGGTCAGACTCCATTACATCCTTCTCATCTTACAAAAGCAGTAGGGGCAGAGGCAGAGATCTCTCCTGTAACAATAATGCACAGTTCTACAGATACATTATGGATTTATTTTTACCATCTTTTTTCTTTAAACACTGGGTCTTGACTGCTGCTGGGAGGAAAGTTTCAAACAGATCAAGTTTTCCTTGGAAATGAGCTATCTAGCAAATTTTCTCTTTGTGACAAGTTCTTAGATCAACATGCTGCTTATCTGATAAAACTCTTATCAGAGACAATTTGTGGCACGTTGCCCCAGTACCATGGTGCAGTCCTTCTAGCTTTACTCAACTGCATGAAGACAATAGAAGATGACACTGCAAATAGTAAAGAGCAAATGCTCCCTGTGTGTAGGTATCTTCAGACTATCATTCCCTAGTTTGAACAAACAGTCAAATATCTACTGACAAACAAGCAAAAGTTGGCAGGAATTAATGGTCCTTTGGAATAACAATGTGCTGTGGGAGTACTGCTAAGCATCCTGAGCCAGACAATTGTGGCAAAATTTATGGTTTCTCCTAGAGAGAAATAGTTTATTCATGAATTACTGAGCCTTTTAAATGATCTTTCTCTGGGCCTTGCCTCTTGACTAATGCCCACAGGCAAAGTACAAAGAGAAAAAAAAAAAATGCAAACTAGAAGCAGTGATACTTGGTATAACTGCAGGATATATTAAAGCCTGAGTGGAACAATTATTCCTTTTGAAATTTCTAAACATTTCATGCAAAAAGAATTCTGATGAGACCAAATATATTGAAACAAGTCACTAAGTCTTCTGCATTTCACCTAGAGGATAGATCTATTATTTCAACATTTTGCTCTAAGTAGCTTATTCAACTAATAAATCACCATCTTTGGCAAAGTGAAGTTTCCTGGAATTACCCAAACAAAGGTCTCCTGAATACCCATTTTGTAATTTAAAATTAAGTATCAATTCAGGTTAATACTTTGATGTCAAAATGGCACAAAATTTTGTAATGGTAAAATAATCTGCAGAGTAGAAGTTATCATTCCTAGCCACCACTAATGAGAAAGAGCAATAATTCAAACCTATGAGCTGTTGCAGCCAGAATATCCCTTAGATAACCCTATGGCTAATGTATATCTGCTGATACGGGTACAGACACGTCTCTCTTACATATGTATAGCTTCAAACCAATGGAGAAAAGCCACCGAAAAGCTGGAAAAACACAGCCAGATCAAGCACGAGAATGTCAGAGATAAATAACATTAGGAAGTACAAACATACTGGTAGGTTTTCCCTAATGATCACTGTGGGGCTTCCACAAAATTTTGAAAGGTATCCCCCGTGGTCAGACCATCCATGTTTGACAGCATTTCCTCAGCATCTGGCCTGAAGCACTCAGCCTGAATGCACTGCCCTCCCACCCCCAGACACTTGTTCTCCCCTAACAAAAAATGATCAGCAGTGTTGTCCATAATGGATTTCAGCTGCTGGTGTCCCTGGGAAGCAGGACTCCATGGTCTCTTGCTCCTCCCCTTGTCAGGGTCATCCATGCTGCTGCAGTACCTTGGATCTGGGGATCTGTTGGACTTGCTGTTGTGTGCATGACCACACACACACAGAAAAGAAGGCAACATTGTGACCTCTAGGATGCTTTTTACCTAGGTAGATACCACAGCACAGAGGCAAGTGAGCTCATGTGAAGCCCACATGACAAGTGGGAGGTAGAGGTGAGCAATGGGACCAGAGTTTCTGCCATCCCACGCCAATGTCCTGAGTTACTGGGCCCAGCATTCCCATCCTTAGTGCCTTCCTAACGCCCTTCCTCCATTTCCACTCAGAGTGATCTCGAACAGCAGGCATCAACCCTGGAAGACCTGGTCTCTTGGTTGCTTCTTCCTCTGACAATGGCATTCAGATCTTCCCCTCTTAGCATTGCCTGAGACATTTGTAACTGGAGTCACTTTCAGGTGGCATCAAACACCACCTGAAGCCGAAATCGTGTTCACCCTCTGCCCCAGTGTCAGCCCTGCTCATCTCTCCCTCCACAGTGTGTGCAACTTTTCAACAACACTGGCTGAAAAGCTGCCCAGTGGAAAGGACCTGGAGGTGCTGGATGACAGCAGCTGAACAAGAGCCAGTGTGTGCCCAGGTGGCCAAGAAAACAATGGCATCCTGGCCTGTGTCATCAATGCTGTGGCCAGCAGGAGCAGGGCAGTGATTGTCCCCTTGTGCTCAGCACTGGAGAGGCCACACCTCAAGTGCTGTGTTCAGTTTTGGGCCCCTCAGTTCAGGATTGTGCAGAGACAATGTGTGTCCAGAGAAGAGCAACAAAGCTGAGGAAGGGTCTAGAGGGTAAGTCCCATGAGAAGCAGCTGAAGAAGCTGAGGTTGTTCAGAAGAAGAGGCTCAGGGGTGACCTTATCACTCTCTACAACTCCCTGAAAGGAGGCTGTAGCCAGCTGGGGATCGATCCCTTCTCTCAGGTGACAAGTGGCAGGACAAGATGACAGAGCTCAAGCTGCACTTGGGGACGTTTAAGTTGGACATGAGGATGAATTTCCTCACAGAATGTGTTGTTAAGCATTGAAATGGGCTGCCCAGGGAGGTGGTGGAGTCACCGTCCCAAGAGATGTTCAGGAAATGCCTGGACGTGGCACTCAGTGCCATGGTTTACTTGACAAAATGGTGTTTAGTCAAAGGTTAGACTCAATGATCTTGGAGGTCTTTTCCAAACTACTTGAATCTGCAATTCTGTGATATATTCCTGATCCTAGAGTTCATCTGTGGGGTCTGAGCACATCAACTGGTACAGTATTTACATACTTCCAAAGAGAACTAGACCCTAAACTGGTACTAGAAAAAGCTGTGACTTGGTTCTAATTTAACTGTGGCATTTTCTACTCAACTTACGCTGCATTTTATACTGATTTAGACTGAGGAAGTAACTCTGAGTACATTTGGACCATGTACTAACCCAGTCCAGGGCTAGAAATCTTTAGCAGGGGTTGTCATTGTTACCTTGGACTCAAGGTGGGTTGAACTCCTCCTGCAGTCAAGTGGCTCTTGTTGGTCAACTGTGGAATTTCTGCTCAGAAGTCTCCTGTGCTTTAGAGTCTAAGTTTGGAAGTCACTGTATCTAGGATGTAAAATCACCTGTGTCTAGCAACTTTAAATACAGGCTATGCTGAGGCCTTGCCATGCAGGAGAGTTTCTCAGAGCAAAATATTCCTGATGAATTCATCAGGTTTCAGAACAGGAGATCCTCTGATAAATTCATGTAATCTGCCTTAGAGCTGCCCCAGAGGTTTCCTGCATACAGTGCCTCATCTGCAAGAACGGCCACAGAGGAGCCTTAATTAGGTGTAATTATCTATTTATTCAGAGCACACATGCATTCACATTGTATTCACCAAGCTTTGGTCAAATCCCAAGTCATTGTCTGCCTGCACATGAGTATTTACCCAAAGGTAGGGGTTTAAACTGATTAACTCACACTGAAGCAAACGCCTGTGTAGTCACTGATATTGGCTTAATACCTCACTCAGAAGTACTCTGAAGTTGGCTGAGGTCTTGTACAGATGCTCTTCTTTGAGAGTAAAGTGTTTGCACAGAGGCAGGACTCGGCTTTACCACGTTGTACAATGGCTGAGTTGAGCTGATCCCAGGCTGGCTGGGGTGTGTGGAAGCAGCAGGTCTGGAAACAGGCTGCTGGAGATCTGGAGATGGAGCACCTCAACTGCATTCCTGGTGGTGGAGACTGACTTTGTTCTTTCAAAGTTTCCAGCAAGATAGTGGTGTTTCAGATCAAGGTGAGCAAAGGCTGCCTGTACCTTCCCCTGGTATGATGTGTCCTTGCCCTGTCCCACAGCAAACTCATTTTCTTTGCAAAGTGTTCACAGTTGTTTGGAAGTGGAAAGGGGTACAAATCCATCTCTTCTGACCCAACTCCACTCCTGATGAATCACACACACGTTTTCTGCCACTGGGATTGTCTTCTCACTTAGGTGCTGCCTCCTGACTAGTTTAATCCTTCTCCTGCAGGAGAGACCAGAGCAGCAGAAGAAGTGCCCAGCTTTATCAGCTCCATTTCTCCCTTCAGCTTATCAAAAACGAACTCCCAGTTGGCTTTGTTTGACTTCTAGGGTTTATTGGATTTGTTGCTTCCCTTCTTCATTTTCATATTAAAGGTTGAGGTTGGGCTGTGATCCTGCTACTGTAGCCTCCAGCTCCTGAGCTGATCCTACCAGCTCTAATTGCTCAGCTGCCTGATGTAATCACCAGGAGGTATATTGTGTGTGTGGCTACAGGCACTTCATATTTTCTCCCCAGCCAGTTGAAAAAAAAATAAAATAGAGGGGAAAAAACTCAATTGGCTCTAGGTCTGTCAATAGTGACTAATCAGGTGCTGTACAATTAATTATGAAGGGGTGTCATTTTAAAACAATTCTGAGGTGGGAAAGAACAGGCCTGGGCCCTTTACCTGCTGGTACTGTTTGTGCTGCTAAGCCAATCCAGGCTGCGTCCTCTATTTCATTTACCTTTTAAACTATTGCCCCCGCATAAGTAAACACTTTCTATAAAGTGTGTGTGTGTGTGCATGCATGTGTGTAAGTGGGTGGAGGGTGATCTGGGAAGCTCTCCACCCTGAAAAGAAATTAATGATGGGGAGGGAAAAAAAAGAGCAGCATAATGTGGCAGTAATTTCTCAAGAGAGGCAGGAGATAATAGCAGGTGGATGAAACAGGAATAGGATGAAACAGTCTGAATCCCAGTAATCAAAATTGCCATGAGATACAGAGCTGGGGATGAGAGATGTCCCTGCAATGCAAATGCCCTGAGCAAGGAGCCTGGGCTCCCCAGCAGCCACCTACCAGCACGTGTCAAGGGGGCAAATCCCTGTCCCACCTAAACTGGCTCTCCCAGGCTCCGCTCCCAGCAGTGGCCAACATCTCCCACCCAACCCCTGGGGAATGTGGCTCCAGAGAGCAGGATGGTGTTCCTGGTCTTCACCCTGCCAGCAAAACAGAATTGTCCCTTGCAAAGCAAAACTCTTTTTTGTGGGGGGTGGCAAGGGAGCTGCTGCTGTCCAGTGCCAGGCTTAGGGCACTGAAATTGTGTCATTTGTCACTGTGACTGGCCTTCTTTCCCCTCCACACACAATGACAAAACAGTTTAGTAGAAACAAAGTGACAGTGCTAAGTGACTGAGTTTCATTGAGGGAGCTGTCAGTCACTGAGACTGTGGTGACGCCCTGTCTATTGCCTGGAGTGGTAGAAGATGGGCTGGAAATGTAGAATTGAGGATGTTGGGGGAAAGCCTTTGCTGGGACCACCTCCTTGAATATACTGACTGCAAGAGGTCTCCTGGAATGTGACAAGGGCCAAATGTCATACTGTCTTGTAGAAAAAATTTAAAATACCCTGTCCAACCATTTAGCTTGCTAATACAAAAACTCTAAATGATCTTTTGGTCAAAAATTCTGTCTGCAGCACTTGCAATTCTGTTCCATTGGGGAAAAATTTTTTTTAAAAAGGGTAAATTCCTGTTTGTGATAGACTGTACAATTGTTAACACTGCTTTTTACTCTAATAATTGTAGAATTACATGGATTATTCTGGATAACAATTTATTAGCAAATGTATTTTAAGAGCAAAATGCCAAGGCACAAGAAGTCCTGTTTTGAACTTTTCAAAATCAAGCATGCTGACTTTGTTCCCCAAAATTATTTTTCTTCATTTTACTGGTTAGTATTTTAATTGAAAACAAGCATTAAAGGTAGAGCAAAACATTTGATCAAAATGCAAATTTATTTCATTATATTAGCAGATTTCTAAAACCTTATTCAAAGTTAGTTTCAGGGCTTTGTGTGTATTTCAGTATCATTGCTGGCAGGGTCCCCCTCTCCCTAGTCTTCCAAAAACCACGTTAGATTGGCTTTGTTAACAGTGAAATATTTAGTACCCTTAACCTCTGTTTCTGTCAGCATTTTGATGACAGCAGCTACTGGATCCCAGCCACAGCCTTTCCTTGCCCTGTGTCAGAGGACTTTGAAATACGACGTGAGGAGGCTCAGTTTGTTGGGGCTCTACAGTGTAGGGGCTGCCAGCCTGGTTGAGGTCAGGAGTCTGTTCAATCCTTTGTCCTGGTTTTCAAGTCTTGCTCCAAGAGCATGGAAATGCATTGGCCAGAGAAAGAGCTTTACCCTGAATCATCCCAGAGCCCAGTCAGTCCCTGCAGAAGGGCACCATGGCACTGAGCAAGGGTTTACCCGGGGTTACACAGCAAAACAAAATTAACGGGTGTAAAAGTGGAGGTTACAACATAAACATGTGCTCAGATACTGGTGTAACGAGCGCAGTATAAATATTTAGATGTATTCCTACATCTAATTCTCATGCTCATCATTCTTATGTCAAATGGTTTACAGAAAGCAAAATTATTTCAGTTACAGGCACGGCTTCATAATTCTTCAGGTTAATTAAGGCATCTAAATGTGCTTCATGTCTGTCGCCTCTACTTTGTAAATGGCACATACCTGTAGGTAATTAAATGCTTTTCATATCAGTGACTGTAATGGCAGCTTAGGTGTCCAGCCTCAGGGAAAAGCAGCAGCTGTGAGTGTCATTTGTACATCTCCAATGAATAGATTGTTGCTTTTATCATGTGTGCAGACATAATGTAGGGCAAGAATTAATTGTGATTTGGGATCTCTTTATACTGAGCGTGAGAGTCCTAGTGCTGGTGCAGATTCTGAGTGGTGCCCCACGGATGGGCTATAGTGCTGGTGGGTGCCCAGGGGCTCAGGGATGCCTCTGCCAGCCGTGGTGTCAGAGCAAGGGGCCTGTGGGTGCCACCTTCCCGATGTAGCTGCAGCACAGTGTGGCTTGTGTTGGCCCAGAGCACCTCTTATTGCTCTGTTTCTTTCTCTGTCTGAGCCCTTTTGCATAAGCTGTGTAACTGGCTGCACAGGCAAGGGAGGAGAGGGGTGGCTTGTCCCAGCTGGAGTGTCCCCTTGCAAAGGAGGGTGAGCAGGTGACTGGGTGCCACCCACAGCAGAGATCTCCCCAGGGGCCTGAGGGTGGGCTGCCTGTGGTGGTCCCAGAGCCTCACTGGCAACTGAGATCTGCTTGGTGCCAGGCGGGGAATCTCCCTTTGCCAGGGGAATCCCTACCCGGCCACTTCATAGTGTTTTTAAGGACAGCAAGGAGCCTTATCGTGTTTCCACATCTGCTCCAGATGCTTTGCATTCCAGCAGTGCTCCACAAAGGTGCTGAACCCTACAGCATCTCTCCAAAGAGGACTCGCTTCTTGCCACCTTGGCAGCTGTCAGCTTCCTGCATGCAATCCGAGGGGAAGGGAGCGGCCCCGCTCTCAAGGATGTCCCCGCAGAGCTGACAGCAGGTGACACAGCCCTGCCCCTCGCCCGTGTCAGCAGGACCGCGGGTGGCAGCGGGGGCTGTGTGTGCAGGAAGGCCGGGCTGCTGCAGCCAAAGTTCAGGCAAACAGCGCAGAGCAGGGATGGTTTCCGACCCAGTGGCACCAAGGACACTTTGGCCACTTTTGGGTTTCACCTTGAAGCGCAGCCAGAGCACGGAGTGCTGCTGGCACTGGTGTCTGTGCAGCGGGGTATGGCTCTCGGGGACTGCTCTGTCCCCAGAAGAGGGAATCATTAATAAATGCCTCTCACAACATTCTCCAAAGTGCTAATACTCATCAGTCCCTAGCCAAACCCCAGTGCTCTGCCATCTCACTGCTGTGTGGGGTATCAGCATGCTCTGTCCTCCATCTCCCTCCCTCTATCTCCCACGTCTGTGCTGTTTCAGGGCTTCTTTCTCTTTAAGAGGAAACCCGGCGGAAGCCTAGCTATTCAATATTGTTTCATATTATTTGGTTGTGAAACAATTTAATTTGTTTATGGCTCTAAAGGTCAGATTTGACTGTTGCCCAAATTTCTAAAGAATAAAGAATGCATCAGGCTGAATGGGACTTCATGGCATGATCAACTGGAGAAAGAGAAGGGGGCTAGTGAGAATATTTAACTGGAACAGCAAGGCAAACTTACCTTCAGCTCAGGTTTAAAAGCCTAGTCAATCATTACACGTTTTTTATTATTTACCTGGTACAAAATCCCCCTGGGTGAAGAAGCAGAAAAACTCACAGACCACACTCTTTCAAATTTTTAGTAGCTTGCTCAGCATTTTTTTCCTCTGTCTCAGGGCAGTTGAAATTATATGGGTTGTGATGGTACCTGTGGATAGATGAGAAATAAAAGTGGAAGCACATTGTGGCTGTAGCTCCAAGCAGGGGTGTTTGTAACAGTGAAGAGAGCGGGGCCAGCTAGGGACTTTGAGAAGGAAGGTAATTCTCACACAGTCATCAGAAGACAAAGGTTGCATTTACACCTGGCCAGAAGGTTTAATCATCTACTATTTCCAAACATTGCAGGCTCACAATCTGTTGTGTCTGAGATCATAAAACATAATCACAAACTGGAGACAAGAGACCTGGGGCTTGATTGACCAGACCTTATCTTTCCTTTTCCTTGGTTCTTATTTTTCACTCAATTTTCTACCTTTTCGGGGATGGGGGAGGTTGGAAGGTTGATTAAAAAAAAAATGCTTTGGAAAAAACTTGCTTTGATCAGAAAATTCTTGGTCTTAAAAAATTCTGAAAACCAAGGGTTAATGGGCAATTTTCATTCTTTGTCTCACTTGCATCAAGAGCTCTTGGGAGACAGATTACCTGCTTGCTAAGATCTCCCTCCTGGGCTTTCAGGGAACAGAGATTGTGGTAAAGGGACCAAAGAGAGAGAAGTATTCAAGGAGAACCAGGTACAAACCTCTCATAGCTTAGGTCCTACCACAAAAACAACTAACATTCAACCACCTGAAACACTGGGTGTAGGTAGCTTTCATCTGTCTTTGGGGGAAGGGTAAAATTATGGTAACATTGAAAGAGAATCTGGTAATGATGGGAGGGTTTCTGGGTAAAGTTAGCCACATTTTTGCAGTTTGAGACTGTAATTGGTTCCCTCTGTACCTGTGAGGATGGTGAGGAGGTTTATCCAGCATGATCACGGACTCCCATAGCACAGAATATCTGGGGCAACAACACTTCTGCTTCCCTCACCCCATTGCCTCTGCAGGGTCACGCCCCTTACTGTCTGCCCATGGCCAGGCTTGCAGAGCGGAGCCAGGAGTTTCTCACCTGATATTCCTGATGGTTTGTAGGAGAAAGGGTGGAAGGGCCGTGTCCCAGCCCTGGCTCCCGCCTGGCTCCAAAGCCTTGTGTCGGCATCAGGGAGGGACCCTGGAAGCGATGCTGCTGCTTTGCACCTCGTTTGCGTGTTATAGTGTGGATTCATCATCAAACACTTAGTGCCCCTGGCCCTGCTGGGATGAAGGGTTGCCCTTGTTGACTTCAAAGGGGGTTGAATTTAACCCTTTGACTTCAGTGGGGTTTGAGCTCTTGCTTGGAATCAAGCACGTGCTGTTTTTGGATTGGGACCTTCGCCTCTTTGTTTGAAAGGGGAAATGAATAATCCAGTTGATTTGCAGTAAATCATCATCTACCTGATGATGCCTCTGTGTGTTTTATGACTGCCAGCTCTGCAACTTCCCGGCTTCATAAAAACCCCCTTAGAGTGGGAGCAATGAGAGCTTCGCCGGGAGAAGTTCATTAACCAAGGCCGGCTGCAGAGCCATCTGCCCCTGGCACTGCGCGGTGCCTTCGCGGTGTCCCTCCCCTGGCTGGGGCTGCCTGCCACCTGATGAGAGTGGCATCTTTGATGTCGTCTAGGGCAGCAGCCATACCCAATTGCATAATCAAGGTCACTGGAAAATTACACAAAACTTTGCCCAGGTCTATTGGAAAAAAAAAAAAAAAAAAGAAAAAACAGTGAAGCACTTGCTAAAAAAAACCAACAAAACAACAAAACACCAACCCAACCACCCAAACTTCTGCTCATGCCACCAGCTTGCTACCCTGTGTGAATGCACATACAGTGCCAAGCTGCCCCCTTACACAGCCCTGCAAGCATTGACCAAAAGATTATACCCTCTGTATTAAGGCAATTGCAAATTTCCCCTGGTAGCCACATGAATTCATCCCTGTGGTTTCCCTGTCTTTCCTTCAGCTGCAGTTTCAAGTAGATAACAATGATGTGCAAATGCAAGAAGTAATAGTCTGAAGCTTTGCATTGCTGAACACTGACCTTCTGAGGATTTTAAGACTCAGGGTGGTGAGTTTGGTTTCACATGCCCTTAGGGACTATCAAGTCTTTCCAAGGCTTGATAGAGAAAACGCTCAGCTTGAAAATCTGTAAATATTTTTTGAAAATAAAAGAAGAAAAAATTTCAGAATTTATCTCCAGAAAAAGAGAATTCTTGGAGAATTTTCTGTTACTCCTCCAACATTTTTCCACTTCCATTTGTGAGGCAATGATAGTCATGGATGTGGCATAAAGAGGAAGAACTTGTAGCTTGAAAGAAACCAGGGCTTAAAAATGGACCAAGAAAAATTCCTGGAAAATTTTCCTGAAAAAAAAAAAAAAAAGCCTCTGAAGACCTTGCTGGCCAGGTGCTCTGTGCTGGGGAGCATGCAGGTCCAGCCCTGTTTGCCCAGCTGGACTAGCAAGGGCCATGTTTCCCAGTTACTGCCTGCTGTCCATTCAGTTAGGACATCCTGCTGGTGTTACACCACCAAAATGTGTCACAAAGTCCAGGCAGTGCTGGGCAAGGCACTGTGATGCCCCTTTGAAAATCGTACACAGTTAACTCTGAATTTACATTTCTGGCTAGCCCCCTCTTGCAACCCAGTCATTTCTGGGTAATTAGAGCTTATCTCCTTCCAGTTTCTGTCCTGTAAAAACTCTTCTTCTTCAAGCTTTTCCCAGCTTCCTGAGGATGGTTTGACAACTGTCAGTACTTCTGGTCATGAGAATATTGTGGCAGAACTTTCAAGCTCCTCATTCCATAGACCCAGGTAAATGAGTAATATGAAATATCTGTTGTTTCCTAACTTGCAGAGTTCAAGTATGCTAGAAACAAAGCCTTCTTTCCCCCCCACAGTGGAAGGGTTCTGTCTTTCCATTCTTCACATCATACATGGAACAATAACTTGAGTCTGCCATCTTTAAAAGTTTGAAAATTTAATAAACTCTTTATCCTACTCTTATTTGCAAGGAAGATGCTAGTAAACATCTCCATGGCTTTCCAAGCCTACATCATATCCTCTAAAAGAGAAATCAACCTCCTTTATCACATCCTTAAGCCAGAGGACTTAATTGCAGTATAGGAGTGGAAGGGAGGCCACAGTTCATCCTACTGAGTTTCCCTTGTACTCTTGTTTTGGTTTTTAAATTGACACTGTAGGCAAAGATCCTTATACTCAGGACACTGACATTTGTAGGGTTGTACCGCTTCTATTATATCTGATGGGCACTTTGTTATGTCTTAAGTAGTTTAAATTTCCATCATCTCATTTCCTGCTGGAGCAAGAAAAAAATAAGATATCCATACTGGAGAGCTCCTAAATGCCTGTGGGCACCTTCCCACGATGGCTGGTGTGCAGCCAGGCTTTCCACTTGATGCCAGCTATCATCACAACAGAGTCACTTTCCAGTTTGTTAAGGAATAAGATTTACATTACAACTGACAAAGCACGTAGTAGGTCAGTCTCTCCAAGAACTTTTGGTTCCTTGCTCAGGAATGAAACAGAAATTAAATGCTGGGGGTGGAAAGCACAGATAGGAGCTAGCATGTGGAGATTTTGCTCTCCATTTATTAAGAGAAACTGCAGCAGGCCCAGGGAAGTGCCTCATTTAGCATTTTTTTCCCTCCAAGGGCTGTTACTCATGGTTTAGCTCTTTAGCAGCTTTCTTCTGCCCTCCAAGGAATCACCTTGCCCCCATGAGAAGGGGTGGTTTTGGGATGGGTACCTGGGAGCCTCACAGAGCCAGCAATGTCTCCACGTGCCCGCTCCAGCTGTGGGGTGAAATTCAGTGAGAATTTACAGGAATCTGGCTCAACTCGTGCCTGGCCTGTTGGGGTAGTGGGATGTCTCTGGGGCCATGGGCAGGGCAGGGCCTAGAAAGCCAATAAATTCAGGAACTCTGCTTGCTTGAATGCTTTGTGCAGAGATATAACAGTACCAGCTGGGACATAGCCCTCTCGCACATACCTCGAGCGTTTTCTGTCACCCTCAGAACATTTCCTGGATTAGCAGAATGGCTCTTCAGCCATAATTTTTGTTGAAATATCTTGCTTTAAACCTAGAGAGCACCAATGAAGGCCTCAAATCTGTAAATCAGCTGCACTTTGGAAAACAAATCATTGCAGTGGAGATTTGCCAAGCCAATTTTCTGTGCTCATTCATTATGTAGTTTTCACTTTATGATCTGATTTAAACCGACCATGCTCCAACAGTACCAGTTGCATCTAAGATAGGAGCCTGATTTACACTTTGAAAATGTGAACTGCCCCATGGTTGCATTTCCAGCAGCAAGAAATGATACAAAGAGAGGTTGTTTGGCAGCACTCATAGGCCTTCTAGACAGGAGCTTGCTGCTTCCCTCTGCTTGCCTGCTTGAGCTGGTGAAGTGTTATTGGTGAAGGGAAAGCTGTGATATTCTCATCAGAACAGAAAAAGGGGTGTCTTCCGGGGAGAAAATGACAGGACAGCTCCAACTGTGGTTGCCCAGTAGGAAAGTAGAAGATAAGAAGGTAGAGTGGAAAAAGCACATATGAAAGTAAAGGGGCACCTGGAAAAAGGGGCAGCAGAGGAGAGACAATGAAGATGTGGACATTAATATCTGCAGTCTGTGAAATGGCAGTGGTGGACAGACAGCATCCATGGCCTGTGAGAAGAATGGGAAGAAAGCAATGGAAAACCTTGTACTTATTTAAGTGGCTACATAAAACTCAGCTCAACAAAACTGTGCCTTCACCCAGGATGTCTGCAGGGGCAGTGTGTGTCTTCACCAGCACTGTAACAGCCATTAGGGAGGAAAGAGAGCAATGGTTTTTAGTTTCTCTTCTTGGCTTTGAAGGTTTCTGTAGTTCTGAGATTTCCTATGGTAAAGTGAGACAAATTTGATTAAAAAATTGCTTGATTCAAACACTTAACCAGCAATGCTAATAAATGTTATTACCTTAGATTTTTTTTTTGGAAGTTAACCTGATAGAAAAACTTTCTTTCCCATTTTCAGCCTTCCCAACATTTTTTCCCCCTAGTGTCCCTGTGAGATCAGAATTTTTAAATTGTGATAGTGGGACTGAGCTTCATCTAAAGTAACTTTGTTCCAGTTCCAAGCAAGGCAAATATGAAAATGGAATTGCTGTCATAGAATGCAGTTTCCACACCATTTTTGCAGTTCCTGTAAGTCTGTGTAATTACAGAGACTTTGAGATGAACTCTACATATTCCTTCCTTGCTCATGGGAAAGCCTTTCAGGCTTGTTGAAGGTTATTATAATAATGCTATATTGGCATGTTAAGAAATACCCATAATTTCTAAGAACACACAATTATTTACACCTATCATAAAGCTTATTTCTAAAGAAGAACATTTCTTCAAAGCTAAAATGGTCTGCTTTTTTATTAATATTGCGGCATTCTTGTTTTGTTATCTTGGTGAGCAAAAAATATAAATCTACAGGGAATAGGCTTATATGAAATCCAGAACTGGTAGATGTGCATGACTGAAAAAAAAAGAAGCTGGGTTTGTACAATTCTCTGATTTCACATTTGTCCACTCATAGGATTAAGGAGATTTAAAACAGTTGAACAGATTCACATAAGAACAATTGTTATAGCCTCTGTCAAAACAGTATTATCGATATCCTCCTTAAAATTCTTTAGGCTGCCAGAAGCAGAATGAAGAAGCCTTTGTGTAAAATCCCACTGAGTCACCTGTGCTAAGACTGTGTAAAGTGCTTGGAAGGGCAGCTGTTGGAGATACTGGAACCCTGTGTTTTCCAGCTTTGGTGAAATTCCAGGTACATTTCTCCAATGGTGAGTAACAGGAACAGATCCCATTGAGAAGCTCTTTTATGTGGATAGCAATTAGGAATGGTAATTACTGTACTTGTTAATCTGAGTAACATTTGCACTGGCTCATCGATGGTATTCCCCCTGGTACTGCAATTCCCTTTCATGTAGTCAGAAGTATGTACCCCATCATCATCTTTCTAAGGAGGTGACATACCCTCACTTTGGGTATGTCCTTCCTTCAGGTAGATCCCTTAAGAGATTTTTATCTACACTTCAAGGCCTTCTTACCCCCCTGCAGCTGTAAGCATCTTTAGCCACATCTTCCTGAAAGCAAGCATCTTCCTTGCTTTCAGTATTTCCAAGAAGTCATCCCGGTGGGATATCGAGGAACTGAGTGTGGTGCCAGGGGTGTTGAGAATTCCCCAATAAGAAGCCCGACTGTATTTTACAAGAGAACGGTTGTGCAAGGATGGGTAGGACAGATGGCTGAACCTGCAGAACGAGTTTCAGCCATAAATGCTCTGAACACCGTAAACCTTCGGTGGCTTTTCTTTTTTTCTTTTTGAAAGCTGAAATATATTTGGGAAGTACTTGTTCAAACTACAGACTCGGTCAAATATTAACAAGTGGAAACTGAGCGGGAGGAAAAAAAGATACTTTGAAGGGCTCAAGCATGTGTGGGTTCTTGCTGTATTTGCCTAACTATAATCACTGGGGCCACACTTGCGACAGGCTGAAATGTTGCTGTGAATAGAAAGTATACCATAAGGGTTCTCAAATATGAAAGTGGGGCTGGAACAAAGAGCAGGCAGCAGACAGACTTCCCCTGTTAACGATTGCTGGCCTGTCACCCTGGTGCCAGCAGTCTCACAAATCCCGTCAGGAGCGGGCGGCTCTATCTCAATCCCAAAGGGACGGGGCTGCTTTGAAACCCTGCCCACAAGCCATAGCCCTCGCTACCGCCTCGTCCCGGGGAAATGAACATTATCTCTCCGCTTTTAAGAGTGTTTGCTTTAAAGATGATTTACCACACTTGACCATTATCGAATTTCCTAAATTCAGCCCGAGGTATTGTTGTTGTTGTGTATCTTGCGCCGCGCAAAGCGGCGCCTCGGCCGCAGTACCAGAAGGTCACCTTCTCCCAGTGCGCTGCAGGTTGCTCCCAACATTATGCCAAAGGTCCTCCGAGGCTGCTTCCCTCTGCAGTCCCGTGGCTCGGGGTGTCACTGGAGACATGAAAACCTTCTGACTGCAGAGCAGAAGAAAACAAAGCTGCAACCCAGTCTTGCAGGAACATCAGTGTACCAGTGAGTTAGGATTCCTCTCGCTGTTATAGCACAAACCAACACACAGCTGAAAATGCTCCATAAAGAGTTTCCAGCCCTTTTTTTCCTCTTGCCTTTTTTTTTTTTTAAACCATATTTTGCTCCTGGTAATCAAAGGGGTAGCATCTCCAAAACAATACCTATGGATCAGTAATGAATGTGATCCATTTGGTGCTGATGTGATTTTCTTTAATTAAGTTGTTGCTGACTCAAGTGCTACAGGAACACTCTTCCTCCACTCAAATGTGAGGCAATACAAGGAGTTATTGTTTCATTTATATTTTATTGGGAAAACTACCAAAACCTTTATGTCAGAATATTTGACTACAGTGTTAACAACATTTCCCTGGACTGCTGCTTAATATACTTTTAATATTTGTTTTCCATATGTTGGTTCTTTTAATCTGTTCTTATTAAAGTCTTCCATGTTTCAGTAATTTTGTCCCTGTGCTTCTTTTGAAGAAGGCAAGTGTGTGTACTGAAAGATTAGATTATCCTGTTTAAAAAAAAGAGAGAGAGAAAAGGGAGAAATGTCTTCAAAATGAAGTACATCAAAAGTAAAAGTAGGTGACAAATGTTAATATTTGCAAAGTGCTTCTGCTTTGATCCTGCATTTCTATTTTTTTAAGAGCTTGACAAATGTGTCCTGTGGTTTGGCTCAAACCTCTTTGCCTAGTGCTTTACTTGACCCACAATCCATTTGATCTTCCACTTGTTTTTCCTTCTGTCCAGGAGGCCTCTGGACTTGATAAAGGCTAGTTCTTATCTTCCACTTGCTGCTGTTCAGGAAAATTATTTTTAATTTTTGGTTGGATTAGGTTATTGTGTCTATTTACTTAGGCAGTTTCTAAAGAGATATTCACTTTGCTGTTATTTGGGATGGTTCCCTTCCCATTCCCATGCTGGTAACAGCTATATCAGATCAGCATCTGGTTTGGCTGATTGACTCTGGCACCAGATGTGAGGAAGACGTGGTTGCTGGAGTGCCTGACTTGGAAGGCAGGCTGCCACTTTGTGTCTACAATTTCCAGGTGTGCTGTATCCAGTACCTGAGCTGACAAGTATTTAATACACCTTTCGGGGGCTCTGGACTGGCTACAGCTGAGTAAAATGCACATGCTTCTACAGCCCCCAAACACCCATTTTAGTCTTGCTGTTGGGATCCCACCTCAGTGTTGTCTGCTGAGTGTCTGATCTGCTTTCACTATGCTGCTTGCACAATCCCAGTATTGCCCAGCTCAGTAAGAGCCATCATACAGACCAACAGCCTCAGCAATGTGGAAGATGCTTCTACAAGTATGAACGTTGGCCATAAAAACTGAGATGTGATTTATGGTCTGTTTTATGGCATCAGCTCCCTTATTCCCCCTCCAGAGCACCTCCTCACAAGAAACCATAACCCACAAACCACAACTGAGGGAAGCAGGAGTTTTGAGCTGCCATTTCAGCCAAGTGGGCCAGGAGCTGCAGCATCTTCCAGCCATCCTCCCTGCAGACCATTCCAGCAGCTCCAGGCACAAGGGCACCCCTCCATATCTCTTCCTCAGGAGTTTTCTCCTGTCTTTAAACCAATGGAAAATAAACCATAAATTGGAGGAGAAGATGCCTGCTTATGTGTCAGTTTGGGGAGCATCCCTCTACAACTGAGTGAGCCCCCATGGTAGTGTTGCCCCAGGGCCTTGGGTGCTGACGGTGATGTTGGTGTTGTTTATGCTGCTCCCAGGTTTCAGGACAGAGTACATCTGTCAGGGCTCCCATGTGCTGTGCATTTGCTTTCTGGAGACACATTTAGGATATCTGCATTGCAGATGTGTGGATCCATTGCACTCAGCTTCTGTCCCCATAAAAAGCTATTGACAGAGTGAGATCAATTCCACTGCCATGGCAAGAAACATGTGTGTTTTGAATAAGTGTGAATGTGAGGGATGAAGGGAAGCTCACTTTTGGGAGCAACAATTTCAATGCCTTGCTTAACTGGAGCTGTCAGGCAGGATGCTGTAACAGTTGAAAAGCTTTGCAGATACATTTCTTGTCTTTAATGGTAGTGTGACACCTGCCAGCTCTCCAGCTGTTTCCCTCTCCTGCAAAATGTATGCCATCCAGTGTGTGAAGAAGAGAGGGTATGCAGCAGAGCAGATCAAGGTTCAGATTTTCACAGGTACAATTGTCTGTCAATTAAAAAAAAAACAAACAAAGCACATAAAAAATTCTGAGAATGAGGACAAAACTGTGATGATGTCACTCAGAGATTCAGAAAGCCTCTCTAGGTAAACACTTCAGCATCACAGTGGCCTCCTTTGTGTTTGTCCATCTCTTTCTATTCACTCATTCTTTCATGCAGACTTATTTCCTTTTGCACTTAGAGTTATGTGACTCCTTTGTCTGTCAACTTTGTATCTTCTAATGCTTTACCCATAATAAAGCACTCGGCCTTTCCTGGGGTGGCAGAATACTCTTCTTCTAGTGAGAACTATTTTGTTTTCTTAAAAAACCTCACCAAAAACAATGAAAAAAATCACTCAAAAATGGCACCAGGATTTTGCACCTTTCTTATTTCAGGACATATCTGCAGCCAGATCAGCTATTACTTTCCCAAACTGTTTTCACAGGCATTTCCTGAAGACTATCAGATAAAATGCTGACTTTAGCCTTTTCCTTATCCTCTGCTTAGGGTATTATTTTATTGCTCTTGTTTTTGCAGTTTCTCTATCTAGGTTTGGCTGAAAGCAGTTTTGTCAGTACATGAGGAGTTCTGGTGCCATTGTCAAAGAAGTTGTGCTGCCTCTGCTGGATAGATGCCTGAGATTGCTTTATGAATTATAGCCAAACTACGTTAAACCACTAATCACAATTAAGGAATGAATTTGCTGGTGGGTTTTTTTTTTTGGTTTTTTTTGGTTTTTTTTAAGATAGTCTTTGCAAGGATTCCTCTTCTTGGAGGATGTCTCTGATGCACAAAGACTGCTGTAATGTCTCTTATTGCACCTCTCAGTCTTCAGAACTGCAAGTGGAGAGTGGAAATAACTAATTCTTGGTGCTGTGCTGGGGTCCTCTCCACTGGCTTGCCAGCCTCAGAATGTCAGAAATATTGTTACTCTCCCTCTGAGCACGTCCAGTCAATATTTAACTGTCTGGTTGCTTCTGAGGCTGCAAGTCTGCAGCTTTTCCACAATGGTTACCATCAACTGAATGCAAGAGGATGTACAACATTACTCCTTAAACACAATGCTGGTTTGTGTGGAGTAAAACATCCAACAAAACAACCCAAACCATGGAAAAGGGAGAATGTAGGAAAATATATTATAATATTAAAGATTTTAGTAACAATACAGTTTCTCACCTCCCCAGTAGCCTGCTCTTATGCTTTCTCCATACACTGTTAGGTTTATATGCAAATTTCTTTGCATTTCCTGAGGAGAAGACCAAGCATAATCCTTGTGCCAGGCCACTGGTTCAGTTAGCAATAATTGCTTGATTTGCATGAAGATGGGATTGTTGCTAAAGGGAAGGGTGTACATGAGGCTGAGAGTCCCAAAATGCAGCCTCTCTGAGGAGCTCCTCTTTTTCTTGGACAAACGATCTGCTGCATCGTGTCTCTGAACTACAAGCTAACAGGAAATGTGTCCTGTAGGAAACAAGAACTTTTGAACAACATTTGAGCATCTGGGTCCCAAGGGAGGGAATTCATTCCACTTGCTTGAAATCTAGATGATTCATTTCAGCTAATTGTCTTAAATAGCTGATGGCCACAGAGATTTAATAGCTAGGAGTGATTTAAACTAATTTAGTCTGAACACTTACAAGAGGTAGAAAAGGACAATGAGGAATGCAGTCAGAGGAAGAGTATCAGGCATCTCTCTGAAGATCACCCTCTGAAGTGCTTGTGATCTGCATGTGTACATTACTGCTTCTATTTAACACTGGCATTTGTTACCTTCTCTGAAACCAAGCTGACATCCCAACACTTCAAATCCTGTTGCAGTCCTGATTTCCTGCTTCTGGCTATGACACTGCTTGTGTAAGTTCTGTAAGTATGTGTGGGGGTTCACCCCCTCCACAGAGAAGGGTTAACTGGTTGGTGTGTGAGAAGAGTTCCTAACTGGTTGATGTGTGAGAAGAATTCCTATGCCTCTGTGTGGTTATTTTACTCCTCTGTGTCTTCTACTTCAGCCCAAGCATGGCCTTGCTTGGTGGGGAGGTTCCCAGCACCATGCCTCAGGCAGAACCTGACCCAGGGGGACAATGGCAGCTGTGGCAATCACAGAGGACCCCTGAGGCTGTGTTCATGTTCACTGGCTCCTCTAGACACTCTGCAAGATGAGAAAATCTGTCTTTTGCCTTTGTATTTGCAGAA
Organism: Cisticola juncidis; assembly: GCA_013400215.1. Lineage (NCBI taxonomy): Eukaryota > Metazoa > Chordata > Aves > Passeriformes > Cisticolidae > Cisticola > Cisticola juncidis. The sequence goes on from VXBR01008235.1 coordinate 1,993,844, forward strand.
GTGTGAATGGCTTTTTGCCTTGACATGAGCAGAGCCAGGAAGCCTCCAGAGAGGATGGAACAGCAGGAAGAAAAATCTGTGCAACAGTTTGTAGAATGGAAACTTCTATAAGCTGAGCTGGTTCAGCGTTGTAATAACACCTGTCAAAGGTAGAAGCAATACCTTGACCCTTCCTAGTGCTGCTCAGTCTGGTGCTGATACAGTGATGGATGTTACTTACACAGGGATAAGGGAGAGGCAGGAGCAGGGGCTCATTCTTTCCAGAGAAACCTGTTGGGGAAAAGGTGCAGATTTAGCAGGTCTGGAAATGCTGGGCAACAGAAAGAAAGGATAAGCATGTTAAGAGGAAGAAAATGGATACAACTTAAAAATAGGCAAGTAAGCATAGTTAATGTAAAAGCCCAGACTTGAACCCAATTTGTTCATTTTTTTGTTTGTTTGTTTGTTTGTTTTTTAACTTGAAGTTTGCACATGCATAGATATCTTACATGAACTATTTTCCATTTTAAGGAAGTGGGCCATTTCTGGATCTGACCAGAACTGGCTTGCAAGGTGTAGCACCATGAAATGTTCAGGCAAGATTTGTAGCCTGCCTCGAGATGGGAAGTACTGGAAATCACAAGAGAGCTTGTGATTTTAGTTCCATTTAGTTCCATTTTGGAGATGCAAGAAATTTTATCTTGATGCAGCCAGACAAGTAGCTGTGTCTGACTTTGACTTTTACATGTGTGAGAGGTTGTTTTATCTCTGTGCAACTAATGCAGAGGCTCAGCCTTACAGTAAGTGTTACACAGTCAGAGAGATACCCCACAAAACCCTTCTTTTGTGAGATCCTTTTAGGTTTTTGTGGTGTTTGTGAAACATCCAGAGTGAGGTGAATGCCACCATCTTGTGAAGTTTGTTCTCACTTCATACTGCTTGGGTTCAACCTTGTGCCCAATAAGATGTCACTAATGTAAGTTATGCAGGTAAAACCAATAATTTTAATTTAATACCAGCCTCTCATGTAAAACCTGTTATTGTCTTCATGCAATTAATTGGTAACCAGCAGGGCTGTCTGAACCCTGTACATTATTTGAGGTCTGCATATTAGCATTAATCATAGATTGATCAAGACATCTTTAAAGGGATAGGGAAAGACAATCTTCTGCCTGTTTCTTCTGCTATTAGAGTTTATGTTTCTGCTTGGTATCAAAGACAGGAGGCTTGTTTTGCATTGTTCTCCCTTGTAGATGACTGATATAGGCAGTGTCCATCTCAGCACAGCCATCTGATATGCTCTTGCCCTTGCTGCAATTTGCCAAAGTGGTGGCCTGCAGGGAAGGAAGTCTGCTGTTTTGCTCACAAAGAGGAGTCAAGGTGTGCCCTGGCACTTCTCTTTGCTCCCTCATCTTCCTTTTGCTGCTTTCTGTTGCATTTGGAGCCAAGCAGCTCAAATCAGGTTCATTTGCCCAATCTGAGTTATAAAACTTACCTCTTCCAGTTGACTGCCTCCTCAGAAATGAGCAAACCAGTTCTGCCGAAGAGCAAGTGGTGGAGGTTGTAGGTGAAGATCCTAGTAATCTGTGACTTTTATTCAAGGCTCCTATAGCCCCCTCAGGAAAATGGTCATCATGGCCTTTACTTTGGTCATTAGTGTGGCCATAGCCAAAACCCAGTTTGCTACAGATCTTTGTGCTGTGGGCATGAGAGCTCTGGGAGCCTGTTATTCTGCTTTGCTTGGCTCTCCTGTGCTCTTAAACAACAACATAACATTTCAAGAAAAAAAAACGAGGGTGGGTTTTTTTTTTTTTTCGGGATAAATGGCCTTCCATGAAATACACCTGAAAATTTCCAGGAGGCCCTCTTGGTTTTAACCCATCACACCATATGGACCCAGAGTTATTCTAGTGAGAGCAGCTACAGAGATTTTCTGTCTGCTTTGCTTCTCTCTTGCCTTCCCCCACATCCTCCATTTTTCCTCTTCTATTATTACCTTAAACAATGCCTTTTTGGAAAGCATACCCTTTTGAGAGGTGCTTTGTTAAAAAGCAAAACAAATAACTAAACCCAACAGCAAATAACAAACTTCCCTGAAATTCCCACAGAAACAAACAAGACAGCTTTGAAATTGTAAAGCACTGGCACACGGTGGGTGCCACTGAGCCCAGATGTTAGCAAACCACAGCTGCCCTCCAGTTGCCCTGCTGACTTATTTTTCAACTTCCATTTGATGCTCTTCCATCGAGCCCCAAGGTTTCCAGGCTCAAGTACCAACATCCACAGACCCCGCTCACTGGCAGCAAAAGACCCAAGTGTGTTCAGAAATAATGTTCCCTCTGCTTCCTCCCTCCCTCCCTCCATGTCTTGGCATCCAAAAGGGCTCCCAAGGGATGTGGCTGCAATGGGAAAGGTGCATTAGGCACTGTGTGCTCATAAGTGTGTAGACAAAGGAAAGGCCCCACTGAGGTGGAGCAGCTGGCATATATGAGGATGAGGGAATTTTTTCCACAAACCAGGAGCTGCTGTTCTGCCTCCCTCAACCCTCACGAACTTTCTGGGAAGAAAAAGAGTGGCTGCCCCACCTGCATAGTGCCCTTAGCTAACCCTCAAACCTTTTTGCGGGCAGAGAACAGCTGAGCTCTTCCATTCCAAGCAGGAACCTAAAACTCTCTCACTCTCTGTGTCTTGACTACCAGACAGGTATCTTGTGGTGAGTGCATCTATATAACCACACCAGAAAAAAGTGTCCTCTGCATTGCTCAGTGTTCATGAAGAACAGACAGATGAGGGGTAGCAGAAAAACAAACAAACAAACAAACAAATAACAAACCCAAGTAGTCCTTTCTCATTTCTTTTAAAAATTTTTCATGATCCTTAATGTTAAAACCTCACCAACTGTTTGGACACTGTGTTTATAATCTAACCTTTGGAAGGACCTCAGCACTACTGGATTCATTATGTCATTGCTTCTAGAGGAATTTCTGTATTTTAAGCTGTCCTCTGGGCCCAGGGCTATATGAAGTGTTCACACACTTTCATTGTGTTCAGTTAGTATGAATATGTATTGGGTTTTTTTTAATGTCCTGCCACATCTGTGGTGTTGGCATCACAGGACTGACTTCTCCTGCCAGATACTCCTGGGTAAAGTAGCCTGTGTGAGCATCTCACAGCACATACAATATGTGTGGAGGGATTTGCATGAGACCTTCTTTGCATTGTCCTACCAATGACCCCTTCTGTAATCAGGCAGAAATCATGCTCCTGAAGAGTGGGAGGTATTACTGCTTCCATGCTGATCTGTTCCTGGGCCCCCGCTGCACAGACATTGCCAACAGTAACAAATTGCTCTGAGTTATGTGCAGCAGTTTAGTGATGTGGACTAGTTATTTATTAGAGAGGGAGCTGAGATATCAGCAAAGGGCAAAAGAGTGAATAAAAGAAAAACCCCCAATCACATGAAATGAAGCTGCCTCATCAGGCAGGCTTCCTGCAAAACTGCTCTCTCTTCTGGATCACACCTTGTTTATCTAAAGGGGGATCACATGCAGAGTTTTGAAAGTAAAAACCTTAAAATAAAGGAATGTCCCCAAAGGCTGTGGATAAAGGTGACAGAGTTGGACTAAACTGCATTTCCAGAGGTGGCAAATCAGTGATTTATTGTTTCATTAGTCACAGTTTCCTAAGCACAAACCTGTCTGTGATACTGATTGCCTTGCTCAGAGGCACCTTTTGAAGATATGTGGTAAAGATAAGGGACCTCCTCCCATGCACTTGGAAATAGAAGGCAGCTCCAGAAGAGTGAGGGCCCTGTCTGGTAAAAACCAGACCAATGGAGGTCACTGGAACAGCATGCATTGCCAGGAAAGTCCTGGTTTTGTCTTGACTTGGAAAAGAACCCTCCAAGTTTAACACCATGGTTCTGTGATGTGGGCATCCCAAAAATGGGAGGAGAGCTCTTTATGGTGATTCTTTAATAGTGATATTGATGTGCAAAAGTCATGCCATCACACCACTAGTCTGCAAACATGATTAAGTTTCACTCTCATGGATTGAATTCAGCTTGCCCAGGACACGTTTCTTTCTTTTTTTCTTCCCTTCAGTTACTTAATGGTCACCCATATTAGTACATTTTCCTGATACAGAGTCCTGAAGGGCTGGAGGTGCTCTGGAGAGGACACTGTTAGCTCCTGGGAAGCAAAGGACTTCACAGAATGGGCTGTGACAGCAACATGAGTCAGACCTGGAAAGAACAGAAGAATTGGTGGGAAGAGGACCAAACTCCGGTGCCAAAGACAGGCTATGCTGAATAAGAGCCTCTCACTTTCTGGGCCTCTGACTCCTCACCAGAGAGATTTGTGCTTGTCTGATGCACCAGAGAAGTTAAATATGTTTTTCAGCAACTGTGGCACGTGTCCCTGGGAACAGAGACCCAAGGAACTGGTGCTATTTGCTAAAGTTATCCCTCCAAAATTCTGCAGTACATTGGGGAAGTGACTTCCCCCAGGTTTTTTCCATGAAGAGAGAGAACTAAGGTAAAGAGTTACATTTATAATAATATAAATAATATTATCTATACATAATAGATGTTGATCTGTGAATTCTGCTGGGGAAAAAATAAATCTGACTTTAATGGTGACTGCAATCTGGATTTGGGTGTACCTAAACACTGAGTTGTGTCTTCAGGATAAAGGTTGAAATAAAAAGGGAGATTGACTTGTTTCAGGTTGGATCAGCTCCTTCCCAACAAAAACATTGTGACAAGGCCCTGGGAATCAGTGAGGCTTTCAGTTATGAGCTTCAGAGGGGATGAGGGCTGTACCTGCAGGGATTTCCTGCTGAGACTGCAAAGCCATGTGTTGCTCACCTGTTGGCCACCTATATGCAAGGCAGGGGCTGTGCATGCCTTCCATGGAGACAGCCACAAGCAGACCTCTTATTTGTGAAATTGTTCACTCTGTAAAAACAGAAACGGATTTTTAAAGATTTGGGGGGTTTTAATTATTGACTTCTTAAATACTGGATTAACTTTATTTTCCTCTTTCTCTTTCATTTTTTTAATTATCTTTTTTGCTGAGTAGTGTAGCAAGTGGGCCCTTTTGATTTCCCTCCTTTTGCCTCTCCCTGATATTTCAATGTTTCCTCAGCTTTGGAGGCTTACAAACCAGTTAAAGCAAGCCTGGGTGGATCCTGAATATGTTTCACTCACCAGAAAAGAAATGTCTGGGGAGGAGGGCAGAAAATTTTTCCAAGTGATTTAGGACAGCTCCCAAAATCAGATGAAAATGAAATCTAGTGAGACCTGAAAACTAAAAATAACACTGCAAGTCCAGTTCACCCCTGAGATAGTACTTCTGTTGTTTGGCCACCTAGAGCAGCAATGCTTGGGATGCTTCTCACCACCTTGCAAGCATGTAGTAAAATTTATGGGAAGCTGCAGCATTTCCAGTCCGACATAATGGACATTAATACTTTTTTTTATAGACATCAGTAACAATGTGTCTCGATCCACCCAAAACCCTAAAGCCAAATCAGCTTTGAGATGGAAAAGAGGAATTTCATTTTTCCTCACTTTCACTGCTGGGACAGACAGTCTTCCTCCCTTATGAGGTAATTTAATTTTCACATTATGCTTTATGGGATATCCTTTATTTACCTAATGTTTTCCTGTCAAGTCTTTTCAGACTACGAATCTTGTATATTTTATATACACAAAGGTGACTTTTCCTTCCTTTAATGACCGTGGCTTATCAGTGCAGGCAACCGATACTGGACTCATAAATATGTCACTCTTGGGTTTGTGGCGGCCCCTTCTCCGCTGTAGGACCATTCCTTGCTGCTTCAGCCCTCTGCACAGCCATGGTCTGCTGAGCCCCTCAGCGCTGTAGGACTCACCATTGGCTGCTATAAATAAACCACTGATTCCAGCTATAGGTGAAAATCACTGTGAAAGGAGCACCCAGAGGAATGCGATACAAGGTCAGCGGAGCCAGCGCCTTCCGACTCCAATTAAATATTTCCTGTAAGTCGGTGCCAATTGTGCATCTTGTAAGGACATTTGAGAGCAGGAGCCTGAACTCTCGGGGCCCCTCTCGCCTCGAAACCTGTTTCCTGTTTAACAAGATTTAACAAGTACAACCAAACATGCGCCATCAGCAACAAAAGTCATTGTAAACGGCTCCAGTGTGCAAAGGTGCTGGGTTTCCTCTCGGCCTCGACGCCGACCGACCCTGTCAGGCAGTCACAGGGTGGTGCAGGGCAGTGCTGCTGTGCCCTGGTGCCACAGGGCTGCTGTAGGCTCAGCTCTTTTGCTGAAGAGGTGGAAGGGAAGAGGAAAAAGGCAGCCTTCTCAAAAGGGGCAAAGCTTGTTGGGTGAAAGCTTCAAGAGTTGATGTTGATGTCCCAGGAGTTTTCTGCAGAGGATGGAATAACATCTACTCTGTGTTGTCTGCCTCTTCAGCTTAAAGCACAGCCTTGCTGTGCTGCAGGCCTGCTGCATGATTCCTTGAAGACATCACTGCAGTCAAAGACATCATTACAGTCTAAGACATCACTGTTGGGCCTGGAACAGGCTGTATCCCAGGCCAAGCTCCCTGTCCAGGCAAAAGACATGCCAAAAGCAGAGATCAGCCAAAGCCAGCTCTTGACTGGGCAACCAAATATGGGGAGAATGGACATGGGAGCTCCAAAATTTAGGGAATCCTTCTGGTTGAAAACACAAGGGAGGCACTGAAAACCCATTCATAGCAACCAGGCACTGAGAGCACAGTACTGCTTCCCAGAGGGCTGTACAGTGATAGGAGACATCTAGAGATGTGTGTATATATACATATACACATATGTGTATATATACATATATATATGTATACCACTCTTATATGTAAGATACCTATAAATACAAAAATATATGTGCTTATTTATCTACATATATTTAAGTGTGCTACATTTCTGTGCACTGTACATTTAACTCATACTAGAAATTTTTGTAGCATACTCTCTGTGTCTCTCTCCCCAGTTCAAAAAGCCTGGGACCTGAGATGAATCCTGAGATGAATCCTCTCAGAATCCTGTGTTCCTGAGATAACAACAGTTAACAGTGACAGGAGCAACAATCTAATCAGTTTACTGAAAACCATAGGGTCATGCCACACCAGAAAATACCTTCTGACTGAAGTTTCCGAGTGCATAGCCCATGTCTTGCCTCTCATCTGCAACCTGCTGCTCTTTCCACCTGCGCCATCCCCTCAGTAGCCAACAACCAGGGCAAGGTCTGTGAGCAAAGGGAGGACATACGTGGGTGGAAAAGAGCCAAAGAAATGAAGTGGAGCCTAATGTGATGCAGAGAGCTCTGTCCTCAGTGTTGCTCACACACTGAAAATGACATTTCAGCCATGGATGTTAAAATCAGAATATTTTCCTTCAAGGAGGTAATGAGCTTGATATATAAGATTCATTAAAAACAAATTTCTCATTGTTAGCGAGGAGAAAAGCTTGGGAATTTGATATGGGCTCCTTGGCTCTGTGCTAGGTGGGCCATCCTTTATTTGAAATCCATAATTATGGAATATAATTCAAGTTCAGGAAGGACAGCACTTTGTTCAGAGAAGTCTCTTAGGACTTTCCCTAGACTCCCTGGGCCATGCTTAGACAGGAGCCAAATCTGCCCTCTCTGCCTGCTGCAACATATAGCATCAAAATAACGAGCCCATTCTTCAAAGGAAGGTCCTCACCACCCAAAGCAGAGGCGTGCTGGTGTCCCTGCCTTGTGGCTGGAGTGGACAACCCATCAGGCTCTCTGGGTTGGTCTTCTTTCCTCTTCAAACTGCCTGCAACCCTTCACCACCTTGCTCGAGGCAGTTCCCATGTACCACGTCCCAAGATCCACCTCTCTTGTGCCTGTGTCATGAGGCATCTTGCTTCATTGTCCTAAACTGACTCCAAAATAATTCTTGGTGTGAAAGCAAGACATTGTATGATGCTCTGCTGACTCCAGCAAGGCCATCCATTCTTGCTGTCTTATCACAGCACAGGGACAGAAGTGCAGTGTTCTGGGATCTGGCACAGCAAGTGAGAGTTTGGGGTACTTCTGCAGCAGGGGAGTGTGCAGGAGGAAGGCAAGACTCCTGCTTGTGAAATCTACAGTTCAGCCATGCAGCTTGGAGGAGACCTTACAAAGTGCCCACAGGCAAAGCAGTAGCACAGGGCAAGACTGCACTTCCTCACTGGAAGGGCTCTGGTTCACAGTACAACAGACATGCTTTGGGCACATTACATCAGGACAGCTCCTGGAAGCTGAGCTGAGGTGGCTCACATGGTGTGAGATGAAGGAAGGAGCTCCCAACCTGAGGAGCCTGGTGCCCCACTAGGTAACGTACTGACAATGCAGAGGAAAGAAAGCTGTCATGTGTTTCCCTCTTACAGATGGGAAACTGAGGCAGGCTATGATCCTGTTCTCCAAGAGTGTGACTTGGATTTATACGAGGTCTCTGGAGCACAGCTGGGCATTAAAATCAGAAACTACGTCTTATGTCTGTGCTCAGGAGGAGGAGGAGGGGATGGGTTGATTGGCAAACATTTCCAGACAGACGGTGGAGCGGATTAGTACAAAAGAGGATGCAGATTTCGGCTGCTCAGCTGCCAGCAGAAAGGAGGGGGAGTATGGTTAGGCAGCTGGTGGAGAAACAGGTGCAGAGAAGGTTTCCTGATAGCTGTGCTGTCATCCTGCTTTGAACCCTCAGCTCCTCAGTAAATCTTCCCTCTTGGAACTCTCTCATCAAAGTTTCATTTCCTCACGTTCCTAAAATAGTTCTTGATAAGCAACTTGTCATGCTGGTAAAGCCCTTTTGGTTACTTTCCTAGAAATCTATTTTCATGTTTTCTCACTGGGCTTCAGCTGCTTGCATTCCCATTCGGAAAAAAAAAAATATTGATGGAAAAAAAAGTACAGCCAAGGCTTAACACAACAAGAAGGTGAAGTGTTTATGTTTAGTAGTGCAGCAGGACCTTGTCTGTCAACTGAATTTCCAAGCAGTGACATAAAATTATGGTGGTAGAACTCACACCTAACCAGCGTGATGGGGAGAAAAAAGGAAAATATTAATTTTTTTAACATGTAAAATATCTGCAGGAAATACATACTTTTCACTTTCAGTGGCTTTTTGTGGGCATTTTATCTTCACACTACAGTCAGAGATGGAATAAAGCAGAGATGGTCAAGCTGCAGTTTTCAAGGCCCCAAGGGAGCCCTTGTGCAAGGCAAATGCTCTTTCTATGCTCAGCTCAGAGATACACTGGGGCTGCACTGGCACAGGGCAGTCCCAGGTGCTGGGGGAGGAAAACTGGCTGAGTAGATTTGGTCTAACATGGCTAAATGGCACTGTAACCAGTCCACATCCAAATCATCTCTATCTCAAAGGCAAATAGTGAGGAATGCCTGTTATCCCCAGACAATGAACTTCTGCCAGAACCCCTCCCTCAGCATTCTGATGCCCACGGCAGTTGTGTTGTCCCATGGCTCTCATCTGGAAAAGTTTTTGACACATATGAAAGCTTGCCTGGGGGAAAGTTGGCCATCCTGCTTTGTAGGGCAGGAGTTTTCAGAGACTCATAACAATGTGGGAACCCAGGATTATTACAGGAATGGGGGAGCTGAAGGGAATAAAAAGATTCTGGGTGGGGAATCATTTGGTTGTATGTGGTCTTTTTAGCTCAACTAGCTACCATTCCTTGGGGCAAGTGCAGAAGAAGTCTGTATAAAAAACTACAGTAAAAGAGTGAGAGGTGATTTTGTTGGCATGGCACCAAGAAAAAAGATAGAGTTTGATCTGGAATGATTGGGATGCATTATGGTAGAAGAGTGGATTATCTGATGAGAGCATCCAGGGAAAGAGTCAATTCCCTTTGTTTTAGCTCAGATGAAAGCTTTGCAACTTCCAAGGGTTAGGAAAATGGTATCAGGACTGCTGATTCTTCTTCTGGGTGATTCTTAGCTGATTTTGGGTGTCTAACAACAAATGAAACATCTGGTGCCAAATCTGTGTCTGTCATTGAGAATTTGTTTCCATGTGATGTGCCAGGACTGTTTCAGAGTGAGAAAGGCAGAATGAAAATTGCCCTTAAAGTGACCTGCTCACAACAACCCTGCTTTTACATCCTCAGCAATGTGGGGAAAATACCCCAAACTGGACACCAGATGCAGGTAAGGATTCTCTGGAGGCCTCAGAAGAATTTATCCAGCTTGTCAACTGGTCCTGGTAGCATTTTTTTTTTCCCTGGGGACCTATTTGCACCCCAGATGAGCTATTCTGGTTGCAACCTGCCCACATTTGCCATTTTTTTTTTCAGGACTCCTTTTTCTTGGACACAGCTGCCTTTGGGGAAGTTGCCACTTCCCCAAAGGATCAACATTTCCAGTGCTGATTCCCTAACCATTCCAGAGGCTTGCATCTTTTCTCTCAGGTGACAGGCAAGGGGCATGTGTGTGCACATGCAGCAGGTCTGGAGCAACTCAGTGTGTCCAGGAAGCACAGGAGAGACTCTGCCTGCCTGTGTGGGTCTTACAGCTCACTGGGGGAGGCAGTGCCTACGCTCTGCTCCTACTTCAGGACGATTCAGGACTTTTCTGAATGGAGATGTGGAAAGAAATTGACAAGTTTTAACAATATTCCTAAATAAATAGGTCATCACAGTGTATCTACCCCACTAGCAAGCAGCATATTTCTGTTTGATTTTCATGTATTTCTTCCCACTCAAGTCTGACAGAAACAGAAAACACTGCCCCCAGCTTTGCCCAGAGGTGACCTTGGAGCAATACAGCCTCAGAAGTACCCAAACTGCACACACCCTAAACACAGACACACATTTTTCTAGAGTCAAGAAGTCTTTTGTGTGGGTTTGCAGCAACTTACAGGCATTTGGGAGGGAATCAACCAGGAACCAACACAGTAATTCCTCTCCTGTACATCAGATATTAACAAAATAGGCGAGTACCCTGCTTTACCCTCTGTACTCAGACAATTGCCCAGTAAGCAAGTCTTGCTTCCCTGGGATCCAAGAGATCCACCATCCCACAGACTGGACCAGAAAATCATGTCCATTTGGCCTGACTACAAACTCTGGATCAAATCATTGTCTTGTGTGGGTTAATGGAGGTTTCTCATTGTTTCTCAGGGTTTCTCTTTGAGTCTCAAAGCAGCACAAAAAGGTTGCATCCCAAATGCACGTAGGAGTGATATTTATATTATCTTAGAATTTAAACATTTCAATATGGAATATTTTAGCATCAATCCTTTATAATTTTCCAATTTACTGAAGATGGGTTCCCTAGTGATGTGAGGGGCTCCTCTCTGGTGCCTGAATACCATTAAGAATGTTTGTTCCCACTAGTCTTAACCTTAATAATTGCAGCAAATTGATTTTAAATGGTGGATCAGGAAGGCCTGCAGAAAAGAATTACTTTTTTGTGTATATGCTACATATTAAACATGCAGAATGAAGAAAATTGGGAGTCATCAAAGCACAATTTCCAAACAGACTTGGCATCATTAAAAAGACATTTGGCTTCGTAGTTCAAGGTCAAGTTTGTTCCCAGAAGATGAGGTAATTTAGTAAAATAATAAAGCTCCCATTAAACAAACCTCAGTAATAGAACTGAGCCTTAGCGGCTGCAAAGGAAGGAAACTGTAACTTCTGTCAAAGCACAGAGATGAGATTAGCCTTAATAAAGCATTCCTCACAAAGCAGAGTGATAGTAGATGGGGGAAGGCACATCCAAATAGCTCTCATTTCCACAGCATTTCCCTTCAGATATGGGCTTTTTAATTAGCCATCGGAAAGAAAACTGAAAGTGTACTTTCTCCTCCTCAGTTTCTCCCTGACTATCAATCTCCCTGCTGAAAACAGTCCCACCGGTCCATCTTATTGTTATTAGCTAGTGGAGACGTAAAAGAGCTACATTCACAGCCCTTATCACAGCCCAGAGGTGTTTCCTTTGTGTTACCAGGAGTATTTTGATTAGTTTTGACTGTGTCTGCAGGGGAGACACAGTTTATATTTTCCACAGCTAGAATAATTTCTAGAAATATAAAGATTTGTTCCAGCACTCGTCAGTATGTATTGGTAGGGTTTAATGACTGAGAGAGTTTCATTGTTGTGCCACAGTTGTTCCTTTTTTAACTCCTCTTGGCTTCATGACTAAGTTTGAGGCAAAGCACTGATAGTGGATTGTTCCTGGAGTAGCTTGCTGATTTTTAATGAATCATTTGTTTGAAGAATGCAACTTTTCTCCCCTATGACTGCCCCGTTCAGTGGCAGATGCAGATCATCACACATTTGAAGAGCCACAGAGGTATTCTCTTAAGAAGAGATTCTTTCTTGGGAAGGATCCCAGAGGGACATCAAATCTTTTTTTTGCAATGTCTTGACTTCTCTTAAACTGTCTAACCTCCTTTTAAGAGCACAGGTATTGGCAATTCTCCAGTTTTCTCTGGTGGATCCCATACCTTCCATCTGTCAATGAAGACAAAATATTCCATTTCTCTTTGCAGCAACCTAGTTTGTATATTTGAAGTCCATTACCTGAAGACTCACTTACTTTCCCCTTCCTTTAATGAAATACTCAATTTCATTCCAGACAATGCAGCAGATGGGGCCTGGGGACACACAGCATTTTGAGGGGGTTGCCACTGGCAGATGCTCTCAGTCCTGCTTGTGCTCCATGCTCCCCCAGAGCCAAGTCTGTTTGGAAATTGTGCTTTGATAGCTCTCAGTTTTCTACATCCTGCATGTTTAATTTGTGGAATATACACACACACACACAAAAAATTATCTTCCTGCTCTGGGCAGGAGCTGCTCTGTCTACCCCATTTCCCACACACAGCCCAGGGTGGAGGCAGAGGAGCAGTCACAGCACTCTTGCTTTCCAGTAGGAAAAGCTCCCTGATAAACCTGATCACAACAGTCCAGGACGATGCAGCTCTGTTGTTCCCTGTGGCTTCTTACCACATGGAGGGGAAAGGGAAGAGTGATGCTCTCCTTCCCCTCTGCAGAGAGATGAGGTGGCTGGGCTGGCAGCCCCCAGGTAAGAGCCATGACAGCACTCAAAAGAAAATTTGCAGCAACCACAGCTGCTCACTTGTTTCTCATCAAAGGGAAAAAGTAGAAAAATGACAGTGCTTCCCAGGTGTGCAGGTTTTGATTGAGGGAACTGATGGGAAATGTAACCCACTTTTGGATATAACAGGAGTAACACACTGTTATACTTCCTCTCTTGAGGTTGCTCATTTTGCATGACTACTTCAGCTGAAGTAACCAGATTTAAAAAAATCAACTGCTGGCAAAGTTCCTCTTGACTCAAGGAAACTCAGAAGTGCATTCTTCTTTGGTTTATCTTTTGTTTCACTCACAAACCTGAAGCAAGCAGAATATTTAGAAGTGCTAATTTGGGATCATTAAAAGTCCCTAAATAATTTAATGATGACCTCTATTGTTTTGTATGTGGAAAAAAAACCAAACAAACCCAAACCAAAAGGCCACACCAGGGTAACTGTGGAAAATAGTCCCCTGATTCATGGGTTCCTGTCACTTCAGACATTTCCTACTCTGACAGACTAGGAATATAGCTCCAGATGAGGAATCAGTATACACTGTACTGTGAATTTGTTCTCTGCCACTGTTGTTAAGCTGTCCAAGTGCTTTTACTCTCTGCAGTTGCTATTACCTTAAACCTGGCAGGTCAGAGTTCTGCCTACTTTAGCTAATGCATAGCAGACCCAGCTTCACTCTCTTAGCTGAGCCATTGCAACATCTCACAAGTGGTAGTAGCTACACAGGAGCATCAGAGAGGAAATATCCTGCACCTCAGGGCTGTGTGGGCAAATGTCAGCACCCAGGGCTGACACTGGCCCCCAGGAACTCAGACACTGGGTGCCCAAAGCACCCTGCTTCTCTTTGCCTCCCTACATCTCCAGTCTCAACAGGACAAGAGCAATGTTCCTCATGTTGAGTCACTTAGATACAGTGGGCTAACTCTGTATTTATGGAAGGTCTGCAGCAGATTCCTTCCACTGTTATAGTATGTGCCTCAGAAAAGTCTTTTGTCTGCTGCAGAAATCCCCCTGCACCCTACAATCAAGGGAGCAGTAAAAAAGGTATCTAAAAAATGTGGCAACAGTGCATAGTCGGCAGTGCTTGAAATCAAAACAAGGTCTTCAGGGAGCAAAACAAGCTTTCCACTCTGGAAAAATTCCTGATCCCCAGTTTCCCAAAATGCCATGGCAAAACACAATTGTCATGGCCCTTCCTATCTCTAGCATGGGTTGTTGAAATGGCCTGAATGAAGTTGTTATTTGTAGTGTGTCGCTCATCCAAAGCCTCTATCAATGAAACCACTTAATTGCTTTCTTTGGGATATTATGCAATTGGCTTTTCTGTTGTAGTTTTCCTTGTCAAGGCAATAATCTTGTGACTCACTGTCATGAGGGAGGCTTCTCTTTCCTGCCAGCCATAATCGTAATCCACTCAGTCCTGAGTCTGTGCTTGCTCCTGCAGATGGGAAGACACCTCCTGACTTTGTAGGTACCTTCAGGAACACATCAGAAATTATTGTATTCAAATGGGGTAGTGAGGTAAGGCCCCTAAGAGAAACTGTGGGATGGAGGCGATGGTAGATAAAATTTCTTATGCAGTTCATTAATATTGAATCATTTATGGGATAACTATTTGGGAAATATTGCTACTGCTTGATTTCAAGCAGAGAATTGACTGTGGAATCATTCGTAAATTCAAGCCTTCCAAGAGGCTACTCCAGGCTTGAGCCATTCTGCCACAAAACCTACTTGAGGAGCCCCGTTCACAAGTGTGGGGTTCCATCTATCTCTCTCATTTGGTGTAGAGCAGGTGCTTTAAGCTCTGGGAATGTAAAATGTATGTTCCTGAATCAGGGCTGGCATGAACAAGCACCCTTAAAATCCAGAAAATTAGTTTTTAAGCTGATTCCATCATTTAGATTCTCTGTCCAACACAGCACTGCAAAAATTCAGGAGCTCACTTCAATTAATGGTGGAAGTGTTTAGATTACCAGGTTTTTAACATGCTGGGGATAATAACCAGCCTTTCTATAACCAGCCTGCTGCTGGCAGCTCTCAGGGATGGGATGTGAGGTGAGGGAGGTCTTTGAGTGTGCAGTGCAGCATTTCTCTTCCTACTGAAGATTTTTCAGGTCTCCCTTTCTCCATGTTTGATTCTCTCTCTCCTTTCACCTTCTTTCCTTCTGGCTCCTCTCCTCCTCACCAGGCACTGAGGCTGTTTAGCACCTCCCACAATCATTAAGAAGCACAGAATATCAGGTTATAAGTCTCTAGCAAAGGGTGTTCAGGTGGGCAGTCAAGCTGAAACACAGCTTTTGGAGGAGATGTGCTGCTTTGGTTTGTACTGAATTTTACAACTGATCACGGAGCCTGCTCCATCGTGGCTGCTTCCCCATGGCCACGCAGCTCCAGCAAGCCAAAGGGAGTGGTAGTTTTATTTGTGAAGCTACAAAAGCAGCCTTCATCTCCTACTCTGTCAAAGTTTGCTGCCTTTGCCAACTACCAGAGCTTATTATGCTGTATACCTATTAAAAACAAGTCCAGGATTTAATTTTTTTTTATGGAGTTGACCCAAGCTGTTGATCCAAGAACCAACTTTACACGAGGTGTGTGATGCACACCCACCTCAGTGGTGATGGAACAGAGCCCAGTAAAGCTCTGCAGGATGCAGATGAAGCATTCCTGGCTCAGGGTGAGACAAAAAGGTGATAAACAGCAGCACCTGGGGAATATTCCCCTTCCCACCTACCACCACCACCTTCTCTCTTTCTCAAAAACACAAATAAACCAACTCAATTTGCATTTTCATAGCCGGGAGTGATTGCTAAATTAATGAGCACTGCTATTTATATCTAAATATATATAAATAATCACAGTCATAAACAACTGCTTGGAGGCATCAGTATGGAAGGTAAGATTCTGAGCTATGATTTGATGGGTTTCAGGCAGCACTTGTCATCTGAGGGAGGAAAATACATCCCAACTGAAAATAAAAAAAAAAAAACAGCTTTACAATACTTCAGACAATCTGAGGGAAACTGGAATAAGAAAGTTATGTGAGCAGTGTATACAGACTTGGCTTGCTTACCAGACTATGCTGGCCTTAACATTATTCAGAGGAAATACTTTTGCTAAGCAGCTTCCTTTAACCATCTTAGTTGCCACAACCCTGCTAGGACCTCAGCATTAAGCTGTCCTGCCCAGATGCACAGGGTACTCTTGTTCCCAGAGTGTGTGAAGAGCCCTCACAAGCCAACTCTGTCCTTGCTGCCTTTGGCTGAGTTTCTGCAAAGTGAATCTCTTGGCTTAGTGCAGAGCTTGTGAGGCCACTTAAATCTCTCTGACCCCTTAATGAAGTTTTTAAAAGGGCTTCATAAATCTTCATCACCAAGAATTGCTTAAAGCCCTGCAGGGTTTCTCTAGTGGCATTAACCACTAAAACAACTAGACAGGCTCAGGTCTATTTATTGCATTCATCTTCATTATTTCATGGATTTTCCTCCTTTATAGTCTTTTACATAAACTGCAGCTGAGAAAGGAGCTCAGGAGTGGGAGCTTTGAGTCAACACTGCCTGTCTGGCAGTTTGTAGCCATCCACTGTGACTCCATCTGATCAGTCCTCTTCTTGGGAATGTTTTCTGTGCAGGCAGCAACTGTATGTTGGTCATTTATCCTTCCTTATTTAAATCACTGTGTTGTTCCTCACTAGGGAAAGAACCTCATTTTTGCCTTTCCTGTGAAAACATACCTCAGGTCACAACCTGACAGCTTCAAAATGGATTAGTTACCTGCCTGCCCTTCAACTTTCTTTTTTATGATTGGAATTTTGGCTGACTCTGATAATGGCTTTTTTATGGGTAGTGTGAGTGTTCTCTGAAATAACTTCCAGCTCGATGGATATGTAAAGATTGCTGGGAAAGTAGGATTTTTTTTTAAACTTTTTACATACCATATATTGTGCTAAATACAGTGAATGTGTAGATTCTATATATTCTGTACAGGTTGTTTGATTCTTCATCTCTGCAAAGTGAGGACAGAAGAGTGATGATTGAGGTTCACAGACAAATGGAAAAATACTCCAGTGCAGGTAAAGTCATTGAAACCAGTGAGAGAGTTTGAAAAAATGGTTTCAAGGCTAATTCTGCAGACAGCGAAGGACTAAGGCTTCTTGTGGTCCAACATGGTCCAGCCAAGCTTGGGCTGCCCCATTCCATCACAAAATCATATTTTTGTGAGCTAGATGATTTTCGAGGTTGTCTTTTCAGTTGCCATTTTGATTATGCCATCAAGAGATGGTAGAGTGCCATGGAAATGCTACTTCAGAGCCATTGTGATGTTATTTTATTTTGCTTTAAATTTATTTGCATTACAAGAAGGTCTCAGGGGCTCAGCCTCAGGGAGGACTGAAACAGTGTGCATGGAGCAGAGGAGAAGCATTATGCTTGTGAAGACCAACAAGACCTTTTTACTGAAGGGCTTGACACTGAAGTATTAAATCTGCCAGAACTGCCAGTTATCATTAGGAAAATCATCAAGGTTCCTGGTCTGGTTCAAGACTGGAAGACAAGGTAATGTCTGATGAACATGGGGGAGGCTCAAAAGTCAGATTGAGATATGTGAAGTGAGTTACTTGAGGCATTAAAGGAGAGCTCCAGACTCAGCTGAACTGGTATTTCTTCCACTGAGGTTAGTGTGCTCTAGATGATGCCATGCTGTGATGCTTTCACATGTGAGCCAGTCAGATAAATGTTTTTAGTACAGGGAACTGTAGGATAGGTTGTATGGTGCAGTCTTGTCTGCTCTAGAACTCACTGGTCAATAGTGTGCCAGGGACACTCTTTTACCCTAGTAGGGATAAGATTAGACATTATCCGACTTCCTGGCTGTTTAAAGGCTATGCAAGTTCATCCAAGTGCTTACTTACATAGCTGTTAACAAAAATTCAAATTAGGTCGTAGATTTCAAGTCCTCAAAAGACCAAAATCACGGGCAGGGGACAGAAGAAGTCAAACAGCCACCACAGCCTGAGGTCCATAAAATGTCAGGAAGTTGGAGAGATAAGAAAGAAGGTTTCAGCAAGTGACTCAGGGCCCGTGCTTTAAGAAAAGATGGAAGAATCCTAAATCATGGCCCAAATGACCTACCAGAAGTTCTTACTCAGTCCTGAGTCCCATACACATCTTGATCCTTTGAACATAAGCAAACATAAAAGGCTGTGAGCACAGACCTGGGAGAGTGGCTGGGTAGGTGGCTGCTGTCCTGTGGCCAAGGCATGGTCCCTGACCATATGGCTGCTCCTAACCCTGTCCCTTTAAGCCTTCCACTGCCTGGAAGTTAGCCATCTAAATGTCTTTAAAAATGTCAGCCTCAGGATTCAGCTGAGACTTGACATACACTGTATTTCTTGGTGACATGGCTCCCATGACTATCAGTCTCTGATGTAAATGAACCAGGCTGGGGTAGAAAATCAACACTGGACCAGCTCTCCTGTACTAGGTATTTGGAGCAGAGATGCTTCATGGTTATGAAAACACTCAGGAAAGGCAAAGTTTAAGTTGATTCAGTGAACTATCACACCATAGTCCCATGATACACTGCCTTTGCCAGCCAAGCTGCTGCAGCCAGCTCCTGCCCCAGATGCTTGTTCCCACCTCTGGCCTGCAGTTTGTCACCTCCTCAGCTGTGCCAAAACAACTGCGTGTAGAGAAGTGCTTAAATCAGCTCACTGAAGTGATGGAAGCTAAAAATAAACTCTTTGTGGGAGGAGCAGAGGAAGAGCTATTTTTAATTGTAATCACTTCAATGGTCTTTCTTCCAGTGTGGTCCCACAAGGAATTTCATTAATACAGCTGGGAGAAGGCAGTGGATTGCTGTGCTGGCATTGGAGTGACTCCTCCAGGCAGAAGAGTTTCCCCTTCCAGGAGAAAGGATTTCTGGAGCCAGGGTCGCACCAGGGCCACTGTGCTGCAGAATTGTACCTTCCAATATGCTGAATTATGACTTCCCTACCTGAGTCTAAACTAGACTTAGGTGTCCCAGGCTTTCCATTAACTATTCTGCCTCCTAGATTCTCATAGCATTCATGAAAAAAAAAAATGCATACAAGCCAGCATTACCATTAATAAAAACAAATAAAGATACACTGAGGTTTTTCCCTGTTTCATAAACAAATACTCCTTGTAACCGTTCTGAATACTAGTCTCCTCCACAGTTTACTATGGTATGGTTAGATGTCACCCATTAAAATCTATTCAAATACAAAATGCACAATAGACTGAGAATACAAAACATCAGAAGAGATGCAAAACCAGGTTTTATTTTAAAAAGTTTCTTACATGATGAAGAAAGGAAATATTTATATGTTCCTGAAAAAGCATTAAAAGTTTAAGGAAAAACATCTGAAAGTGTTCAAAGAGTTGCAGTGCAACTACAACTTGAAAATTCACAGAATAATTCATCAACTGAACCAGAAACTTACTTTTGTTTTGGTTTTGGTAATTTCTGTGCTTAGATGAGATCTTCTGTGAGTGAGTGACATGTGCAAAGCCTCGAGGATGTCTTGTATTCAGGCACCTCAGTGGTTTGTTTCTGTTTAACCTGAATCACCTTCACTTGCTTTCAAATATTCCTGATGCATTTCTCCAGAAGCTTTGTACCACTGAAACGTGAAACACGAGCAGATTTCAACTGCTGTCGCCTTTTGAAATAAATAATTAATTACACTTCTTTTTGTGTATCAATAACATTATTAAAAGTTTTTTCTGTGATATTGACTAAGTTTCAAAGCATTTCTCAGGAAAATTGGGTAGTAGTGTAATTTCCATCTAACAGGAAAAGGAAGTAGTATCCTGAGTCCCACATCAAGGCATCCTTCTTTTGAGACTCACAATCCATGTTCTGGATCACACGAGTTCCTGGATGATTGGGTGCACAGGCAGGATTTAAATTTAAATTCCTAGACTCTGAGTATGTTTAGTATGTCCTTCAATTCTCTTCTAATAAATAGAATCAAGGGCATAGTGAGTCAGGTTTGTAATTAGATTATATAATTTTCTTATGAACTCTGTACAAATTTCCTATTCTCTGTATTGTTTTTGCAGTGTATTGTTTTTCTTGAACAATATGGCACATATCCAGTGTATATTGCAGTTAATAAAGTACCCTAGTTTATAGTTTGATGGCCCACAAATGAACAACTGATATTTGCAAAAATAATTAAGTCAATGCCCTTTTAAGTACTCTTCATTTAGATCACCAAATTTATTTTAATTATTAACATGTTGCCTTAAAACCATCTTTTACATTTTTTATTACCAAGAGCTAACTACAGATGAACCATATTGCTCAGGTTTCAACAAATTTGTGATTCTAAGGTTGACATTAGCATGTAATTATGTAGAGGAAATTGCATTTTATTGCATTTTAATTAAACATGTTCAACTTCAGCAGGCCTTTCTCCAGCAAAATGCCCATCAGAGGTCAGTCCCTCATCACTAGATTTTATTTATTTCTGGAGCTTTGCAGAGCAAGTTTTTGCCTCAGAAATAGAGGACTGATAAAACAATTTAATCCATTAAACAATGCATTTTTTTTACACCTAGAAGAAGTGATGTTTTGGGTCCATACTCACATTTACCATTCGGCCAAGGTCTTCCAGGTTTGCTCCCATTCAAGTGATCCACCACCATTAAATTCAGGGGGCCTCCTTTCCCAGCTGAGACATTTGCTTTCCAATTCTCTCCATAGGCTCAGCCAAGTCAGCTCTGTGCTCCACAAGTCCAAATGCTGAGCAATGGTTAACTTATTTCAGTACAGTATTTTTAATCTTCTGGTAGCTAGTGTTCACAACAATTAGTTTCTCCTCTCTTTGCTTATTAGAGGAATCACTTGTGAAACATATGTTGCCTTCTGGACCTGAAAGGTACATGTAGTTCCAAGCAGGCACAAGGAAAATACTTTTTTTTTCCCACTTCTTGCAAGCAAAAATGAAGTAAATTTGTTTGGGAAACTGCTGCTAAAGGAAATGTCATTCAACAGTTCTGTTGAATTTGAAAACTTGGCACAGGTCACAGATAAAGTTTGTGATTTGTGTAGTAACTATTCTAGGCAGTAGAAACTAAAGTAAGAGTGTAGCCTAAATCCTGATTTCAGACTGAATTATGCCCCTCTTCAATTCCATGAGTGAAATATCTTGGAAGATATTATATGAGCCCCTACCTTTAAAATAAAAAAGTTTAAAACCTTCAACCCAAAGCATAGGCAGCAGTTTCAACCAGTTCAGGGGCTGATGCTTTCTCTGTGCCTTGCTGACCACAAAGAAAACAAGAGGTTTTGCTGTAGTTTCTGGTGGCTGAGAAAGAATGAGGTGCTGAGGTTTGGCTTCTGATCCAGGCGTGACAGACCTTTTCTACCTCTCCAGATGTGAGCCTGTTACCAAACTGAAAGAGAAAAAAACTACAAAGCACATTTTCTGCCCTCCCGAGATGAACCTTGTTGCATATTTGGTTCCAAGTTGATTTTCTTTAAAGTGCTAAATACTTCAAAAACAGCACAAAAAGATCTTAATTTTGGATTAAAATGAAATGTTTTGATTGATACAAAACTTTTTGGAGGGGAAGAGTTTAGCTTAGTGCAGAAGCTGGACCAGTTTGATTGAAGCAGGGATGGGTAAAGCTGTGTCCCTACAGCCCAGCTTGTGGTCTGTGGGGAGTGGCACTGCATAGGGTGTCACCTATGGGACATTTGGGGGAGAGCTGAAAACAGCCAGGGAAAAGCCCAGCCAACTAAGCACTGCTGAGTTTTCATCTCCCAGCACTCCCAGACTCTGACAGCCTCACCTCTGTTGGATTTATCTGTGATGCCACGAGATGCCACTGATGTCAGTGCTCATGTTGTCTTTCTGCTGGGGTCACTGGCCCCCAGAATTAAGGGCAATGTAAGTTTATAAGGGTGTGCTGCCCATGGAGCTGGATTTGCCATCTTTAGTGTCCAATGGCATGGCATCTGTGTCATAAAGAGGTGCTGTTAAACCTGACAGAGCCTGACATAAAAAACAGAGAGCAGCTACATTACCTTTGCTGTTGAATTCATTACAGAAGCTATTTAGTTGTTGCTGAGTTAGTGCTGATTAGGTTTGTTGTGGACCCACAGCTTCCAAGCTGTGATAGCAGAAAACTCTGCATTAGCTGATGAAATATTCATCTGAAGTTTGTTTAAGAATCTGCTTAAAGCCAGTTTAGTGAAGTTGAAACCATGACTTGAAGGGCTGAGTAGTAATTTTTGCTGGTAACCTCAGAAGTGATCTACTGGCAAGTTTTATTTCTGCAAGAGGTATTTCCATGGAGCTCTGTGGCATTGGCTCTTCACTTTAAGTCATAGTGAACAAGGATAAATTTCAGCTGAATGGGTAGCCTTAGACCTTTTTAGGATCTGGATAAAAAAAGCAGAGATACAAAAGTAGGGCTTCTTTGTCAGCCCCGTTTCCCACATCCTATCAGAAAAAACCAACCTACAGTATTGTTACAATAAAAATGTGCTGCTGCAAAGAAAATAACCTGTGTAAATTTATACTAAAGCTGTGTTATTGGAGGGGGGGGTTAGATTATTATTTCAGAGGCGAATATTAAAGCTGTGTGCTGCTAAACTTATATTTGATTGTCATTGGCAAACGTTAAATGTATCATCCAGGTATCATCCTGATTACTGACGGATGTTGCCAGCAGCTCTCTGAAGTTATCCTCTAACACTGTTGCATGGTATTTTCTTCAGAGTTTATTGAAAGTGCATAGATCTTTTTTTTTTTTTTTTTTTTTTTAACCCTTGGAAATAATAGTCACTCTATACATCACACTGATTTACTTTGAGGAATGCTTACTTCAGAAAAAGGCTGCTAACTCTATCCATATTAAGAAGAATAAAAAAACCCTTGAACCTCAGTAAAATTAGGCTTACTCCTATTTCCTTTGTTACTGTGTTGCATCTTTAATACTAAAACTATTTTGTCCATCAAGAAAGACAAATTAATAAATTATTACAGTGTGTGTACGTAAAAATGTAAGAAGTTACAGCAAGAAAAAGCTTTATGTATACTGGACTACGCTACTTTTTGCTCATCTAATTGGAATTAAAAGAAAGTCGTTTGACTCTTTAAAGTTCAGTCATCTGTGACCTCTTAAAATCAATCAATATCAGCAGAGTAACAATATATTATAGCCACCTAGTTTGGGGACCATCTGCTTTTTAATTGTTCTTTTTCCTGTTTGCAGATACTGGCAAAAAAAAAAAAAGTTCTTTGCTATTGAATTATAAGTCTAACGTGAGCAGCAATAACGGATGCATAAACCCAACCTTTTCCTAAAGCAATCGAAAAGTGCGGATTATTTGCACTCCCTCTTTGGTCGTGGAGGCTCGGGCGAAATGGGTAAACACTGGCAGTGATTATACGAAAGAAATGGAAATTGCGGTATTCCCTCGACGAACGTATATGTTTATACCTCTAGCTGCAAATAGAGGGCTGTGTCCGCGAAACCATTAA
Organism: Cisticola juncidis; assembly: GCA_013400215.1. NCBI lineage: Eukaryota > Metazoa > Chordata > Aves > Passeriformes > Cisticolidae > Cisticola > Cisticola juncidis. Next base: position 2,017,442 of record VXBR01008235.1, read on the forward strand.
CACCGAGGGTAAGAAAAGCAAAAGGGAAGGAAGGCGTCGCCTCCCCGGAGGTGAATCAGCCCCATCGCTTATCTTCGGGCCGATGGGGATGGGTCCCGCCCGGCAGGGACCTGCCTCCGCGACCCCCTCGACACCTCCATCTAGCAAAAGGAGGGAGAAGCCCCCGTCTGCGGGGATGGCAGGCAAAGCCACGGAGGCACACGTGTTTTGTCTGTCCATGGGCCCCCACACGTCTCGTTGGAAACCTCTCCCCATCTCCTCGGTCTCCCATCCTACCTGGCGTGGCATGCCTGCTCATACCTTCCCGAGGCAGGAGCCATCCGCTTGCTTTTGATAGCAGCTAGGAGCAGGGCTATTAATAGGCTATCTAATTACCCCGAGCTGCTAACTCTGAAATCTCTCCTTCTGTGATGTGGTTGTTTTGATTTGATTTTCCAATCTAGTAGTTCTTGCATGCACAGAACTGGTCAGACTCGCTCTGGAAGATACTATTTTAACGTTTAAAAATCTACTTTAATTCCAAGCAGGAACAAAGTTCCCAAACTTTGACATTTCACAAGAAAGCAGCAAGTTAAAACATTCTTAGCTGGGATGGAGTGAGTCGGTTTGCTTAGATAAGATTACAAATGTCGTTGTTTGGGGTTTCATTATTATTATTATTCTCACGTGTTCTCAGACATTTCGTTCAGGCAGGTAAAGGGCGAGGAAAGCGGTTTCAGAAGGCGAGAGACTGCCAAAGTGCCAAGAGAAACCGAGCGGCCCCGCCGGAGCTCAGCGTGGACACGCACGAAACGGAGCAAATCCCGAAAAAAGCTTCCTCGAGAATATATTCATTTGTATCTTTAGAAAATATTTCACTGGAAGATTGTGAGCTGTTCTCGTGGTTTATTTTATTTTATTTCATGAACAGAGCAGTAAGAAGACAGCTATGTGGGGGGTTTCCCGGCAGGTTTCGATGCATGCGTAAACCGATATTTCCCCTATGGTGTGCGGCAGTGGCTACCGTCCCAGGGAATAGCGGGTGATGGTTTTTGTTAGGCTGGGTTTTGTTGGTGTTTTGTTTAGTTTAGTTTTTGTTGGAGTTCTTTTGGGAGGGGTGGGTTTAAGTGAGAAAGAATTAACTCTCTGTGCTGCGGGCGTGGGGGCGGCGGCAGGGTAGCTAATTGCAGATCGGATTTGATATTACCTAACATCGGTGATAGGGAACGGGGGGAGGATGAGGAGCTGCCCGGCTCTAAAGAGCTGGGAAGGAGTGCGGCTGTGCCGTGCCCCGCGTCCCGCCGTCCCCGGCTCTCTCCCACAACGACCTCTCGCAGCAAGAAACTTGCCCCCGGGTTTTCCTGCCAAATCCAGCAGAAGAGAGCCCTGAAAGCCTTCCCCAGCACCCACCCAGGAACGGACAGCGATCGCCACGGCTCTGGCCCTGGAGGCGCGGGGGCGGGAAGGGCTCTGGGCTCCCACCGGGCCGCGGGCGGAGGCGGCGCCCACCCCCCGCCCTGTTCCCCTCGACGGGGCGGCGGGAGCCAGGGTGGGAGCCTTTCCTTCTGGCCTTGTTGTCTCGAAACGGGTCCTTTCATTAGCTGTGAAAGCCGATTCGCACTCAGAGTCGAGGTACTTGATTATCTACAGCTGAGCGCAGAAAGGGGTAATGCAATTGAAAATAATACACAATATTCATCAACGCAAGCAGTGAGTGGAACACATACCCACAGCTTTGTAGCAAGGGCATTGAGGTGTCCTTTAATAAAACGATCAGAATTAGGCCATTTTAGACACCGATTCTCAAAACCTTTAAAACTGCCGAGGAACTATAAAAGTAATCCTTAACTCATTTTCGAAGTCCCTGTGTATATGCTGTAAAGAGACAAAAAGTGTATGCGCCTGTTGGACAGGGCAGCTAAATCGTGATTTTTAGGGTACTGAGTGTGTTCCGGCTGCCTCCTGGTCACCCCGAGAACTGGAGGGCATCGCCTTCGTCCTGCGCGCCCCACCGGGGCTCGGCGTGCGGGTACCGCGGGGCGCCGGCCCCGGGAGTCAGGTTACGCGGCAACAGGAGTTTCCTCCGCGCGTTTTGTTGATTTTATTTATATATTTATTTTTAAGGCTGAAATCATTAACCAGCCGGACCTCAGAGACTGGAGGAAGGGCAAATAAAAAGAAGCTGCAGATCATTATTATTATTAAAAAAAAAAAAAAACCACAACAACAACAAAACCCTTCACAGAACTAAAAACCCAACCACACAGAAACCACACACTTGGGCACCTATTGCACAAATGTCCGTGTGGTTCTCTGCTGCCTGATGCTCTTTTGAGCCTCAGGTGTTGAAAGACACCGTGGAAATCACCCAAAAGCACGCGGCAGCAGGTCACCAGTGACTGGGAGGCCGCTGACTGCAGCGGGGAATATCCTCTCCTGCTGCCCCGCTCCCGCCGCCGGGCACGGCTTCAGCCTGGAGGGAGCCGGGCGGCAGGGAGGGAGTGGGCAAGGTTCCGAGAGCCGGGTCAGGGTGTCCTGCTCCACGGGGCCCGGAGCCCGCTGTCTGCGATCAGCGAGGACGGCTGGAGCTGAAGCCCGGCCTCTGAGCACCGGGCAGCCCATGGTTAGGAGTTAGGGGGAAAGAAAAAATAATGCCTCCTTATCCTTGAGAATTTGGCTGTCTGTCCTCGCCATGGGACACGTCTGACCTGTCGCAAAGGATACGCTCACCGTGCCCGCCCCTGCCAGTGCTGTGGTGTGTGGAGGCCCTTGCTGCTTTGGGGGTCACTTTGGCTGACCACTACCCTTTGCTCCCCGAGCTGCCCCACCGGGCCCGAGACGGAAGTGATGGGTGATGTCAAAGGCCCCTATCCCTCTGAAATCCATCCCTTCCCCGGTGGTTGCGGATTGTTCCGCCGCCTTCGGCCGCCGCGCCTGCCGNNCGGCCGCCGCTCCTGCCGCGGGGGCTTGAGCCCTGCGCGGCCAGCGGCGGGAAGCGCGGAGCTGAGCAGCTCCCGCTGGCTGAGCGCTCCCGGGAGCCGTCGGTGCCCCGATCGATATGTCCGCTTCAATGTCACAGCCGCTGGGCAATGGAAACAGTCCGTATCGTGGGGTGGCCTTGATAAAAGTATATTTTAAGTAGCGTGGATAAGCGAAGGGGAGAAGAGAGGGGGAGAGGTGCCGGCACGTCGCCCGTAATAACCGCTGCGCTTATCAGCCCGGCCTAAACTCCCCAGCAGTTTGTAAAGTACATTAAGTTACATAAACACGTCTCGGAAAAGAATACACTCCAGCCTGCGATAGTCACCAAAGTGACCCCTGGTACCGCCTCGCACCCGAATCCCTCCGGGCCCCGCGTTGGGGCCCGACCCGGCGGGCGGTCGGGACTGCCCGGGCCGAGGGGCAGCGAGGGTGCAGCCGGACAGAGCCTTCCCCTCCTCCCTAGTGCAGCCCCGGCAAGGGATCACGATCGCAGAGACCCGAGAGTGGGGGAAGGAGGAACAGCCCTGCGTTTGTACACGCTATACCCTCAACCCTTTTTTGGGAGGTTGAAGTGCCCTCAAGGGAATTTGCCTTAATTGGATACGAAACTTTATTTTTTCCCCAATCTGCCTTCTTCCCTCTTTGGCCACAACGACCAGGAGCGATGGTCACCCCGCCGACACCACCTCCCCGGCGGTGTCTTCCCGCAACCGAGCACCCCCCTGCCCTCAAAAATGCCCCTGCACACACGCCCGGCTACCTAACCCAGGCATGGTGGGGGAGATTCCTGAGAGCCTCCTGGAGCCCCGGGGTGAAAGTTACGTCAGCAGAGCACGATTTGGGAAAGGAGTGACGTAAGGAAGAGGTGAGAGTCTATGATTCGAGCGGTTCGACAGCAAACCCCAAACGAAAAGGAGTGGAGAGGAAAGGGGTGAGTGGGAATGGTTTCCCACGCTGGTCCCAGTTTAAGCCGTGTTTTCTTATCGTATTTATCGGAGGAAATAAAATGAAGCTTGTAGCCCGGCTATAACGTAAACAGGCTAGTCGGCAGGGAAAAAACCCAAGGCGCCTGAGTGTAAATCACGGGTCACTTTGGAGCCAGGGAAGAAGGCGCCTGCCAGGCCAACGCGGCCGCTCTTCCCAGCCATCCTCACCTTTCGGGCAGGCACCCCCGGGCCCGGGCGGGTCTCACTGCCCACCATGGGTTTACATGAGCACCGGCAAACCCCTCCCAGGGAGCAAAGCCCGCCGCTTGAAAAAAACAAACAAAAACTAACTAACCAGACCCTCACTGTATTTCTCGTTTTGTATCCAATTTTGTACGTGTTTGAAATACCCCCGTGTTCAGCAACAGAAGGGGCATCCAAAAGACTGAAAGGAAATGCGGGGATTAAAGCTCGGCGCTTTTCAGCATACAAATTTGTAGTGGCAGCACCCAAGCTGGGGAGAAGCGGCGTGGGCATCGACTCCCGCTGCTTCCCCTGCTTTTGTCTCACATTTGCAGGTAAAAGCCACGGTAAAAGTGTTTTAACATTTCAAGCTAGGATCGCAAGACTAGCCGGGCAGAAAACAAATAACTTGCCCTCGCTTGCAAAAGCTTATTTTCTATTTAATATTGCACTCACTAAAATACACCTAAAACCAAAAAGGAAAAAAAGTCGCTTCAGCCTGGCAGGATGACTGATATTATTTAACGATATTAGTTAGAGACAACTGACAAAGAAAGACGTATCACCTTTAATTATACAATTTAATAAAGAAACGGTTTCTCGGGAAAGTGGTTGTTTTCCGATCGAACCCCTGCCGCGCTATACCACGAAAATTAACGCGCACAACAAACTTGCAAGTCACAGTCAGTTCACCCACGCCGGCAGAGCGGATCGCTACAGCCAGTGTTTTACCGAACCCTCGGCACTGCACTGCAAATTCTTCACCTCCCGTTCACCTCGCCTGGAAAGACCGAAAGAAAAGCCGTGCCTACCCCAGGAGCGACAGCACCGCACATCAGCAGGTTTGGGCTCGGTTTCTGTCGGGAGGGCTCATGCCTGCCGGCTGCCGAGAGCCCGGCTCTGCTCTAGTCCAGCCCTTTGCCGCAGATGACTTTCTGTACAAACTGATGATGACAGATATCCAGCTGATAACCTCTGGTGAACGAAGTTATTTTAATTTCCAGTCACTTTCCTGCTAAGTACCATATCAGTTTGTACACAGCTGAGATAAGAGGGTTGAGGAACGGGGGGGTAATAAGAAAGAAACGGAGGAAAAATGCCTACCGCCAGCTGTTGGGATGGACATCCCACAGCTTGATTTGGCTTCACCTGACGATTGGGGCAACTCAAGGAGGAGCCACATTTTTTTTTTTTTATCTCGGATAGCTCGGATTCTGACGAGGAAAAACTAAGGAGATTTGAGTGAGGGATACATTCGCCTGGTTGCTTAGGGCGAAAGCCAGGCACACATCCCACCCCCAGCTGCTGCCAGGGGACATTCGCCGACATGCCAGTAGGCACGCAGAAAAAAAAAACCCAAAAACCAAAAACAAACCACCAAAAAAACCCCAACCTTATAAAAGTTGAATATTCACCATTAAAAAAAAAAAAAAAAAAATTTTTTTTGT